>VDFB02000015.1:412694736-412920707 GCA_007258455.2 Sequoia sempervirens
GGTATATTCAAAGGCAAGCATAAAGAGAAGCAGAAACGTGCCTGGCCGCGTCAGGAAGGAAAATGAAGTAGAGCCTTGCTTGATTATCAATTGCCAATGGCGCGTGGATTTCTCCTCAGCCCGATTCCAAGAAGAACCTCGCACTAACCAGAGATAGATTGAGATGAAGGATATTGATCTAGGGTAAAACTCCTGGCGCGGAAAGGTCGCAAGAAATTTTCCGTAAGATACTCCGCAATGATTTAGAGAAAGAAACAAAGGAACCCTAGCTATGGCGGAAGAAGATTTCTATTTTTGAGGAAAGATTTGATTAAAAATGAAAGCTGAGAAGGAAGAAGAATTTCCCCGTTATCATATTCGCCATATAAAGACCTTTCCCCAAAGATGAAGAAGAATGAGATTTCGATGCAAGAACTGACGTTAAAAAGATTGCCTGCATGAATTCCCGTCATGGCTCTTGAATGCTAGGCGTTTTCTTCCAACGACAGATGATGGAGGGTGTTCTGTTTCCTTCCCTCGCACGACCTCCACCGATTCCACAAAAGGAAATGCGTTACCAAAGCTTTTTAACGCAAAAGCTCTTCCATTATTATAATTTGAACTTTTAATGTTTAAGTATTTGCAATTGTATTATTTATTTTAAATTACCTTTGCTAAGTAAAATTTATTTTAATTTCGACTTTAATATTCAATACTCATTTACCAAGGCCAAGGTTATATTTTTGTGCCGTCTTACACAACCCAAAGCTTGATGACATTAGATCCTTGTCGACTGCATCCTCTCCTTGATGATAGTCCCTTTTTCCTTCGTACTATGTCGGTCCTGCATCCACTTGACATCGGAATTAAGGTTAGACCATTCTTAGTGCATTAATTCATAACACATATAATATCATCATCAACATTATCATCCAATACATTCGCATTTTTTTTAAATAAACATTCTCATTAACATTTCCAGTCACCAAAATAAAACAATTATTTAATCCTTTACTTCAAGTTCACATGAAAGGCAGTTAAAATAACAATATTAACATCCATGAGTCTTTTCACAACATATTGAGTCTTTGGGGAATGTAACAAAAAACATAACCCATTAATAATATTACTAATAATTTATTCTTGATCTTCTAGTTTTCCTTTACCCTATGAAGCACCCCATAGACTATTCTTATAATAGTCTAGTTCCTTGATTGATTAATTCATTCATACTTACCCTTTATACTAAATATGACCTCCATGGTCAAGATGTTGCATATATAGAATTTATCTTTTAACTCAATCTCAACAATATTTTCCTTACATTTAGTATGCAATCATGTTGCAATTCACTATAATTGTATTATCCTTCCTTTGTTCATATAATAACTTCCATATTAAGGTTATTATATTTGACAGGTTGTGATCATGTAAAACATTTACCACGGTACCAAAAAATGATCAAAAGCGCCAAGTTTCAACATTAAAGATAGGTTTAATAAGGTGTGGTTGTAGTGCCACTAAATGACGCCACATTCCTTATATTGTTATATAACTACCAAGCAAATAAACACAACACTATGCATGAAGGTCTTTCAAACTCAATGGTTTGTCCTCGCCATTTAATATTCAAAAATGGTATGAACATTTATTCCTTCAAACATTTTAGAAGGATATAGATCAATAGCAAATTAAGCTCCAATTAAATCAATATTATATATATACCAAGTTTTAATTCGTCGAATTATTCCCCACTAATGCACACGGATTTAAACATCCAGTCCATAATTCTCACATAATCATGTTATTATTAAATATTTAAAATGGGCTATCACAAGCCATAAAATATCTTAAGTAAACCCATTATATATCTTCCAAGTTATCTAAGGGTTATCATTATGTAGGCTTCCCATGCCGTTCTTATTAGTACTTATGCAATTATTTCAAACTATAAATACAAAATATGAAATCTCAACCACCACAGTTTGCATAGTGAATATTATGTTTACTCCCATGATGATTATGTAACCCATTAAATATGACTCCATGGTGGGAGTATAAATACATAGTAGTGTATATATATACACTTAGGAACATACATACAAGCATACATGTGACTACCTACAATATATGATACTCAAGCACATGTGAATCTAATCAAATCTCATTAATTTAGTTAAGCCACACTTTTTCCCTCCCATGAGGCACTAGGAACTACAAGGGATTTCAAATCTTATTCACAGAATTGGGCCACGAGGGAAAATTTATCTTATAATGAATCTATTCAAGAGATAGATGGTGCATAACGTGTTTACTATTGTTGCACATAGGTTTAATGAAGTTATGGTGCTAGGAATGGTATTTTTACTTTAGTGTGTGATATATATTCATTTTAGTATTGCCATGATGGATGTTCAACCCTCTTCAAGAACTCCAATTTAAGCGCATGAATGAGAAGGCTAGTTTCATATGCTCAAAGGTTTCTAAAGCCTTTTAACAAACAATTCATATCTTACTTTGCCGCTAGGGCTCTTCAAGAGAGCACAATTCTACCAAGCATTTGTCAAATAAATTCACATTCCTTGTTTAAGCTTCCACAAATTGCATACAAGTTTGTCTTATATTCGAGATTCCTTTCTAAAAGCAATAGTGTAATCCTTTCCATGATGCCAATAGGTCATATAGATGGTAAAAACTCTATTTTAGGGAACCTTGTATATGTTTCTTATGCCTTATAGTAGGGTGAATAAATAAGGATGTATCGAGTTATAGTTTTAGTAGTTATTGTTTGGTTCTAGGATACTTTGTTCCCAACCAGACAAGAATGAACATAAGTAATCAATTCACACAAATATTTCAAACCTAGATACCTCATGCAGATATAAGAACAGAGAAGGAACCTGCGCTAGTGTCCAACTCAACTTGGTGCCTTAAAGACCTTCCATTCCATAGCCAAATGCATGAATTTGACTTCCATTGCACCTTCCTTAAAAAAAAATTGTCCCATGTTCTCTGTCGCCCTATTCATGCCCTTCCTGCCATTTGCATCTGATGGTTTCTCTGTCTTAAGCTACGCTTGTCTCCAACTGAAGAAGTTGTGGGGTTTTAAGACTCTCAGACACCTCTTTTACTCGCGCCAAACTCTCCCTCTTTCTCCTTGAAAGTTTTTAAATCCTTCTCAACAATCCATTTTGTATCCTGAAATTCTTATAATCTATTTGAGCACACTCTTGGAGGGAATTCATCTATTTTTTTGTACCCTCTCCATGCTTCCTTATGCCTAATGATCTTATTAGGCTTCAAAAGGCACCCATACCCAACGCTCAACACACATACGTACCATGGAATATTTTAAGGAGCCCCCAAAATCCCCTCTGACGTTCCTTCGCCCTCCAAAACAAAGCCCGAATTGTTGATTTATGGAGGGTCCTGGGTGCTTTTCCCTAGCCTGCGTAACATACGTTGTCCTTGCACTAGAATTCGTGGATCACGAAAGAGGCGAATGCCATGCTTATTGATTGTGTGACCATTCCACAACATGCTTGCACCATTTCCTACAAAAATTGTGCCCTCCTTAAATGTTGTTTGTCCCCTTATTCTTTCTCTATTT
This sequence comes from Sequoia sempervirens, assembly GCA_007258455.2. Classification (NCBI taxonomy): domain Eukaryota; kingdom Viridiplantae; phylum Streptophyta; class Pinopsida; order Cupressales; family Cupressaceae; genus Sequoia; species Sequoia sempervirens. Next base: position 412,698,326 of record VDFB02000015.1, read on the forward strand.
ATCTCTATTTTCTGCCCAAACTATGTGGACATCCTTCCTTTGCAAATTTTATCCTCTTCATCATGTCGTTCTTTTCCATCATGTCGCCCCCCACGCCCCCCAGCCCTCCCTGCCCCCCACACCTTCACGTTGGGGTCAAATATTATGATCTTTTGCATGGAAGAACAACCTTGACTTGCAATTTCCAGTTGTCTATGGATAGGGTGGCCATGCTTATTAATGGCATTGGCCCCCACTTAGCCAAGGGTTTGTCTTACCTATTATTGAATTGATCTCTTATCATAGTCTTTTCTTTCACGTTTGACAAAATTCATTGTCCTATGATGGAAGACCATGCCTCTTAGTTACATTGTCAACCACCCTTCATTTGATTCGATACATTGACTGTGGGGATGGGACAACTATTTAGAATGAAGGAAAATCAAAGTAATAGTTGAACATTAGAAAATAAGGATTTTATTTAAGTGCACAGTTTTCAAGACACAAAAGAACATAATTATCTACTAATGATGGGTTAACAAATCTTTAGCTTCTATCCCACAATCTTTGTTTCCCATTTGACTACATAGTTCAAGCATTTTGTTTTCTTTTTTAAATGGTACAAGAAAATTATACAAAAAGTTATCAATATGTTTATGTTAATCATGTTCTACTATCACATCATCATGATAAGAATTCAAAATTAGTATTAACTTCAATATTTGAAGAGTACATGACACCTTGATATTTCTCCTTGTAAGTCTATATAGCTTCCAATAGTGCAAATAACTAGTTTATTTTGAACATGGTATTAACTTGAGATTCCATTCATTTGGTGTTGTGATTGAACAAATTGCACATCTCACTTTGTACTTTCTTTCTTTGTATTGTTTTTCCCTCTTTCTTTTTGTTTTTTATGTCTTTCTCCATCTAACTATCTTTCTATTTTTTCATCTATTTTTTCTTTGATTTCTCTATTTTTTAAAAAAATTTCTCATTTTTTTTTTTCTTTTTCTTGGTTCAAGTGTCTCTTTCTTTCCTTTTTCTTTTCTATTCTTTCACTCAATACCTTTTTAATCTCATATTTTTATTTCATAATCGTTCATTTTTTCCCTTATTTGATGTCGAGCTTACTTTATGTACCTCTCTTTTTCTTTATCAATATTTTAATATTACCTCTCTTTATTCTCTATTTATCTTTACATTTATCTTTCTTACTTTCTCCATTCTTTTTTATGTTAAATTATTATTATTTTTATCTCAAATTCTTTATTTATTTTCTCTCAATCTATCTCTTTCTATCTATTTGTCATTTTCTCTAGTTTACTTTCCTTCTTTAAATTGTTCTTTTTGTTTTATTTTATTTTTATCATAATTTTCAGCTTACCTCTTTTCTATCTTTCTCTCCCTTTTTTCTCTACTCTTGTCTTTTTTTTTTCTATTAAATCTTTTTCTCTCTCTCTCCCTCTCTCCCTTTCTTGCTTTGTTGGTGTTTTGTCTCTTTTTTGTTCTCTATCTTTCTTACTTTCTTTGCTTTTTGGTGTTTATCCCATTCTTTATTTTACTACATTTTTTTCCGTCTCCAACTTTTTTAATATTACCTCTCATTTTACCTTTTCACTTTGTTTACTTTTTTCATTCATTCATCTTTATATGATTTTTTCTTCATTTTATTCCTCTCTCTCTCTCTCTCTCTCGTCTCGTTTTTGTTGGTGTTTTGTCTCTATTTTGTTCTTTCTCTCTTCTTAATTTGTTTCTTTCTTGTCATTTAGATCCCTTTTTCATATTTCTTCTTTCTTTCTTTTCTCTTTCTTCCCCTTTCTATTTTTTTTTTAATCCTCATTTGTTACCTTTTATTTATTATTTCTCCCTCTTTATGTCTCTCTTTCTCCATCTATCCATCTTTGTGGTTTTTTGTCTCACTTCTTTCCTTTGACCTCTAGCCTTTCTCTTTTCTCTCTCTATTCTTCTATGTATTTTTTGGTTATTCTATCATTTTTTATTGACCTCTCTATTTATTTCTATTTTTAATTATCTTTTTTGTAGCTTTCATTTTATCTCTTTTTCCTTATTTTTTATTTCTTTTTACTCTTTTTCTTGCTTTATCTATTTAATCTTTCAATGTAATGTCCTTTCTTTATTTTTTTATTTGTCATTATTTAATCCATATTTTTTGCCACTTCTTTGTTTTTTATCTCTGATTTTCAATTACTTTTGGTATTGTATCTATTTTTTTCATTCTATTATTTTATTTTTTTGTCTTGATTTTTAATATTATTTCTCTTTTCCCTATGTTACTTTTTTTTATTCATATATTTTATATCTCATTTGTTTCTTTTTAATTATTTTTCCTATTTTCTATTTGTTTTTTTACTTTGTGTATCTCTTACTTTGCCTATTCACATCTCTCTTTATTTCTTATTATTTTTATTTATGTTTTACTTCAATCTATAATTTTTGGACTTATTTATATTTTTCTTTTTAAAATTGTCTTTCTTTATACCACCTTTTTATTTCTTTTTAACTCCTTTTTTTTATTACCTTCACCATGTAATTCTTCCAATTCTCTCTCTCTCTCTCATTTGACATTCAATGTTTTTTTTATTCTTTGCCTCTTTATTTATTTACTTTTTATTCAATGTTTTTTTATTCTCTCCCTCTCTTTCTTTATTATTATTATTTTTTAATTAATTAATTTTTATTCAATGTTTTTTTATTCTCTCCCTCTCTTTATTTATTTATTATTTATTTATTCAATGTTTTTTTAATTACCTTCACCATGTAATTCTTCCTATTCTCTCTCTCTCTCTCTCATTTGACATTCAATGTTTTTTTTATTCTTTCCCTCTCTTTATTTATTTCTTTTTTTTTAATTCTCATTCTCTCTTCTAAGAAGGAATAGAAGTTAGGTTCATCCCAAAGCCCATACAAATAGTAGATGAGGTTTAAGTCATGGGTATGCTCCCCATAGTCTTGGGTTTGAATTCGAGGTCCAGGTTTACCCAATGCACGTGGCTTGTGAGCTATTGCATACATCCCTAGGGGACTAGTCTCGCTCTAGCATGACACCCCTTCTCAACCCCAACTTGATAGAATGTAAGACCAAAGTAAGGTGGGTTGGATGTTAAGTTGGGTCATAGGGATATTGTAATGTCCCCTTTTTACGACATCCACTTTTAGTTGGGTTGATTAAGGCACACTTACTATTTTTAGTAAGTGTTATTTTTAGCAGGGGGTTTGGTGTCGTGTTGCTGTACTCAGAGAGCCCTTTCAAGCTCCTCTGCTTTCCCTCCGATTTGAGTTTCAGAGCACTACTTACTATTTTTAGGACTTTCTAAAAATAGTAAGTCATATAGGGCAGGTTAGTCCTGGTTAGGGTTATCTCTCAACAACATTTCTCTGTGGAGGTGTTAGTTTCAAAGGTTGAGTCATTTTAATATTTATTATTCCCTTCAAAATTGGAATCTATAAAGTGACTTTATATTTATTTGTTGAGGGTCATGAAGGGGACAAAAAATGTACCTTGGCGTCTAGTACAATCAACTTAAGTTGTTTTTAAAGCTTTAAAAGTATTTTATAATGCCCTTTTGAGGGGATGCCTAAGGAGGAGAAATAATGAAATTAATATTAAAACTATTGTTGAGGAAAATATTTAAAGTTATATCTTTTAATGGGGAAAATACTTTGGGCGCTCAAGTGAAGGAAATATTAAAAAGTGAATAAAAAATTAAAGCCTTTGAAGTTGGCATGGATTTTAGGGTTGTTGGAGAAGCTTTGATAAAATGTCTTTTGAGAGGCTTATTTTCACATGTTGGGATTATGAAACTTGAATAGGTCTTTCTCTAGAAGCTTGGCTTTGGAGAAAACAAAACAAGGGTTTGCAGGGATGAAAACCTTTGTAGATCACTCTCTCCCCATGTTTGAGAGACAACATCAGGAGGGTTATTGGAGGTCCCATTCAGAGGTTTCATCTGTGCTTTCAAGTTGCTGGTTACAAAGATTTGGATGAAGATTTTGAAGTAGATTGTGAGATTTTTTCCTTGTGATGCTATAGCAACAATTTGGTGAAGATAGGTAGCATTTTGGTGGTGATTTTAATAATTTATAGGTTTTAACAGTTGGCACCTGAAATCCACATTTTCACTCATTTCTTTTAGAAGGATTTTTAAATCATTTTGGGTACTGAACAAAAACATTCCTTCCTTGATGACGACCAGATTGAGCTTTGGAAAGTTTTTTTTTGGAGAAGAGTTTGATTTAATATGACAAAATCACCCTTTTAAGAGGGACGCCACTTTGTAGTTGTTTGTAGATGGAAACCTGACTTCAATTAGGAATTTTTGGATTGTATAGTTGGGTTTGGACAATGTTTGGTTTCTGCATGATCAAGGGAGAAAAGAAAGGGATTAGTCTTGGTGTTGGTTGTTGAGTTGAGGAAGACACTTTGTTGCTAAAAGGGCTTCAAATCAGGTCTAAAGCTATAAGTCTTAATTGATAATATTTGTATTTGACTGTTAGTTTTCTATTATTAAATCAAACTATTGAAATTTCTGAAAGTGTTCTTCCCCTTGTAATGCTGGGCCAATAAGTTGATAAGTTTCTGAATATTGAAGAAAAGAGATTCCCTGTTAGATACCTGGTATTAAGGTTGCAAGTTCTTCGTTGAAGACTTCTTATTTCTGGCATTTATGTTTGTAAAATTTGATTATTGTTAAATGATGAATTCTGAGTTTGTTTGGAAGGCTGAAACAACCTTGCTTGCAAGTATTGGTGTTCTCATCTTTGCAATCTTTAATATAATGTTTAGCATGTTCACCTTATAAATGTCACTTGAGGTTCAAGACAAACAAACCAAATTAGAAACCTTCACACATCAACTAGGGAAAAAATTAGAAAAAAAAATTAAAAAAAAATTGGGGGTTTTCCATTACAGTGGTATCAGAGCTAGAATAGACCTACCAGCCGGTGGGTACAAAATTCTATGAGCCAGAGTGATAGAGAAAGGATATATTTAGAAAGAAGTAGAAGGAAAGAAGAAATTTTTTGGGAACATTGGTCATCTTCAGAAGAAGAGGAGCAAATAGAAACTTTATCCAGTGGGTCTTCTAACACAGGAAGCATGGGAGACAGGGATGGAAATGAGAATGGCAGAAATAACATGAATGGGAGAAATGAAGAACCTCCAGACATAATGGAAATATTACTTGACACTTTGGTTAGGGGACAATTGAGGGCAACACAACAACAACATGAAACTAATGACATGATATCAGATTTGGTGCAGAGAATGGATCAACTAGGTCAAGGAAATAAGATAGGACAACAAGGAGTTGGTAACCATGGGGCTTTGGCAAGAAATTTTATGCCAAACTTTCCTTCGAGGATAAAAGCTCCGATTAATCCAGAAGTGACATTGTTGGAGCAACAAGATCAATTCAGATAGGATTGGGTGGATGCAGGACCTAGTTTTCAGATGGATATTTCACTTTGAGACTATATCGACTTGAGGATGAGACACTCAAATCACAGGGGGAATAGAGACCAGCAATATGAGCTACAAAAGAAAGTAGGGAAGCTCACACTTCCTTATTTCAATGGGTCTTGAAAGATGACAGTAAGGGCTTGGGTACAAAAACTAGACACCTACTTCACATTAAATCCTATGTCGGAGCTTGAGTCTATTTAGTATGCATCTATACACTTGGATGTCATGGCTCATGAGTGGTGGTACAATGAAATGATAACCTTGGGACATGCTCAAATCACTTCTTACAGGGTGTTTACTAAAAGGCTAATTGAGATATTCGATAAAAAAGATCTTGAGTTGCACTTCAAGGAGTTAGCCCAACTCAAACAGTGGGGTTATGTAGATTCATACATATCAGATTTTCAAAAGTTTTCAGTGTTAGTAACTAACATTTCTAAGAGGAGGCTGATTGTTTTATTCATTGATGGATTATTTGACCACTTACGAGGTTGGATAAAGGATTTTAACCCTCATAGTCTTCAAGAATCCATTAAAAAGGCTAGAGACATGGAGAATTCAACATTTAAAAATAAATTTCAATCAAAGGACCTACAACCCAAGAAGGAAAATGATAAGAAAATTGACATCAAAGAGTAGGAGCAACCTAAGAAAAACTACACAAGGTTAGACACTGAGACTTTGAATGAACTTAGGAAGAAAGGATTATGTTTCACATACAGAGAGCCTTATACATAGGGCCATAAATGTGCTATCAAGGCAAAGGAATTATTAATAGAGTACCAATTTGGTGAAGAAAGTGAATCAGAAAAATAAGACCAACAAGCTGATTTCAATGAAATGGAGGGTGAAAAGACATCGAAAGGGAGTGATAAGGGGTTGGACCATGATGGGATATTTTCCCAACTTCATAGCTTTCACGAGCATCAATCTTTGCATATTAGAGGTGTGATACAAGGGCAAAGTATGTTAGCCTTGATCAATAAGGGAGCTACTTATAACTTCATCAATGATGGGTTAGTGGCACGATGAGGACTTCAAAAACAAGAGGTTGGTGGTTTCAAAATTATGGTAGCCGATGGCTTCACTATTCAGTGCACCAGGATGGTTCCCCAATTGTGCATCCTATTGGGAGGTCACGAAATTAAGGAAGACTTTTACATGGTGAACATTGGAGACGCGGATTTAGTTATGGGCATGCAATGGCTACGCTCTTTGGGGGAGTTTACTTTGAACTTCCAGAAACTAGAGCTTTCATTTAAATTTGAAGGTAAGAGTGTGGTTTTGAGAGGAGTATCACATGGTGGACCACATATCGAGTATAGCAAAGGGAAGGGAAAAGACAAGGCAACAACCTTTAATGTTTCTTTGGAGCTGTCCAGAGTTCCTGTAAACACCAGTTACGTGATTGGAAACGTTGAGAATAATAACCCACTCCTGGGAGATAATTTGGTTGAAGGAAATCTGGATGAGGTCTCCAAAACAACAAACGAAGATGATTGCCACAGTGTTGACAAATGAGGTTTGAGTCTGATTTCTCAGGGACAGATGATGATTGGAGATATATGTGTTGACATGAATGATAATGTGTTGATGAAAGATTCATTTGAAGAGACTACATCACAAGAGGAACTCATAGAACAAAACAAACCACTTCTTGATACATGGAAACTTGATGAGATGGAACTACATTTCGGCAAAAAGACAACATGAGATGAATTTACTTTTGATTATGGAGCTACTTCGATTTCTATTCAGCAATCAAGCATGGATGATGGTGTTAATGATGATTGTGGTCTTGATCCTATTATAGAGAAAAAATCAAATTTTTCTTTGCTTATATTTGAACATGAGCATGAACCTAACATCTTTGCTGATTTGGATTCACAATTAGCTCTTGAGGGTGGTCAACAGTTGCTTTTTAATAATCCCCTATTTGAGATTGGAGCTGATAGGGTATATGACAACCCACTTTTTGAGCTGGGAGATGAAATTAATCCTAGTTGTTGCACTACATTGGATGAAAATAAGGAATGGGATCCCAAGTGCAACTTCTAGTAGTGAAGTATTGACTAATGAATGGACTAGTGGGACTACTTCCAGTTTTGGGCCCTGTGTAAATGTTCCGATCAACTTACACACGATTGTGATTTGTGATCATCAACTGAGTTGTACTAGGTTGAACTTAGGTGTCAGAGATGATTTGGTACTTGGGGAAGACTCTTCATCTTATTGTTACCTAATTTTTAGCTTTTAGCTGAAATCAAGTTTAGTGTTTATTCTTTTGTGTTGTTCGTTTAAATATTTAAAAGATAAACCATAAGTATGCTAGGTATAATATGCATGGAAAAAGATTGCCAAATGAAACAGATTACTTTTTTATTCCAATGTTGCAATTACAACAAATGAGAAGAGAGAATCGTATGTATACAAATGTAATCTTTTATTGATAATCATGAAGTGTACATGTCCCTCACAAGCCAAGGGACTAACTTTACTTATTCAATGGAAATGTGAAAAATTTTATACATGAATAAGTAAAAAAAATGTGCATATAAGAATGGACACCAGTCATTGCCTGAGAATGATTGGTTGCAAAGTTGCCCTCTTGCCCTGCTGTTATTGCCCCAAGTCGATTGTGTCCTCCCTAGCTCCGTAGTGCTCCTAGCTCCTGCATCTGGAAAAACAATGATATTAGAGCGATGCTCTAAGTAATGAAAGATCTCAATCCTTACATACACACCTACCTATACATGTATAAACTAATCCATAAGTGCATTAAATAAGCATGCAAACCTTAGATGTCCTGTAAAACAGTGAAATCATCAAACACATCCAAAATATGCATTTATTTTTCTAACTTGTTTGCTTCATGTGCAAATTTAGGACAAGTCTGGTTACTGTTATGATTCAGATTAAATACAACATGTGGGGTAAATGTGGCTCCCATGAGGGTAGAGCTCAGCATGCTTTGAAAGAAAAAGGAAATTGAGCAACTTGATCAAATATTTACCTTTTATCAATGCATTAAATCAATATGGAATCACACCAGTTGATCAAGTTTCATTATCAGATTCAAAAGATGCATCAAGTTCAATTATGCATCTATTAAATAATGAGAGGGCAATCCAAAGTATTGTCTGGTCCCTCCCACCTTGACCCTATTGGACAACCACACATCACATAGGACGGTGAGCTTTTAGGTCACCGACATAGGGGACATGTGTCTTCCCACTAGGATCAAAGTGGGGAGACATTTACGTATCACACATGAGCGAAAAGGAAACAAATGTGGTGGAATCAGATAGTAGATTCAGGTGGGACAACAACGTGTATTCTCATGTCATGTAGGACAACAATAATGTCTTTTGACTTTACTGAAAGCAAACGAGGAATGGTTACAAGAGATTACATTACAGATAAAAAAGAAAGGAAGGGTAGTAAAAATTTTTCACTACCCTGTTCGATGTCACATAATGATCAACTTTCATCTACTTTTCTTGAAGTTGCTCAGACCCAAGGATTACCTCCACAAGTGATATGCAGTTGACAATAACTTTATTGATGGAAATGGAGAAGCAGTCAAGTTTCACAACTTACAAAGTGTGACTTTTAATGGACATGAAACATTGTCACCATTGGCTGCACAATCTGTTGTTTTGAAATAGTGAAATGATAGAAACAACAATTGGGGCAGCAAATCATGATAATAGAAAAAGGGACAGTCATATGCTATGAACATGCCATTACAAGAAGTCAATGACATCATTGGAACCCTCATATGATGTGATCAAGATACAATTGCTATGCTATAACACAAAGAACAGGGGTCTTCTACTCTCTATACTAGGCCATTAACTTATGTTAATGATTAGCAAGTTGCCAAATGGTTTCCTCTGGAAATGATTCCTCTAAGCATACACAAAAAGATTCAAAGAAGAACAATGATATTAAAGATGGCAATAGTCTTATTGATTGAAATAGAGGAGCTCATAAAATTCAGATATTGAAACCATCATAAAGCATGATACTATAAAGGGAACAAAGCATAGTCATGAATAAGAGCAGTATCATTAAAAGCTACAGATTTATCTTCATCTTATCTATGCACTTGAAAGACAATCAAGCATAAATGACTCATGAAGTAATAAAAGGCAGTGCTATGCATAACAAGTAGCCACCAAGTTGATAAGACAATTATCTTGTGAATTGCAAACAACCACTTCATGAATGTCATTAACAAAATGAGGAGGTATCATCAAGAGGGCTGAAAATATGACACCCTCAAGAAGGGTAAATGTCAAATGCAGGAGTTTATTCACAATGACAAACCCACTTTGGGGTTTTTGTTTTCAAAGACATTCTACAGAAAATAAGTGCATTGCAAAACCAATTCAGATGCTCATTGAAAAGACACATTTTGCTACAAATTGGGGCTTTCATTATGCTCACATTGTGCAATGGCATTGAATAATTTTTTAACAAAATTTGAAGTTTGTTGTCAAACTGAAAAGACCCATCTAGGTTCATCATGAAAATCTAATATAGAGGCAACAAAAATGGAGAAAATTCTACAAGAATGGGAAATGAAAACCTTTTTATGCATTATGACAGGCTGTGGCCAGGTTTGACCTCTTTTCTGCAAAATATGGAAAACCCACTCGGGGTTTCAAAAAATGAAACAACATTGCTACATTCTACAGAAAATGGAGTGTATTTACAAAACCCATATGCATTTTTACAGAAAAATTGAGTTTCTTCAAGAAACTAAGAAACCCACTTGGGTTCTTTTGAAAACAAGTTGCAGATTTAGAAATACATATGCTACAAAAAACCCAAAACAAGGGTTTTACAATTATAGTGAAAATAAAACAGAAATTATGAATACAAAGGAAACCCAGTTTTCAAAATGGAGGCCGAGCTCTCAGGCCATTTTTTCTTTTCTACATATCAAAAACCCATTTGGGTTGTTTAAAAACTTGCTAATATCAAAAACCCATTTGGGTTGTTCAAATGAAGCAGAGCCAGTTATAAAAACACACAATTTTCTGTCCATGGCCATGGCCAAGAAGCTTTTTTCTTTCATGAAAGCAACATAAACAACAATGGAGTGTCTTTATTGTCAAATGCAAAAAAGAAACAAGCTTTTATGCTTTATTCTCAAGGTAGAAATAAAAACATGGGTTTCTTTTGCTCAAAATTTGAGAATGGAGTGGTCGATTTAACTCACCTGGAGTTTTTGATCACATTTTTTTTTGCAAACTTTCGAGCTCTTTGCTTTTAACAAAGTTTCCATTCGAGCTTCAAAGGAAAACAATGGCGACTGTGAACAAGGTAAAACAACAACAAAGAGAGAAAAGTGAAACAATATGGGTCAGAAACGTGTCCATGGTTGTGGCCTGTAAGTTCAAAAACGACCTCCAAGTGGTAAAAAATCCAGAAGAACTGCAAGCAAAAAAACATTTTTACCTCTTTTTCTGTGTTTCTCATCAGTGAAATCTCAACAAAACCGTGGTGAATCTCCAATTTTTTTCTTTGTTTGCACAAACCCCACAGCTGTAGAGTTATGTTCCAGATTCTTCAATGACAAAATGATGGGCTTGCCTCATTGTTTGGCTGTTTTAAAGATTAGGGTTTGACCCTACTTGAGTTCGATGGGATTTTCTTCCCATTTTTAAAAAAGATTGAAGCACGTGTTAAATGCAATGGGGGCCGAAATCATATGTTATTGCCTTAGGCATTCTATGCCTTAAGTTCTTTTTCCCTATTTTCAAACTTTGCTAAGTTCAAACCAAAACAACATGTGGGGTATGCTATGTAGCTTATGTGTAATGCCTTTGTTTCTTTTGCCCAATGATCACGTGACTTGGAATATGCTTTCCAAGAAATTTGGAGGTCGGCCATATTGGCCAAGTATTTTGGAGTGCTTTATGATGCCTTTGCAAACCAGTGAGTTTTGCCCATGTGTGGACTAAAATGCAGAATGAGGTAAGTTGAGATGGTCAAGTGCCTTGGAAGATTTTGAAAGGTTTTAGATATGACATTATATGTTGCATTTTATTCCAATGTTTAAAGATATCATGTAAGTGATTTGAAAATCACTTTTATTATGTCTTTTTGATGCAAATGTAATGTAATTCAAAGAGATGGTGGCCCCCTTATTTTATGCTTTGAAATGTAAAATGACTTGATTAAGTGATGTTTTATGAATCACTTAATCAAGATCATTATCTTTAATGCTTTTTGGAGTTGTGTGTTTTCAAAACACACATATTGCATGAGGAGAGTGTGGGTCAATACTTGTGTGAAGACCAATGATGACTTGCAGACATGAGGGGTGTGTGAGAGACTGTTTTGATTGATTTTAGAGGAAAATGGACTGTTTGGAGGCATTTTTGTCACAATTTTAGTGTGACTATTGACTTGGCTTAACTTTTCTTCATGTGGAGGACAGTTTGGAGGGTTTCTAGAATGTTCTTTTTGGCCTTTTCTGTTGTATCTAACCATAATCTTTTGGAAGCACTTGTGTGAGGGGTTTTGGTGGGTTTTTGTTTAAGTATGTTTATTTTGAACACTAGGTGAGTTCTTTCTTTCTAGCAGCAGGATAGCTTTGTTTCTTGGAGCTATTTTTCATGGAGCAGTATTGTAACTCAGATGGGCCTATTATGTAGTAAACACTTTGAATTAATAAAGTAGAGCATTTTTACCTTCTCATTTCATGTTTCTCATGTATGTTGTTAATGATTGATCAATTTGTCTTGTGAAAATATATCTTTTCCTTGCAAGGTTGTCTCATGTTCAGGCATCTGTTTAACAAAAGATGTATGTTTATACGTTGTAAGTTGTGTTGTTACTTGTGAAACCCCTGTTTTCCTTTTAAAAGCACTGTTTATAAACCTCGTTATGAATTATTTATGTAAAATGCATTGGAAAGTGAGTTGTGTGAGTCCAACTTTATGATATTAGTTTGAATGTGATAGGCTGTTAATTGGTCTAGGTTGTTTTGGTGCATCACCTTAGGTTTTTCAGCATTAGGTTTATTTTTCATGCAATTCTTTCCCTTTACCTCATAGATTAGTAGTTAGGTGACATCAAAAGGGGAAGCCGACCCATAATCCGAAGGTCTGCTTTCAAATAGGACACCCACAACCTGAAAGTAGTCCCATGTTACATCCAGACCTGCTAAGTTCCTTCACAGCTTGGCATTAGGGTGCAGATTTGGATCCCTAACACTTATATCTTGTTTTCTTCTCCTACGTACCTAGTGGAATTGTGGATTAATTATTGCTGCCCATGCTTTCTTGTGTTGGTTCTACAGTCTTTGCTCAATGAGACAATTGATTTCGAGTTGGGGTAGCTGATAGTGAGTACCTTTCTAGATTCAGTGCTCCCATTATTTTCCTTCATCTTGGTTAGTGACGCTGACTATAGTTACTTCATGGTGTGGGCAAACTTGGCTGCGGTTGATGGTTTATTGATTACTGTAGTTTGTGATAGGAGAGTATAGTTTGGGCACATTGGGTTGACAGTGATGTTTAGTATGGTGCAACCTCAACATGATGGTTTTCTGATGATATTTACAGGGAATCCATGATTCACATTGAGTTTTAGAGCAACTGCCATTTGGGATGAGAGAGCTAGTGTGGATTTTCTTGAGTTTACTTCGGTGGCACCTCTGTTTGGTTCTTGGGAGAGACATATTTGTGAGGAGTGGATTGAGTTTTGGTAGTGTTTCATCACTTTGCTTGCAGGTAACTTTCAGGATGCCCTATCTATTGGTGCCTTGCAGGGCAGGGACTTGAGCAGTTGGAGCTACAAACCTCCCAAAATTATTTGGGACCCTGGGATCATCTCTTGTTTTAGTGTGTCTTTGTTGGTGGATTGCTGGGCTTTACTGGTATTGCTTGAGGACAAGAAATCTTTGGGAAGGGCAGACTGTAATGTCACCTTTTTATGACATCCACTTTCAGTTGGGTTGATTTAGGAACACTTTATTTTTAGCAGGGGGTCTGGTGTCGTGTTTCTGTACTTAGAGAGCCCTTTCGAGCTCCTCTGCTTTCCCTCTGATTCGAGTTTCAGAGAGCTACTTACTATTTTTAGGACTTTCTAAAAATAAGTCATCCAGGGCAGGTTGGTCCTGGTCAAGGTTGTTTCTTAGCAACATTTCTCTGTGGAGGCATCAGTTTCAAAGGTTGAGTCATTTTAATATTTATTATTCCCTTCAAAATTGGAATTTATAAAGTGACTTTATATTTATTCGTTGAGGGTCATGAAGGGGACAAAAAAAGTACCTTGGCGCCTAGTACAATCAACTTAAGTTGTTTTTAAAGCTTTAAAAGTATTTTATAATGCCCTTTTGAGGGGACGCTTAAGGAGGAGAAATAATGAAATTAATATTAAAATTTATTGTTGAGAAAAATATTTAAAGTTATATTTTTTAATGGGGCAAATACTTTGGCTACTGAAGTGAAAGAAATATTAAAAAGTGAATAAAAAATTAAAGCCTTTGAAGTTGGCGTGGATTTTAGGGTTGCTGGAGAAGCTTTGATAAAATGTCTTTTGAGAGGCTCATTTTCACATGTTGGGATTATGAAACTTGAATAGGGCTTTCTCTGGAAGCTGGGCTTTGGAGAAAACAAGGGTTTGTAGGGACAAAAACCTCTGTAGATCACACTCTCCTCGTGTTTTAGAGACAACATCAAGAGGGTTACTAGAGATCTCATTCAGAGGCTTCATTTGTGCTTTCAAGTTGCTAGTTACAGAGATTTGGATGAATATTTTGAAGTGGATTGTGAGATTTTTTGCTTGTGATGCTATAGCAATGATTTGGTGAAGATAGGTTGCATTTTGGTGGTGATTTTAATAATTTATAAGTTTTTACAGTTGGCACCTGAAACCCACATTTTCACTTATTTCTTTGAGAAAGATTTTTAAATCATTTTGGGTACTGAACAAAAACATTCCTTCCTTGATGACGACCAAATTGAGCTTTGGAAGGTTTTTTTTGGAGAAGAGTTTGATTTAATATGACAAAATCACCTTTTTAAGAGGGACGCCACTTTGCAGCTATTTGCAGATGGAAACTTGTCTTCAATCAAGCATTTATGGATTGTATAGTTGGGTTTGGACAGTGTTTGGTTTCTGCATGATCAAGGGAGAAAAAAAAGATTAGTCTTGGTGTTGGTTGCTAAGTTGAGGAAGACACTCTGCTGCTAAAAAGGCTTCAAATTAGGTCTGAAGCTATAAGTCTTAATTGGTAATATTTGTATTTGACTGTTAGTTTTCTGTTATTAAATTAGACTATTGAAATTTCTGAAAGTGTTCTTCCCCTTGTAATGTTGGGCCAATAAGTTGATAAGTTTCTGAGTATTGAAGAAAAGAGATTCCCTATTAGATACCTGGTATTAAGGCTGCAAGTTCTTCATTCAAGACTTCTTATTTTTGGCATTTATGTTTGTAAAATCTGATTATTGTTAAATGATGAATTCTAAGTTTTTTTGGAAGCCTAAAACAACCTTTCTTGCAAGTATTGGTGTTCTCATCTTTGCAATCTTTAATATAATGTTTAACATGTTCACCTTAAAAATGTCATTTGAGGAAAGACAAACAAACCAAATCAGAAACCTTCACATAGCAACTAAGGAAAAAATAAAAAAAAATAAATAAATTGGGGGTTAGCCCTTTTTCTCTGCCCTTTGGATCAAATGTGCCTCAGAATAATTTATGCCTTGTGACCTAACTCACCTTTTTTTGACCCCAACTTGGATAAATGTAAGACCAAGGTAAGGTGGGTTAAGCGATGTGTTGCGTTGCGGGGATACCTTTGAGTCAATGAAAAAGAAATCTAGAAACCATGGCTTTACCAATCAAAATTATTTCTTTATCTTCTCTCCCCATATGTCTTTTTATCTTGTATTTGATGATTGATACACCAAAAATCCATTCATATTAAATAACATAACATTCTTTTCCTCTACCCTTTGGATCAAAGATGCTTTAGATTAATTTTATATCCTTGTAATCCAACTCACTCATTTTTTACTCTAATTTAAAAAAATGTAAGACCAAGGTAGGACAAGTTAATCATTGGGTTACGATGCGGAGATACTTATCTGTCAACCAAAAAAAATAAAAGATCTAGAAACCATGGCTTCACCAATCAAAATTATTTCTTTATTTTCTCTCCCCATATCTTTCTATCTTTTATTTGTTGATTGATACACCAACAATCCATTTGTATTAAGTAACATAATATCTTTCTCCTCAACCTTTAGATCAAATGTGCCTTATAAGAATTTATATCCCTATAACCTAGTTCACCCATTTTTGACCCCAACTTGGAAAAATGTAAGACCAAAGTAAGACGGGTTAAACGTTGGGTTGCATCATGGGGATACCTACGAGTAAAAAAAAATCTAGAAACCATGACTTCACCAATCAAAATTATTTACTTATTTTCTCTCCCCATATGTCTTTTTATCTTTTATTTGTTGATTGATACAACAATAATCCATTCGTATTAAGTAACATAATATCCTTCTCCTCTACCCTTTGGATTAAATGTGTCTTGGAAAATTTTATATCCTTATGACTCAACTCACCCCTTTTCAACTCCAACTTGGCAGAATGTAATACCAAGGTAAGGTGGGTTAAACATTGGGTTGCATCACAGAGATACTCTTTATTTAATCAAAAAAATAATGTAGAAACCATGGCATCATCAATCAAAATTATTTCTTTATTTTCTCTCCCCATATATCTTTCTATCTTTTATTTGTTGATTGATACACTAACAATCCATTCATATTAACATAAAATTCTTCTTCTCTACCCTTTGGATCAAAGATGCCTTAGAAGAATTTATATCCTTATGACCTAGCTCACCCCTTTCCGACCCCAACTTGGAATAATGTAAGACCAAGGTAAGGTGGGTTAAGCATTGGATTGCATCACAGGGATAACCCTAAGTCAAAAAAAAAAAACAAAAGATCTAGAAACAATGGCTTCACCAATCAAAATTATGTTTTTCTATCTTTTATTTGTTGACACCGACAATCCATTCATATTAAGTAACATAACATCCTTTTCCTCTACCCTTTGGATCAAATGTTCCTTAGAAAATTTTATATCTCTGTGACCCAACTCACCCTTTTTCGACCCTAACTTCACAAAATATAAAACCAAGGTAAGACGGACTAAGCGTTGGGTTGTGTCATAGGGTTGCTCCCGAGTCAACAAAAAAATATAATTAGAAACCATGGCTTCACCAATCAAAATTATTTTTTTATTCTCTCATGTCTTTCTATCTTTTATTTGTTGATTGATACATCAACAATCCATTCGTATTAAGTAACATTACATATTTTTCCTTCGCCCTTTGGATCAAAGTTGTCTAAGGAAAATTTGTATCCTTGTGACGTAGCTCACCCCTTTTCGACCCCAACTTGGTAGAATGTAAGAACAAGGTAAGGTGGGTTAAGCATTGGGTTGTGTCATGGAGATACCCTTAAGTCAACCAAAAAATAAAAGATCTAGAAACCATGACTTGACCAATCAAAATTATTTTTTTATTTTCTCTCTCCATATGTCTTTCTATCTTTTATTTGTTGATTGATATAGCAAAAATCTATTTGTATTAAATAACATCTTTCTTTTCTGTCATTTGGATCAAAGGTGATTTAAAAGAATTTATATCTTTGTGATCCAACTCACTTCTTTTTGACCCCAACTTGGCAGAATGTAAGACCAAGGTAAGGCGGGTTAAGCATTGGGTTGCATCGCGAGGATACCCCTGAGTTAACAATTTTTTTTTTAGAAACTATGAATTTACCAATCAAAATTATTTCTTTATTTTCTCTCCCTATATGTCTTTATATCTTTTATTTTTTGACTGATACACCACCAATCCATTTGTATTAAGTAACATAACATCCTTCTCCTTTGCCATTTCGATCAAAGGTGTCTTATAAGAATTTATATCCTTGTGACTCAATTCACCTTTTTTCGACCCCAACTTGGTAGAATGTAAGACCAAAGTAAGGCGGGTTAAGCATTGAATTGGGTCATGAGGATACTCTTGATTCAATAAAAAATAAAAAATTCTAGAAACCATGGCTTCAACAATCAATTTTTTTTTCCTCTCCCCTTATGTTTTTCTATTTTTTATTTGTTGATTGATATACCAAAAATAAATTCATATTAACATAACATCTTTCTCCTCTACCCTTTGGATCAAAGATGCCTTAGAAAAATTTATATCCTTGTGACCCAGCTCACCCCTTTTTGACCCCAATTGGACAAAATGTAAGACCAAGGTAAGGTGGGTTAAACATTGGGTTGCATTACGAGGATACCCCTAAGTCAACAAAAAAGCAAAAGATCTAGAAACCATGGCTTAACCAATCAAAATTATTTCTTTATTTTCTCTCCCTATATGTCTTTCTATTTTTTATTTGTTGATTGATACATCGACAATCTATTTGTATTAAGTAACATAACAATCTTCTCCTTTGCCCTTTGGATCAAAGGTTCTTTACAAGAATTCATATCCTTATGACCCAACTCACCCCTTTCCGACCCTAACTTGACAGAATGTAAGACCAGGTAAGATGGGTTAAGCATTGAGTTGTGTCACGGGGATACCCCTGAGTGAACAAGAAAAAAATTTCTAAAAACTATGGCTTCACCAATCAAAATTATTTCTTTATTTTCTCTCCTCATATGTCTTTCTATCTTTTATTTGTTGATTTATACATCAACAATCCATTTGTATTAAGTAACATTATATTTTTCTCTTCTGCCTTTTGGATCAAAAATTGTTTAGAATAATTTATATCCCTATGACCCAATTCACCCTTTTCGACCCCAACTTGGTAGAATGTAAGACCAAGGTAAGATGGGTTAAGCATTGGGTTGTGTCACAGGGATACTCCTGAGTCAACCAAATAAAAGATCTAGAAACTATGACTTCACCAATCAAAATTATTTCTTTATTTTCTCTCCCCATATGTCTTTTTATCTATTATTTGTTATCTATTTATTTTATCCTCTCCATTATCTCTATTTGTTTATCTATCTTCCTTGACCATTTTTATAATTTCACATTTTCATATATTTTCTCAATTTCAAGTTCTTTTTATTCTCTTCTTTGCTTGCTCGTTCATTCTCTATTTGTTTTATTCTTTCCATCTATATTTTATCTCTCTTATTTCATTTCTTTGTCATTTTTTTTATCTTTTTATATCTTTGTATGTATATTTATCATTTTCTTCCTATATTTATTGTATTTTTTTTTCTCTTTTTGTCACTCTTTTTTCTATAACCTTTTGCTTGTTGGCTATGGTTGATTGAGAATCATTTGTAGTTCACATAATTTTCAATTACTATTGGTATTGTATTTATTTATTTCATTTTGTTACTTTATTTTTCTTGTTTTGATTTTTAATATTATCTCTCTTTTTTCCTTTGTGATTTTTCATTCATATATTTTATATTTCATTTATTTATCTTTTAATTATTTTCTCTATTTAAAAATAAATTCCTAACCTTCCATAAATAATTTATTCTTATACAGAAGCATAACTTAGGTAATGGTTTATCCTTAGGAAGAGTGTAGTATGTGCCTCAAATACCTCCATAACTCTTATAACCTATAAAACTTTGAAAAGATTATGACACATATTTTATGTCACTTTAAATTACTGATAACTAGTTAGTGTCTTTTGAGGAAATATGTATTGTTACTAAACTAGAATTGAAAGTTTTTGCCTTCCTTTTTATTATGTCATCAAATTGCCTCGAATGTTGCAACATTGATTGATTCTCATTAGTGTCAGCTACTACTTTACTTGAAGGGTGTTAATTCTTCTTCTTCCCATAAATTGGATGTCGTGGGTGTTCATCTCTCAAGCATGACCAGTTAAGCTCTTCTTATATGAGTTATAGATTATTTTAATAACAATAATGGTGTAAATGTTAGTCTTTCATAAGTATCATTGTTGTATCATAAGTCATTACTTGACCTTAGGAATATGGTAGTATAGTGGGATCAACCCATTCTATAGTATCTTATGGTATATTAGAGTGTTGATTAAGGTGTCATGAGTAAGGTTTTAATCATATTTGATACTAGCATTAACATGTTATTGGAAATATATTTGGTTTCATCTATTCAATAATTACTCTTATTATTGATCAATACTAATGAGTCAATCAAGTGAAGTTAGCTCTTGAATAATTCTCATAGTAATCCAATGGCTTAGCATGTATGATCATAGGGCAATAATAAACACTCTTAATCCTTATTACCTTATAAAAATGTTATACCACATTTTTATTATATAATATTACTAAAATTTATAGTGATGAATGTAAAAGAGTTTGTAAATAAATATATATATATATATATATATATATCAAGCAAGAGATACAATCCACATGTATACACGTGACTATTGTTCATTGTTCAGTGACTTATGTTAGATATTACCTTGATGTAAAGAATTTTGAAATGAGTATTATTGACCATGTTCAAGACCTAAATGAACCAAAGGAGATGTGTTGGAATAACATTTTCTTGTATATGAGATTACCAAGCCAAATTTTGTTAGTTAGATCATTATCTAGGAATTGTATAATTTCTTAGTCTATATTTATTAATTATGTTAAGCTAGCATTCTTAACTGACATGATTAATTCGAAAGAAATGACGACTCTTTAAATATTATTATCTTGCATTATTAGAATGATGTTATCTTGGTTGGATAAAATTGAGCTCCTAAGAAACTATGTTGGTTAAAGACTTTCAACCTCATAATTTGGGGTCAAAGGGAAACCAGTTAGGACCAATTAATGAGCATTGTCTCATTAAATCAACTAACAAATCCCATTGTATTATTGTTTAGCTAATCTGTGGTGTAATTAATCTTAAGTTAGGATGAAACTATGTTCCACAAATGTTTATTCAACTATTTAAATAAGTGAATTTTTTGTCATGTGAATACTTGCTATAGTCACTTAAATGCTTCTTGGAATATTGCTTACCTTGTATCATTGTCGTGTAAGCGTGATTAATCATTACTTTACTCCATATTTTGGTAGTAATCCTATTTTGTACAATATTGACTTTCATATGATGAAGGAGGTAGATACACCATTTGAACCTAGGGGTTATACCCCATTGTTTACCAACCAAGTGTGATGGTTGAAGTCTAGTTGTCAAACTACGGTTTCTCTGTGAAATATATGCATAGGCAAGGTCATTAGAGATGAGCCCTCGAGGAGTCACTTTAAATATTTCTTGGCATATTACTTACCTTGTGTCATTTTCGTGCAAACATGATTAATTATTACTTTACTCCATATTTTGGTAGTAATCATGTTCTGTACAATATATTTGACTTTTGTATGATAAATGAGGTAGATACACCATTTGAATTGAAGGGTTATACCCCATTGTTTACCATCCAAGTGTGATGGTTGAAGTCTAGTTGTCAAACTATGGTTCCTTTGTGAAATATATACGTAGGAAAGACCGTTAGAGAGACGAGCCCCCGATGAGTTAGGTCTAGCCCCTAGGGTTTGCTCTCTTTTCATTACTTTGAGTTAATATTGATATATTGTATTGACATAGTTTGTGACTTGGTTGTATCTTCTAATCATGAATGTGTTTGTAGGACTAATTAAGTCTATCTTGATGACGTGAATTCCATGTCTCCACTTGAACCCTACTAGGATTGCTTGAGCAATTTAGTTACTTAACTGAATATTATAATCTATATTTGGTCAAATTTTGTTATGTTTTTTGAGAATTGTGTGCTTGGAAACAATTTTTTTGTGAGTTAGTCATGTGTTGTAATCAAAATTTGAAATTTGTGTTTTGTCTTGAACCCTACTAGGATTGCTTGAGCAATTTAGTTACTTAACTGAATATTATAATCTATATTTGGTCAAATTTTGTTATGTTTTTTGAGAATTGTGTGCTTGGAAACAATTTTTTTGTTAGTCATGTGTTGTAATCAAAATTTGAAATTTGTGTTTTGTCTTGAACTGTATTTTGATTTAAATTTTGGGCATTACAATATGGATACCCCTGAGTCTAAAAAACAAAGAAAGAGAAGTTCATACCTTTTTATCATTTTTAAAAGGGGTTTGGATCGAAACATTTTGATTAATTGGAGGCCAATTTAAAAAAAAATCATAATGTGATTTTAGTGTACCTATTGATTGATAGACTAACAATCCATTTGTATTAAATAACATAACATCATTCTCCTCTACCATTTGGTTCAAATGTGTTTTAGAAGAATTTTTATTCTTGTGACCTAGCTCACCTTTTTTCAACCCCAACTTGGAAAAATGTAAGACCAAGGTAAAACGGGTTGGGCATTGGGTTGAGTCATAGGGATACTCTTGAGTCAACAAAAAAGAGAGAGAAGTCTATACCTTTTTATTAATTTTAAAAGGGTTTGGATTGGAATATTTTGATTAATTGGACATTGATTTTAATGTATTTTAATGTGATTTTATTGTATCTATTGATTGATACACCAAAAAAATATTCATATTAAATAACATAGCATCCTTCTACTCTACCCTTTGGATCAAAAGTGCCTTAGATCTAGAAACCATGGCTTCACCAATCAAATTATTTCTTTATTTCCTCTTCCCATATGTCTTTCACATTTTCATTTGTTATCTATTTTTCTCATCTTCTCAATTATCTCTCTTTGTCTATCTATCTTCCTTGCCTATTTCTATATTTTCACATTTTTATATGTTTTCTGTTTTTTTTTCTTTTTTATTCTCTCCCTAGCTCACTCACTCACTCTCTATTTGTTTTATTCTCTTCATCTATCTTTTATCTTTCTCTTGTTTCATTTTTTGTCATTTTTTTTTTTAATCTTTGTATGTAGATTTGTTATTCTCTCCCTCCCTCTACGTATCATATTTTTTCTCTTTTTGTTAGTCTCTTTTTTCTATAAACTTTTGTTTTTTGGCTAAAGTTGATTGAGCATCTCTTGTAGGTCACATAATTTTCAATTATTTTGGGTATTGTATTTATTTATCTTATTCTATTACTTTATTTTTCTTTATCTTGATTTTTAATTTATTACCTCTCTTTTTCCCTATGTTACTTTTTTCATTTATATATTTTATCTCATTTGTTTTTCTCTTAATTATTTTCCCCATTTTCTATTTGTCTATTTTTTGTGTGTCTCTCTCTCTTACCTTGCTCGTGCACATCTCACTTTATTTCTTATTAATTTTATTTATGTTTTCTTTCCACCTATATTTTTCTCGATTTACATTTTTTTGTCTCTCTTTCTTTCTTTTTAAAATTGTCTTTCTTTATCCTGACAAAAATGGTTGCCGTTTGGTTTGGAGTATAAGCTTATAATGAATATCTTGTAATATAAGATGTAAGATCCTTTGATATCAGATATATTAATAAAAATTGGCTTTGCCTCTTGCTGATAAAAAAAAAAAAATTGTATTTCTTTTTACCACTTTTTTTATTTCTCTTCATTTTTTTTTAATTACCTTTACCATGTAATTCTTCGTCTTTACATGATTATTTTTCTCTATTTTTTCTTATTTGGCATTCAATGTTTCTCCTTCATGCAAATCTTCGTCTTTACATGATTGTTTTATTTCTCTCTCTCTCTCTCTCTCTCTCTCTCTCTCTTTAAAATTGTATTTCTTTTTACCACTTTTTTTATTTCTTTTCAATGCCTTTTTTAATTACCTCCATCATGCAATTCTTCATCTTTACATGATTGTTTCTCTCTCTCTCTTTCTTATTTGACATTCAACATTTCTCCTTCACCATGTAATTCTCCGTCTTTACATGATTCTCTCTCTCTCTCTCTCTTTATGAATGTTGATATTTCTACCCTATTTTTGTTTTCTATTTATTTCTATCTTCAATTCCTTTTTTATTTACCTCCATTATTTATTTTTACGTCCCTTTCTCAATTTCTTTTTTATTTTTGTTTATTTGTATTTCACTCTCCCACTCTCTCCTTTTTATTCATTTTTTATTTTCTATGATTTATTGTTTCTCTCACTAACTATTTAATACTGTCATTCATCCTATTGTTTTTCCCTTTCACTAACTATTTATTGCCTATTGATATTTTATTTGTTCTCACTTAATTTCATTTACTCATTCTTTTCTTTTTTCTTCTCTTTATCTCATGTTTGTTTTATTCTTTCTCCTTTTTTTCTTTCTTTCTATGTCTCTAATTTCTATTGTTAATTTTTCTATAAACTTATCTCATTCCTTATCTATATACCCTTCTTATTTTTTCCTAGAATTTTAATATTACATTTTTATCATCTTTGAAAGAGGCTTGGATTAGAATATTTTGATTAATTGAAGGTCAATTTAAAAAAATAAGAATGTGATTTTAGTGTACCTATTGATTGATACACCAACAATCCATTCACATTAAGTAACATAACATCCTTCTCCTTTGCCCATTGGATCAAATGAGACTTAGAAGAATTGCTATCCCTGTGACCCAACTCACCCCTTTCCGACCCCAACTTGACAAAATGTAAGACCAAGGTAAAATGGGTTGAACATTGGGTTGGGTCGTGGGTATACCCTTGAGTCACCAAAAAACATGAAGAAAGAGAAGTTTGTACCTTTTTATCTTTGAAAGGGGTTTGGATTAGAATATTTTGATTAATTGGAAGCCAATTTACAAAAAAATCATAATGTGATTTTAGTGTACCTATTGATTGATACACTAACAATCCATTTGTATTAAGTAACATAGAACCCTTCTATTTTTCCTTTTGGATCAAAGGTGCCTTAAAAGAATTTATATCCTCCTTTATGACATTTGCATACAATTATTACAAAGGGGAAGATAGGTGTATTATAAAATCAACCCAAAACTAGAGAGGGATGGAAAAGAATGAACCAAAATAGGCAAAAACCAAGGAATTGTTTGTCATAGGATTGAAATCTAGAAACTATGGCTTCACCAATCAAAATTATTATTATTATTTTCTCTTCCCATATGTCTTTCTATCTTTTATTTTTTATCTATTTTTCTCATCCTCCCAATTATCTCTCTTTGTCTATCTATCTTCCTTTCCTATTTCCATATTTTTACATTTTTATATTTTTCTCAGTTTCTTTCTCTTTATTCTCTCTTGCTTACTCACTCACTCACTCTTTATTTGTTTTATTCTCTTCATCTATTTTTTATTTTTTTTTATTTTCATTTCTTTGTCATTTTTTTCTTTTTTTATCTTTGTATGTAGATTTGTCATTCTCTCCCTCCTTCTATTTATCATATTTTTTCTCTTTTTGTTAGTCTTTTTTTTTTATAACCTTTTGCTTGTTGGCTAAAGTTGATTAAGCATCTCTTGTAGGTCACATAATTTTTATTTACTTGTTCTCATGAGGTGCAAGTAGAGAGATTGATGTTTTGGACATATTCATGGAGGCTAGGTATTTGTACTGTAATCTTTATTCATGAGATAATACATTGTGTGGATAGTTTTGGAGGTTTGGTTTTTTCCTCGTGAAATTTTTTCTATATTATATCTTGTGTCATCTTATTTGTATGTTTGTCTATTCTTTTACATATTTTTCAGTCATGAAGTTTTGTGGAAATAGTTTTATATTGATGCAAAGTTTTCTTCCTTTGGTATCAAAGCCTAGTTGTTAGGTTGTGGGCGAAGATTGCCTTAATATTGTTTAAAATAAATAAATAAAGGTGGCGAAGCCACACAGATATTTTATTAATATAAAGGGAAGATTACATAATCCCATAATGAGCTAGAAGTGAAGCTCAAATAAACCTAACTATAGAAGAAGAATATTTCAAGCATCAAAATGGAGAATTAGGAAGATAACCCCGCGACCATTAAGACCAAATACAACACAAAGATAAGCCTAGGTGACGAACATAAATGTAGAGAAGAAGTAACCTCCATCAAGAGCATGTGAGTAGTACAAGCAACAAAATTGATTAATGATCTTACAATTATGAGCAAAACGACCAAAATTGACATAAGATAAGCACAACCCAACTGCCACCCAAAAGAGACACATATCAAGTTTCAAGCTGCCGACAAAAGTGAGTCACAATCAAAACACCAAGCCATCATGAGCTACAAAATCGAGAGCTTGCAAAAATAGACAAAAAGAGGCCAAGAGACACAAAACAAGAGCAAGTTAACCATGTCAAAAAATCCCAAACAAAAGGAAATTCGAAAAAGAGTGATTGGGAAGCCAGTAAGAGAAAAGCTTCTCAGGTAGAACTTTCTTCAGATGAAGCCAAATCTACAGGAGTCAAAAAATAAGGTTTTGCATGTGGCTCAAAAAGAGCGTGCCTGATTAAGAAGCGAACTGCATCAAAAAGCTCCTAGATAGAGTCATAAAAGGGGTTACCATAGAGGCCTCAGAGCTTGAGAAGCCTATTATTAAATTCTCTTGGAGAGTCATTCAGTAACCCATTAGCCATTGAAGAGAGGAGTAGAGTAAAAAGTCTGCTAGAAAGCAAGTGTTGCCTTAATATTGTTAACACTTGGAAGGAGTAGATTTTTATGCACAATTAATTCCATGGATTTGTAAGAAAATAATAAAGGCATTTTAAAAATAATTCTGTATGGATGCAAATTTTTATGTATAAGATTATATTTGGTGATAAAAAAATTTCAACCATACCTATTCTAGTCAAAGGCTTTTGGGGACCAAGCCTTGGCCCAATGACCAAACAAATGAGCGATCACAACCAACATGTGGAGACTAATTCATTGTTCATTGAGGCGGGTGAACAAAAACTATTCATAAGGCCACCAAACTCGAGGGCCAATGAGAACAAAACACATGGTTCATTAGGATTTTCTTAGTAGGAAATATGAAAAATAAAAAAGCTATTGAGGCTGAAATGATAATTGATATTCAATATTTGTTATTTAGAAAGGAGAGGAAAACTCCTTATATAAAGATTACAAGACAGTGTTTTTAAAAAGAAGCAATTGTTAACTAAAGCAAACAAAAGCAAAAAATAAAAAGATACTAAAAGATAACTGAAGCAAACTAAGTTAACTAAAAGTAAAGTATTGACTAACTAAAAACTAAGATGAACATTAAATGTTACAATAATACTTTAATACCCTCCCTTAATGGTCATTCTATTAACTACACCAAGCTTATCCTGAAATTTTACAAGTTTATCCGAATTGAGAGACTTGGTGAGAATGTTTACAGTCTGATCCTTAGTTGGAACATACTGCAACATCATAGATCCATATTAAACAAGCTAGCAGATGAAATGAAAATGAAACTCAACATGCTTTGTTCGCTAATGGAAGATTGGATTCTTGGCAAGCTTTAACACCCTTTAATTGTCACAGAACAAGGGTGAAGGCCCTGCTTGAGACATTTTCATGTCAACAAGCATCCTTTGAAGCCATACTGCCTCACATGTGGCCTTAACTATTCCTCGATACTATACTTCTATCGAGGAAAGAGCAACTACATGTTGCTTCTTGCTTGTCCATGTGATTGCACCAATACCAAGACAAAAAATGTACCCAAAAGTGGACTTCTTGTCATCAACTGAACCTACCCAATCTGAATTTGTAAAACCAACCAACTTTAGATCTTTGCATCTGTTGTACAAAATGCTAAAGTCAAGTGTCCTTTTCACATATCTTAACACTCATTTTGTTGCAACCTAGTGCTCTGCCTTTGGGGCAGTCATGAAATGAGAAATGTAGCTCACAACAAAGCTGAGATCAAGCCTAGTGGCAGTAAGATAGATGAGGCTGCCCACTAGTTGCCTAAATACAAACTCATTCACCACTTGTGAGTCTGATTTGGCTAAAAGTTTCAGCCCCTTCTCGAAAGGAGTGGATGAGATTTTGTAATCTTCCATCCTCAATTTCTCTAGCAAACTCCTATCATACTTTGACTAAGAAATGAAGATACTTCCACCTATCTACCAAACTTCTACACTTAGACAATAGTGTAGGAGACCCAACTTCGTCATCTCGAATGCCTGACACAAATTCGACTTGATCTGTTCAATCAAATGTAATCTACTACTAGTAATAATGATATCATCCACATAGATGACAAGAAGGATGATATCATTGCTAGTGTTATTGACATACAACTTTACATTTGAGGGATTCCTCTGAAACCCTTGTGCAACCAAAGACTTGTCAAATTTCAGGTACCATATCTTGGGTGCCTACTTTAGGCCATAAATAGCCTTCAACAAACTACATACCTTATCCTCTTTTTCTGCAACCTTAAAACTAGGAGGTTGTGTCATGTATATCTCTTCCTCCAAATCTCCATTGAGGAAGGAACTCTTCATGTCCATCTAGTGGACCTTTCAACCAAACTGTGCTATCATGGCTAGGAAAAGTCAAATGGTGATCATCTTTGTTGTAGGAGCAAAGGTTTCCTCATAGTCAATAGCTTCTCTCTGTGAGAACTCCTTAGCCACCAACCAAGCCTTGTATTTATCCGGTGTTCCATTAGCCTTGTATTTTAGCTTGTATACCTATTTGCAACCAATGGGTTTCTTCCCTGGTGGGAGATCTAATAGAACCCATGTGTTGTTCTTCAAAAGACTATGATGCTTAGAATCTATAGCCTTTTCCCATTTAGGTTTACCCTTGACATTTGAATACGACTGGGGCTCATAAACACTTTGAATGTTGGCCATAAGAGCAAAGTTTATTGTGTTCTTTTTGCTCTTCCCTTTAGACGATCTTCCCTCAACAAACTCATCATCATGAACATCACAAATGAGCTTCACCCACCACTTAGGGCGAGGAGTAGATGCATCTTCCATATCAGGATGAGCATCATCATGACTTGTGATACCTAGAATAATACCATCTGGATGTTGAACTAGGTTATCTTGAGGAAAATCTGTTGGTACAAAATCTTGCCTAGGAGATTCCACAATATTAGAATCACCAGAGTCCCTCCCTGTTGGTGGGTTATCTTACTTAGGAGATTCCATAGTGTCAAAATCACCAGAATCCCTCCCTACAGGTGGAGCTACTGAAAGCTTAGTTCCCAAATCCTTGGTCTTTAGAGGTTGATTTTCAGGACTATTGATGGGAGAAGAGAGCAAAAAGGGCCTATCTTCCTCATCAAACACACCATCCCTATTGAATGTCAAACGATTAGTGGCCACATTAATCAATCGATAAGCCTTATGATTGTCATTGTATCTTGTTAGTATCAAATTTTAGCTCTTGGATTCCATCTTGGTCCTCGTGGCATCTGGAATCCAAACATACACAATCAAACCAAATACTCTAAGATGAGTGATTCTTGGTTTCCTCCCAAACCATGCTTCCTCTAGGGTCATCTTCTTGACAGCTTGTGTGGGAGACTGGTTAAGAAGGCATACTGCAGTATACACTGCCTCAACCCAAAATATTTTGGGAACATTCGTGTTCTCTAACATATAGCAGGCCATTTTCGTGATGGTACGATTTCTCCACTTGACAACATTCTACTGAGGGGTATAGAGTGTGGTAAGATGATGCTTAATACCTAGAACAAAAGTCGGTGAACTAATTGGAACATAACTCACCTCCATCATCTGACCTAAGAGTTATGGTTTTACTTCTAGACTCTTTCAACTAATGCCTTAAACTTCTAAAATTCATTAAACACTTCTGACTTTGCCTTGAGAAAATACACCCACATTTTCCCACTAAAATCATCAACAAACAAGAGGAAATACCTTACACCAATGATTGATGCAGTATTCATTGGTCCATAAACATCTACATGAACTAGTTGTAGAACCTTGGATGCTCTCCAAGATTTTTCATCTAAAAATGGAGTACAATGTTGCTTCCTTGCTTGGCAAGCTCTGCAAACACCATAAAATAGAGTACGATGTTGCTTCCGTTTTTGGAAAGCTCTGCAAACACCATGTGTCTGCTATTGAATCTCAGGCAAGCCTTCTACCAAATTTTCTCAAGCCAGTTGAGAGAGGTAGGTAATGTTGAGTCAAATTATGCGAAACAATCTGAGGAACCACCATTTTTAGTTCACACAAGTGTTGAATTAATGATAAGGAGTCCAAGAAAGCTATGGCAGTTGGGCTCGAGGATAATGGTTTGTATCGGTTGCTTGATACTCGAGATCCTCTACAACATGCTTTGGTTGCGAGGAGTACGATGTTGCTTCCTTGCTTGGAAAGCTCCACAAACACCATAAAATAGAGTATGATGTTTCCCTTTTTGGAAAGCTCCGCAAACACCATGTGTCTGTTGTTGAATCTCAAGTAAGCCTTCTACCAAATTCTCTCAAGCCAATTGAGAGAGGTAGGAAATGTTGAGATGCCAATACTGCTAATGCCAAAGAGTGTTGATAGATGAACTCCTCACAACCAGAGCATGCTCCAGAGGATCTCCAATATCAAGCAACCAATACAAACCATTATCCTCAAGCCCAACTACCATAGTTGTCTTGGACTCCTTATCATTAATTCAACACTTGTGTGAACTAAAAATGATGGTTCCTCAGATTGTGTCGCATAATCTGACTTGCTGAGAGCAGATTAAGCTCCATGCCTGACACATAGTATACATTGAGAAATATTAAATTTCTTAGGGACTAGATGTGATTTGTATGTTACCCTTGCCGACAATTGTATACTCTTCACCACCACCAAAGATGACGATATCAAAGCAAGCCATACACTTCGTGAACCAATCTCTCCTATTTGTAAAACACCGAGAGGCTGCATAATTGATGTACCATGTAGATGATTTGACATAATTTGCTAGTCGTTTGGCCATCAATGCATAAGAGGTAGACACCTAGTTAGATTGCATAGATGCCATCCCTCCCGTTTTCCAAAAGCATGGAAAATGAGGTAAAATCTGTGATCATCCAATACTAAACCCTGGACAATTAGCTACCACAACTCCCACAATTTTTAATAAATCGTTTAAAATGAGGCTCAAAACAATTTTCTTCTTCTTCAGAAAATACCTTTAAAAAGTTTGAAAAAGTAAGAGTTTATAGGAAAAATCTTCAAAAAGATTGAAAAAGCAAGAGTTTTCCAAAAAAATCTTCAAAAACTTCTGAAAAGCATTTTTTTCAAAAAATCTTCAAAAACTTAAAAGCAATATTTTAAAATCTTCAAAAACTTTTGAAAAGCAAGATTTTCAAAAATAAAAAATCTTCAAAAAAATTCTAAAAAAACAAGGAAAAATCTTCAAAAAACTCTTCAAGATTCACCCAAATCAAATCACGAATTCAACCCCGAAAAAATCGCAGAAAACCACTTCAAAAATTAGTGAGCTCTTGCAAAAGAAACCCTCAAATCTACTTGAAAACCTTCACAAAATATTTTGCAACAAACCCTTTAAAAGTCATCTTCAAAAACCCTTTAATTTCCAAAAAATCGGTTCACAAAAACTTTTCACAAAAATCTTCAATTTTTATCTTTAAAAAGAATTGGAAAAAAAACTTTTGAAAATTTCCAAAAAAACTTCGAGTAATCAACTACAAATTTTTATTGCTCAAAAAAACGCAAAAAAAAGAGAGCCTATGCTTTGATACCATGAAATTATAATTGATATTTGATATTCGTTATTTACAAAGGAGAGGGAAAACTCCTTATATAAAGAATTACAAGACGATGTTTCTAAAAATAAACAATCGTTAACTAAAACAAATAACGAAAAGATACTGAAAGCTAACTAAAACAAACTAAGTTAACTAAAAGTAAACTATCAGCTAACTAAATGCTAAGATGACCATTAAATATTACAATAATACATTAATAGAGGCTTCCCTCGTAGGCTTGAATAAGTTAAATTCTACATGCATAAATCCAATTAAAGCTAGAGGGAAGCACACAATGCACAATCTAGGGAGTTCATGAGTTGGGCACCATGGCTTATTAACACAGGGCAGAAAAGGGACAGATTTGCATGGAGTCAAAATGATTAGAATGAGCTCAGAAAAAAAGGAGGTTAGGCTGATTTTTAAGGGAAATCAATGACATGCTGCACAAACTTCTTTATACCCTAGATACTAGAAATTGGACGTTGTTCCCAAGACATCTAACTCTCTAGATGTTGAAACTTTCACAAAGAAACCTTTAGTATTTACTTTTAGGTTTTAGACCAAACCAAATATTGATAATCTAAAGGATTCTTTTTTTGTAGGTTCTATTAGCAATTTAATTTGTCCATTTTATGACAACTCAAATCAAATTTTATGTATGGTGGAATTGTTATTGAAATTATATGTGGAAGCTCCCTAAGATCTAAAACTCATAACTATAAATATAATTTACATGTATACACAATGTATAAGATTGTATGTATGTGGAATTATTATTGAAATTATACTAAGAAGCTCTTTAAGACCGAAAACACAAAACTATAAACATAATTTACATGTATACATAATGTATAAGATTTGAATGGAGTTTTCCATTATATATAAATATCTAATTGAATATGTGTTTTCCTTGGTTGTTATTATTAGACTATCAATAGTCAAAACTTGCAAAAAGATTTTCAATTTTAAAGAAGGGTAATTTAGCAGACATTATTGATAATCTTAACTTCCTACAAACTAAAGTAGAGATGTATATTTGACTTTACAAAGATTTAAATGAAAATCAGTCATAACTTAGTAATGGTTAAAGTAGGGACTTTGACTTATGGATTATGGGCTCTAGATGAAGGAACAATTACCTTGCACCTAAAATACTTGGATCCAACCATTATGTTGGAATATTACATCTTAAGTGAGGGTTATTTTTATGATAAAATATTGAATAGATAATTGTTAGGTCGTTAAAAAGGAAGAGGCTTATTAAAAAATAGTACAAGCAAATTTTAAATCCTCTTAGATTCATCATGTAATATAATATTCTATATTATTTTGTGTGTGTATCATGGTGTAATCTCAATTCTATGCTGTACCATTTTTGAAGTTGTTATTAGAGCCACAACATTTGGAAGAGAGAGATGGATAGAAGAAATGTAGGTGGTTGTGTGGGTGAAGTTAGCATGAGAGAATACGACCTTTGAGTATTCTTTATATTTTGTCAAATGTTTAGTAGGGTTGTTTTGTTCGTATTTGTTTTTGTTGCAAATATTAAAGCCATGTGAAAGGAATTTGAAAGATTTCATGAATTTCTCTTTCCAAATTATATTCCAAAGAGTGTCACCCATGAATATCTATTATTCTAGGAAATGCCAAAATGGAGAATAAAATGTGCTAAAATGCTTTGCATTTTCTTATTTGTGAATGGGAATAAATTGGATTGCGTCAAAGTGAAAATAATTTCATTGACCTTCATCGGGTAATCGGTGTGAGGCCCACTGTTAAACCAACATCGACATCACATTATTTTAATCTCAATCATATGGATATGTGAGGCCTACTATTTGATACACTCTACTTGGCAATATTTTGATTTGAACATGTTGATACTCTATGGGGTTTAGACTATTTTGGATAATCATGGACATTAGATGTTATGTTGGTTTCATGTTTATGATGCCTATGATGATTATGCGCATGTTATGCTTTCTTTATTTGATATGCTCATGTGATCAAATTATGATGGTAGGAATGGGTGATTGGTTATAAGATATTAAAATTGAATTAGGTGAATATGTGTTTTCTTTATAACAACATCATGGCTAGTCGTGAATTGATAGCATAAGTTAATTGCTAGAAAAAGAATAATTATGGATATTAATATTTCAAAATTATTAATTTCAGGATTTGAATGTGTTAATTAAATATATATGGATTTATTGAGTTAATTATTGCTTATCATGCATTGGATATATTGACATGTGAAAATTGAGTGTGCAGGTACACGCCCATGGCCAATGGGATTGGAGGTAACCAAGGGTACCCGAGTGTGTTAGCCATGTAAGACTGATTATAGTCCATTTGGAGGGACCATGGTCTCATTCTGTTGTATTTTATTTTGTGATTAAAAGATTTAATGTTGAATCTTGTGATTATGTTTTAAAAAGCCAATTAAGTTTTTGATGAGGGTTTTTGGGAAATGTTGAATTATCTTTATTATGTTTGAAATTCAATTTCTTTTTGAGGGTTTAAAAGGTTGATTTAGTCCTTAGATTGAGTTAATTGACCCTTAATTAACCCCTAGGATGGTTACCTATGGGTCAGGGGTCAATCAAGCTCATAGATTTTGAAAATTGCAGGATAGAGGTGGACATCACTTCTATATGGGGAGACTTATTAGCAAGTAGAAATAACCAAATAACACTTTTTTTTTTCTTCTCCAATCTACCCATTCATCAAAATTCCTCATACCATACACCTCCATACAACAATATCCCAATACACCATGTCATCATGAAACAAGTTTGGGTACTCATACCCCTTTTTCTTTGCCTCTCCTTCTCAAAGGAGGAACAATCTCCCCATAGAGGTTCCTACTCATTCTTATCCCCCACAAGGATACTCTTCCCACATTGAGTGAGTTTATCTTATACAACCCCAACCCAACACATGGAAATAAAAAGGCACATAAAATGAGAAAACAATCCATATAAACAATCTTCTTACATTTTCATACACAAAGGATAAAAAGGAGAAACATGCATACAAGTAAAGTAAAACCTACCTCAAATCCAAAGCCAAAATGAAGGTAAGTTGAAGATGAAATCCTATCTTCTACTCCAATACCAAGCCAAATTTTCCCTTCCAAAGCATTCCAAGCACAAAGCCAAAAAAGAGAGCCCAGTAAACCTTATGTTTTGAGCCAATCACGTTCATTGTTTTAGAAAGTGTGTCGTTTGACTCCACACTCTCGTTTGCGTTACTCCTTTACCCTACCCTTGAATGAAATATTGATAGTGATGATTGCACGAGTAACGCTCGTCGATGCATGTGGTATACAGCCATGCATGTGCATGATTTTCGGTTGTTAGTGTTTTTAGCTAGCAATTTGTAACCTTTTTCAAAAAAATTGATAGTTGTGTTTTGCCCTTCATGCCAAATTTTGGGCATTACAATCAGTAACAATACTTCATTTAGTCATCTCTATGGATTTGAGTTTGTTTTGCAATATCATTTTCCTATTTATATTTTCACTATGGTAAAGACTAACAAGAGTATCAAACATCTCCTTGATTGCTTTCTTTTTTGCTAAATGAGGAACTAAATAGTCTTTTACCACATCCATGATTATCCACATGGCCTTTATCAAACATCTCCTTGGTTGTTTTCTTTACATGAGCTATCAACTATAGTGCAAATCTCTAACCATGTGGGTTGATGAAATCATAGCTTCTGATATAAACCCTAGCCGCCATTTTTAACCCTTCAAAAATGACCTAGAAATATTTTACAATTTCCTGTGTAACCTTTACAAAACTATAGAGAATATGGTTCAATTTGAGAATAAAACTACTTTTAAAAGCTTTGGTATTTTAGGATTTTTCAAGGAAAAATTAAATAGTAGGATTATTCTTTAGGAACCAACTTGCGATTCTTGGCTAGCTTTGATTGCAATTTCTTGCCAAATAATGTTTTTGATCATGCAAAAATCCATCCATAAATCCCTCAGTTATTAACTATTATTTAACCATGAAACCATTATGATTTTAAGGTAAAAAGGGAGGCATGGATTCTAGTTAAAAACACTACATGAATTTTATTATCATCAGCCCTTGGTCATCACAACCCTTGGCTTCATAATTTTTGTTCACTCTTTTGGCTCTAATACCATACTAAATTTCTAACGCTAGGAGATTGTTGTCCTAATATTTCTCTAATTAATTAACTCAAATCAAATTATTAACAACAAAAAAAATTAATTAATGTTCCTGGTGCGAATATGCATGGTGGAGGGTAGGCTAAGAGTGTTGGTGCTGTGGCCAAAGCCAGGATGAGTGCCGGATCTAAGCTGGGGTTTTCTGGAGGTTTTATTCTGGTCCAGAATACAATCTCTGTGAAGCTAAAAGATGAAACTGTCAACGAAATTGAGGAGACAGCTGCTGACCTCTCTGTTCATGGAGTGATTTGTCGGTTCAAAGGATTTTGGCCCAGCCTCCCTCTTCTGCACTCTTGGATTACTTCTAAATGGGAGCCTCTTATTTCGGGTAAAGTTCACATTTATCCTATGGCTAAAAGATTTTTTGTGGCAAAATTTGATAATGCTCAGGACAAAAATGTTATTTTGTGTGACAAATTTTTTAGTTGGGAAGACAAATTTTTGCTGATGGTCAAACCTTGGCATTTTGATTTCAACCCTGTTTCTGAAACTTTTAACAAATTCCCAATTTGGGTTCGATTACCTAATCTCCCCCTTCATCTTTGGAATGACTCTCTTTTGGAGGAAGTGGGTGATGCTCTTGGTGATTTTTTGATGGTGGATGATGAATCTTCTGACATTCTTCATTCCACCTTTGCTCGCATATTGGTCGATTTAAATGTTTCAAAAGGGTTACCTGCTGAGATCTTACTCAAATCTTCTAAAGGCTCTTGGATCCAATATTTGGATTATGAAGGAATTCCTTTCCGGTGTAGGAGATGCTTCAAAACCGGACATGCTGCTGCGCATTGTGGATTTGAGAAAAATACTAAGACATCAACTTGGTGGAAAGGTGCTTCTCAACAACATTATACTGTTGAGAAGAAAGTTGATCATAACAGGAGTTTTTCTGAGGAGGTTGTTTCGGAACCACAGGACCTTGAAACCCCCCTCTGGTCGTCTCTATTGGTGAGGTTGTTAAGGCAACCCCTATTCAGCCATTGGCTGCCTCTCCGAGTGAAAGCGCCTCGGCTGTTCATCCCGGTAGCTTTTCTGATAAGTCTCTATCTTTACAAAGTAGACATGAGGACAACCCCAAGTGTAAGGTTGCTGGCTTTCATCATCATGAAAATATTAAGAAGGTGTGGCATAGTATGGCTGCGCAGGTGGAAGAAGGATGGATTATTGTCAAGGGTAAAAAAGATAAATCTTCATGGCCTTCTTTCGACATGACTCTTCGCTCCCACAAGAAAACTAATTGTAAATCTTGATGGGTTTTGTTTGGGTGCTGGCTTTTTTGTTGGCTGCAGGCTGTCCTTTCAGCAGCTTGGCTTTTCTTGTTGTAAAGGGTTACGGATCCCTTCAAAATATGCTTTTCCCTAATATCAAAAACAAAAAAATAAATAAATTTATAAACATCGCAACAACCACACAAAAATTGAAATGATAAATTACAAAAGAATTTAAAACAAATACAAATAAAATTTACACCTTCAAATCAATGTTGCATTTTTTTGAAAAACTTACAAAGAAACCTCTAGAAAATATTCATCTAATAGTTGCATGGAATTTATCATTATATATTACATTCTTCTGATTTTCTCCCATCATTATACTATTCAACTAAAAATCTAATCTTCACTCAATGCTGTAGTAAGGAAGGAATTATGCTTCAATCCAAGTTTCTTTATGAAAACTTCAATCTTTCTTTAAATGCTAAGTGCTTGGTAAAAATATTAGTGATGTGTTGATATGTGGAGATGTAATAGAGCTTTAGTAGTCCCTTCTGAATCTTGTCTTGAATGAGGTGAGATGATCTCTATGTGCTTCAATTTGCCATGAAACCTTGTATTCTTTGAGAGTATGACACAACTTTGATTAAATAATTTTCTTATTTTTCTTCTCCCCCACCCCCTGCCTCCCTTCTCTCTCTCTCTCTCTCTCTCTCTCTCTCCCTTTCTTTGTTTTCCATTCTCATTTGTTCTTTTGTTTTCTTGCTTCATTTCTTTCTTTAAATTAATAATTTCTTTCTCCCATTTTTCATTTTTCATTTCTTTTTTTCTCCTTTTTTATCTTCCTTTATTTCTTCTTTCTCTTAATTATCTTTCAATATTTATTTCTACGTCTTTACCTAATTCTCTCTCTCTCTCTCTCTCTCTCTCTCTTCGTTTTTGTCATTTTTTTGTTATCTATCTTGCTTTGTTCATTTTTATTTTCTCCCTTTATAGTTGCCCCTCTTTCTAACCCTTTTTTTTATAATTGTTTATTTTTATTTTCAATTCTTTTTCTAATTAACTTCACTATTTATTACTCCATCACTTTCTCTATTTCAATTTTTTTCTTTTACTCTCCCACTCTCCTTTTGCTTCTTGATTTCTTTTCTATGATTTTTTCTCTCTTGCATGATAATTTCTTTCTTATTCTTCATTTTCCTTTTCTCTAACATATTATCTCTTTCTTTGTCTATGCATCTTTCTTTTCTTTTTGTTTCACTTTTAAACTCTTACCTCTCTTAGATCTCTTTCCTTCTCTTTCTTTGGTTTTTCTTATGATTTTTATTGTTACTCCCTATTTCTTTCTAATTTTTTATTTTTTTCTTTCTTTCTTCCATTAAGTCTTTCTTTCCTTTTTTTAATCTCTTTTTCTCTTTCTAAAATCCTTTCTTTATTTGATAATTCCTCTCTTTTTGTCCCTTTTTATCTTTTTTTCTTGCCTTTTCACACTTTTTTATTTTATTAGTTTTTCTTTTTTTCTGACATCAATTTCTATATTCATCAATTTGTTTTCTATCTCACTTTACTTTTGTTTCTCTCTCTTTGTTATTTATTCTCTCCATTTATATTAAAATATTCTATTTTTTGTCATCAATTTTTATCGATTTTTGTTTCACTCTTTTTCTTTACCATTTCCCCCCTTTTCTTAATCTATCTCTATGTATTCCTCCCCCCTCTCTCTCCACTTTCTTTATTTATGTCAAGTTTAACTCTATTTCTGAATCTCCTTTTTATTCTCTTTCTTTACTTAATTTAATCTTTGTTATTGCTCTATCTTTCTTTTCTCTCTCTCACTCTTTATATATATTTTCTTAATTCTTAGTTATGTATTTTGTCTATTCACTATTTATTTATTCGACTTTAGTTTTTCCATTCTCTTTTCTTTTTTTGTGTTTTATTTTTCCTTTTTCAATATTCTTATTTTATTTATTTCTTTTTTATCTTTTAACTTTCTCTTTGTCTTTCCTTTGTTCTCTCAACTTGTCCCTACCACTTTCTCTTGCTTTATTTATTTCTTTGATTTCCCACCAGGGCTTAAATTTGACGGTCGACCCTGCCTATCAAGCAATTTTTTTGTGACGATCATTTATTTGAAGTCGCCTTTCAAATATTAAAGGTTATCTATTTTAAGAAAAAAAAAAATAGATTGAAAAAACATATATAGGAATAATTACATAGAAATTTTGACTGTTTAACTAAAATTTTGCCTTTCAAGTGATATAGTCTTCCTAAAATTTTAATTGTATTTTACAGCTAAAATGACTAAATACGACCATATGACCATCAAATTTAAGCCCTATTTCCCACTTATTACTTCTTTTTTAACTTATAATTTCTACTTTCTACCTAGATCTCTCTCTCACAAACTCATCTTTATTTTTTATCTAATTTATTAGCCCATTCTTTCCCTTCATGTCCTCTCTCTACAATTCTCTTTATCTGTGTTTTTTTTTGCTTCTAATAATGGTTGAATTCTTTCTTTTTTATTTTAATTCTCTCTTTTTTCATCTATTTTTCATTCTCTCTATCCATTTTTTCTTTTTCTATATTTGTATTTTTGTATGTATCTTTCTTTTGTTATACCTCTATTTTTTACCTTAATTATTTATATTTTTCATCAATCTTGATCACTCTCCCTCACCCACTTAATCACACTTAATTGGTTTCTTTTTCATTTTTCTTCCATCATATCCTCTAAGACTCGTTAATTTTCTTTCATGACCCCTAGCCTTGTGGTAATTTGGACTAGTGGTGGATTTTATGACCATATTATGTTAAATGAACTTATGTATGGGTGTGATGGTTATGACACGTAGATGCTAGTACTAATGAATGTCTATATAACATTATCATGTTATTGGTGAAATCTAAATACATTGATTTTGTTTATACTAACTTAGACTAATGACTTAGTTGGTGGACTTGTGTGAGGTTTGTCGTTGGTTGTAGGTACTTGGGGTGCAAGATGAGATGGATTGTGTGGTATAGTGATGAGAGATAGACAAGCTTTAAGGAAAAATCCTAATGACAAACTCTATAGGTAACTTCACCCTAAATAAGTTTTACCAAACCTAATATCAAGCAAGAAAATTTTGCTAAATGATCTTTATAATTGAACACACAAGGTTGTCTAAGGTGATAACTCCACAACAATGAATTATGCTATCAAGGATATTTAATTTCTCTTGTTAAGCCTAAGACCTTAGGTGTTGATGTTATTACCATTGTCTATTTGGAATAAGATTGATTATCTTTTAGTATATTATTATGAGTTAATTGATATCTATTTACTGCTAAGGAATTTTGAGAACCTATTATCTATTGTACCAGTAGTGATAGGATGATAAAAATCAATGTATATGTATGTTCCCTTAGAAACTAGGGATGAGGGTTGAATTGGAAAGAGTTTGGGTAAGCAAAAAAACTTAGCAGCCTTAAATTTATAACTAAAACTACATTAGGGAAGACCATAGACTTCCTTTTCAAATTGATTAATAAAATGTTCAAATAGCTCCTCTACCTTCCACAACGGGTCTTTGGGAAGGTATGTTCCCTCTGAGTGATCCCACAACACTTTTTGACCAAACTTGACATTGAATTAATTTTTTTAACTATATATATAAACTAATCAAATTGCTTTTCTTTTTTCATCTCCTTCAAAAACTAGTTTTTAACAGTAAACACCATTTTTAAAGAGTAATGTGTACTTGCTAACACAACTTTTTTCTATGAAGGATAAAATTCTATTTTTTTGAATTTAGATTTGTAACTACGATATTTAGTGCATGCATTTGGTTTCATAGTGTTTTATTGATTTTTTTAATTAAGTTTTGAAGTGAAACAATTACAATTTAGACATGCGTTTACTTGTTAACACATAATTTTGTTGTATGCGTTAATTTTTTTTTTGTTGGATCAAGGACATCGATATCAAATGCATATATATATATATATATATATATATATATTTTTGATAATATACTATTTTTCCACATGTGCAGAAAAAAGAGCTTGATTTTTGATGAAAACCTATGTTTAATTAAACTAAATAAAAAATACATAATAAAACCAAAATATATTAAAATTATACTTGATGGATAGCTCATTTTGACGACTATAATCCTCCTGTTGGGTCTATGAAGTTGATTCTATTTCATCTTCAAACTGAGCTTTGAAAGCGAAAATTTTGTAGAAAATTGTTAGAGGGGGAGAAGGGAAAAGGGGAACCCCCCTAAAGTTTTTTCCCACCCAAAATGCATTTTCCCTTCCTCAAACTAAGTGTAAACCACTATTGTGGGATCACCCCTTTTCAAACACATCTTGATGATAAACCAATATTGTAATAAGCTTTGAACATCTGAGTCCTCTTTTAAGCCATGTGAAGGATGGTAGGGTAGCAAACCATCATTAAGTGGTTAGTGAGTTGTCTACCTTACTAGCTTATGTTAGGAGTGAATAGATATCTAGCGAACCCCCCTTTTAGTGAATCCCCCTTCTAGTGAACCCTTTAAGGGGTTCTAGCGAACCCCCCTAAAGTTTTTTCCCACCCAAAATGCATTTTCCCTTCCTCAAACTAATTGTAAACCACTATTGTGGGATCACCCCTCTTCAAACACATTTTGATGATAAACCAATATTGTAATAAGCTTTGAACATCTGAGTCCTCTATTAAGCCATGTGAAGGATGGTAGGGTAGCAAACCATCATTAAGTGGTTAGTGAGTTGTCTACCTTACTAGCTTATGCTAGGAGTGAATAGTTATCTCCTTTTTGGTTGAATAACAACCATAACAATTCAATAATGAATGGATTTTGAACCCTCATGTAACATAACACCAAAATGGGTAGTTGATCCATAGAGGTGGTGGGCCTTAGAACCTACTTATTCTAAATTAAGAATCTCTCTTACAGTTATAGTGCTAAGGTGGGTGAAAGTACTAAATTTAACTCCAACGCATGGAGTAGGACACTAAAAAGGCATAGGTAAAGGTTTTAAAACTCTAATATGTAGGCTATTCCTATCCATATGAGGTGGTCATTGATGGAAAAAAATCCTATGTTATTCTAGAGGTTATGACCTGATCATTGATGGAAAAAATCCTATGGCCTTGGGACTAGTAGCATGCAGTTGATGGACATCTAGTGCATGCTAGAGTGTCAGATGATTTCTCGCCAATAGCACGTGGGCCTTAGGGCCAACATGTAGGTGATAGACTAGCTTTTTTTCTTAGCCTTTTGATGGACTGGAAGGATGATAATTTCTAATGAAGCATAAGTAGGTAAACGATTGGACATACCTTGTAGAATTGTTATGATATAACCAGATATGGGGTTAGTTTCTTAGATACCAATGGTAGGAAGACCTGGGTATCCA
The DNA here is from genome assembly GCA_007258455.2 of Sequoia sempervirens. Classification (NCBI taxonomy): domain Eukaryota; kingdom Viridiplantae; phylum Streptophyta; class Pinopsida; order Cupressales; family Cupressaceae; genus Sequoia; species Sequoia sempervirens. The sequence goes on from VDFB02000015.1 coordinate 412,740,214, forward strand.
TTCATTAGGAAGTTGAGTTTCTTAGATACTAATGGTAGGAACAATTGGGTAGCTATTCATTAGGAAGTTGACCCTATGAATTGCAGGTTGGTATAGATGTCTATTCTCTCACCATGGGCCACAAAATCTGCTTAAAGGGATGTATAAGGATTATATCCACTTTAGAAGGATCATATTGCACCCCCAAGGTGAACCGTGATAAGTTAAAGACATGGAGTCCACATGATCTCACATAACACTTAAGGTATGCTTCAAGTAATGTTAGTTGTGATTCCTTCATTAGCCTTTTTGTTCTAAAATATTTGCATTTCTAGAACAACTTGTCATAGGCATGAATGGTAAATTATTTGTTGCTAGAAATTTACATGCATTGTTGTTTTCAATTGTTAATTACTCATTGTTATCATGATTGTAATGTTGCAAAAAAATGTAATAATTTATGGATGTCATTGGGTTACTATTTGTAGATACTTAAAAATGTCTCGATGGATCACATTGGCTAACTAACATCATTTCATCCTAAAACCCATCATCTTTTCGCTTAATTGATTAAATTAGCCTAGCTATTTAATTAATTATATCATTTGTATCTATTAACCTAATTAATTTAATCAGGTTAATTCACCCCCTTTCATGCTAATATTTCCTCTTATTAAATTAAATACATCAAGTTATTTAATTTAAATCCCTAAATCTTCTTATTTAATTAAATAACCCTAAGTTATTTAATTAAATATCATTTCACCTTCCCCTCTTTCATTAAATCACTTTATTTAATGAATATAATCTAATTCCCATAATTGCATAATTAAATCTTTGTTTAATTATCAATTACTAATTAAATCTGATCCCCCCCACTTGCAAGGGAATATTCCTCCTTTGCACATTCCTCCAAAAAGAATATTCCCATGGAATATTCTTTTCTCTTTTGCACATTAAAACTTTATTTAATTTACTAAATATCTATTTTCCTCACCCATGAGAATATTCTCTTTCTCCACTCATTTAAAAAAATGTATATTATCCTTCATAACAAACTTACAAGACTTCATGTACAAGTTAACTAACAAGACTTCTTATGCAAGTTTTTGATTAAGGAAAAAACAGGTTTTGAAGGGACTCGAAACCCTTTACAAACCCCCAAAAAAAAAGCTGCAAAAAAGACAGCTTGTAGCCAGCCAAAAAAATGAGCCCCCAAGCAAGGCCCATCAAGATTTACAATTAGAACTTCTCTTGTGGGAGTGAAGAGTCATGTCGAAAGAAGGCCTAGAGAATTTTGCTTTCTTGCCCATAACAGTAATCCAACCTTCTTCCACTTATGCAAGTTAAAGGTGTGTTTGTTTGAAAGAATATGAGCCTTTGATTCTTTCCTTGATCCACGTGATCATTGATTTTCATCCGTTGATGAGAATCCATGATCCATGTTTCATCTTTCCTCCATCGTTGACCATTGATTAGTTTTTTCAATCTCAACCCTTCATTTCTCATTTGTTTTCCTATAAATAGGTCACTATTTGGAGACAAATGGATCCATCTTTTAACATCAAACTTATGTTGTTAAAATCACTTGCATTTGCACTCACATTTATCCTCATGTTAGCTTATTTTAATTGCATCATATTAGCTTAGCTTCCATTAAAGGCTTCCATGATAACATAAATGCATACATTTAGTATTGCGTAATTAGGGTTTGAATCTTTTTTAGCTTAAACTTTATTTAGATTAACTTTGCACATACCCATATCAATCATCTTAGCATACATCATGATAAAATAGCTTGCATCATGTTCATTTAGCTTTAAATCATGTCATCGGTTTCGTTGATTCTCTTCAATAGAATCGATCAAAACAGGCTCATTATCCAAGGGATTGGGAAAAGGTCGCCATTTCACATCAATGCGACACCACTCCTCCAATGGAATAAGTTTTAATGTCTTATATTAGAGGTTTGTAAAGTTTTCATGATTTAGAATGTTAGTTTTAATGGCTTCTTTGTTTTTGTTTACAGTGAATGATCTTATTGGGATTAATGCTTAAAGTGGGTTAAATATGGCCTGAATTTGTATGGATCGGGTTTAGTTAACCTATATTATGTCATTAGTCACATTTTGGTGCTAGGAGGAGGGAAAATTTTAATGTTGAGTGTTTTTTTGGAGGAATTTTGTAGGTCACACCCAAAATTTTGCTTGAAACCCGTCACTTTTTTTTAATCATAGATCATTGGGTGAATTAAAGCTTGAAAAATGACTATCTAGGTTTTTTAAATCTCTGGCTTACCTTTTCGTAGCTTTTTATGACACTCAATTTCATCAAGAATTGAAAAAGATTGAATTTTTAATTTTGTTGTGTTTTTTAAAAAATTCTTCTCTTAAATGCATGATTTTCCTTATTTTTTAGTGAATTCTATATGACTAATCTTTCAAAAAGGTTGTTGGGTTTTGAAGATCTCATATTTAGCTTTCCAAAACATTTTATGATTTCAAAATTGATCAAGATTTGAGAAAGTTGTCGTTATCTCAAGTTGATGTTATAATCATCCATCATTAATTTTGTTGTGTTTTTTTTAAATCTTGGGTTTAATCTCTTAAATACATGATTTTCCTTCATTTTAAATAAATTATATATGATTAATCTTGCAAAAAGGTTGCTGGGTTTTGAAGATCTCATGTTTAGCTTTCCAAAACATTTTACGATTTCAAAATTGATCAAGATTTGAGAAAGTTGTTATCTTAAGTTGCTGTTATAATCTAATTTTCTAAAAATGTTTCTCAACACTTAGTGAAAGGATAACATGAATTGACTGTCAAAGTTGGATGAAATTGAACAAAACCTTCACATTTGCTTTAAGTGTTTTAAATTTTTATTTTATTTGATTAGTAACATGTCACTGACTTCTTGTTTTTGCTTTTTAGACTAACTAGTTTTGTAGGTTGGAGCAATAAAGTTTGAATTGAAGAAGCATATTACCATTTGAATTGTAATTGTAACAAGTGTTGCGACACTTTTGGGGCAATTATAACCCATTTATCATGCTTTTTTATTTTCACACTTTAGGACCACACTAACTTTCAATTGGGTTTTAAAATGAATGTTCAAATCGGTTAAAATTGAACAAAACAAACTCACACTCAATTTGGTGATTAAAATGAATTCATCTTTGCTTTGAGGGTTAAAATAACAAGTTTTTGTTGTCTTGTGGTTTGCATTTTCATCATTGAATGTGTTTGCTCTTCTCTCGTGCCACTCGGGGATCTTGAGAATTAAAAACGCTCCTTTGACATTTTGTATAACCACCCACATATTTCGATTTCAATTTAAAATGGACCTCACGCTAGTGTGAGGAAAAGGTGTTGTGAATGCTCTCTCCTTGCTTCATGCAAACTGGGAGATCGAACAATAAACGTACTTCCTTGCTTTTGTATATCTTTAGAGGGCCTACCACCTCGTTTCGAAAGGTGGGAACGACCCAAGCGATAACGAGCTAAAGCCAAGCTCTTTTGAACCGCTATATAAAAAATGTGTTTGTGATAAAAGTCATTAGCAACAGGTGCAGATGTGTCATACTGACAAGTGCCACCCCTAGTGTCCACGTGACACGTCAAAATATTTTCTTAGGAAGAGACTGAGAGGCCTCTTGATTGAAATAATCTTGAGCTAATCTTGCCATGTGTATGGCCACCTTGTACTAAAGTCCTTGCTAAGAACCAATTATTTAGAAGCCAAAAACCTTTATGCTTGCTGGTGCAGGAACAGTCATTCCAAAGTTGCCCCACATTTTACTATTCATTGTTGAAATAGAAAAAGCTTTATGATCTTTGGATCTTTAGGATTTGAGATTTGGTGGTCTTGTGAAGTGTGTGCCGAGTAAGGGGTAGCCAGTGTCATAAAATCTGCAACTATTCGCATTGTCTTGGTGTTTGGAGAAATCCAAGTGGGGATTCAACAAGTAGTATCTTTTGAACCTAGGGTGGTAAATGCTTGTGAGTCAATTTAATACTTTGCTTGGTTCCAAAACATTATAAACAAACATTCACAATCTTCCTCAAAATTTTAAACTCTTTGGTCTAAGGATGGATATCATTTGACAAAACCTTGATATTAATGCTTGTCCTAAGGATTTCTATGCTTAGAGACTTCTAAATATGTTGGTTTACATCTCAATCCATACTTCCCAAAGTTAACATAAGCAACTATGGCTTCAACCTCATGATTTTCACAAAATGGACCTTGTGAAATTTATGATGTTTTTGATAGACATTTAGTTTGAACTTAAGAAAGACAAGTGTTTTTGGAAAAAAGAAATTCATTTAAGCAAGATAACTTGACAAATTGAACCCCACATGACCATTTGGCGTCCGATCGCTCCGGTTGAACAACCTAACCTTACGCCCGCTATTATACAAGGAAAACATTGCAAAACATTGAGTCCAAATTCTATTATCAAAATCATTGGGTCTTATTTCCAAAAACATTTGAGTTCTATTTTACCAAAATCATTGAGTCCTTGGGGTTTGATCACTTTAGAGGTATAGCATATTTCTCACTACCTTGGTCTCGAAAAACAAAGGTTCACTCTAGGTCAACATTGGGTCAAACACTTTTATCCACTCCTTGTCAAAATCCAAAATTCACTTCACCAAACTTTTCAAAAATTTCAAACACACCAACACTTTTGGACTTAAACATCTATCAACCCAAATCCTAACTTAGCTACTTTGTATGTGAAATGAATCATTTTCTATGCATTTAGTTAAGTTAGATATCATCTTTGGACTAGTTTATCTTGAAGTTCACAAGTCTACCCTAAAGATTCACAAGTTCATAAACATCCTTATAGCGTAGAAAAATAGATCTCAAGACATTTTCACACTTGATATGGGAATAATTAATGATGAATTAGACTTAATGTCGCCTCAGTTTAGTGTTGTTAGGTGTTTTACACATCTACATTAGGCCTTGGGCCTATTTTAAGCTAATTTAACTTAACTTTGTCCTAATTCAATATTGTAAAATGTATTTAATTACATTCTCACATTAATCTAGAAGGCTTGTAAATTAAACCTGGTCTTAATAGTGTTGTAATGTGTTTTACACATTCACATTTAGATCTTGTGCCTTTCTAGGCTATGCAGATCTCATTTTAATGTTGTAGAGTGTATTTAACCATATTTTCACATTGAACTTTGTGTCCCTAGCTCTATTCACCCTTTATATCATCATTAATAGGTCCTTATGACCCCATATTATGCATCCCAAGAAATTTTTTGATCAAAGACCCGTCTAGATCAACATAAAAGTTTAAATTCTTCACTCCTCAACATCCCAACTAGAAAAATAGCCCAGGTATGGGACCCATTCACCACTTTGGGTGAATGAGTCCCATCCAGGTGGGACTCATTCATGCAGGATGGCGAATGAATCCCATTTGGCCTATTTTTAAGGCTTTAGACGAGAGAATTGGGTTTTAAGTTCAAATTTCTTCAATGTTAGCCTTGGGGATCAAATTAATGGCCATTTGAGTGCCTTGCCTATAAAAACAAGCTTCCAAATCCTCATTCCATCTATCCATCATGCATTCATGCCATCAATTCAAGAGTTAAGCACTTCAAGTCTTCACAAGGTCATCAAGATAACTTTCAAAATCAATTTTGAAGGGAAAATTCTTCATCCATTGTTACAGCAATTCAAGATCCATTATCATGGAAAGTTTTTAATTGCATTACTTCATGTTCATGCTTCATTATCTTATTTCATAATTTTGGTTTAATTACCTAAAAGGGGTTTGACCAAAGGAAAACCCCTATTCCCTAACAATCAACATTTTCTCTCTTTGTGTGATTGCAAATCTAAGTGCTTTGAAGGCTTGAGGATCATTGAATATTAGGTTTCAAACTTATTGGAGTCATCTTCTTATTGACAAGGTCAAAATATTCACAAAAAGTCATTTATAGTCCTGAAAATCAGGGTTTCAGATCCGGACACCTGGAGGAACAAAAAGAGTAGACTAAGAGCTACAAATTCCACTTCTGAGTTTTCAAAAAATTCAAAATGGACTCATTCGCCACTATTTTCCATTAGTGACGAGTGAGTCCCATTGTACTTTTTTTTCATAGATTTTTGTAGATTTGGATATACCCATTTGGCTGAAACTTGCTCTCGTACAGTTTTCTAGAATAGTGACTGATTCGCCCAAAATGGTGAATGAGTCCCACCAGGCGTAAAAATCAACATTTCCAAAATTTCAAAGTTTCCAGTCTAATACTTTTCTAGGTGCACACTTTCTATTTCATAGCTTTTTGTTTTGCTTTATTTGCATTTCTAAGTCATTTTCTAGGCCGTTTGGCATCACACATTTTTTGTCTTTTCCAAGTTTACAATTGGTGGTGAACCCTCATTTGTTGTTATTTATTCCCTAGAACTCTCCCTTTGTCATATTTCAATCCCCTTTGCATTGGAATCTCAAGGGTTTGTTCTTGAGTGAAAGATTGAAAATAGCCTCTCCTTTTAGGTTCAAACCCTAGAAGCGAAAAGAGAGTACCCCATTTTCTATGTTTTATTTTTACATTGACACTCATGTTTAATTGGGTGATTTCTTTCTTCTTGTGATGTGTCCTTTTCTTGGTAGTGTCATTGGGCATGATTCCCTCTAAGAGTGTGATACTTCTTTGACACATCCTCTCTTGGAAACATTAAGCACAATGTTCCCTAAGATGAGACCTTGCACGAACTAAGAAAAATCCCTGTGAACATTCATTGCACTATTTTGCATTTACAATGACTATGAGTTTCAAGCATGCGAAGTCTTGCTTGTCTCATAGAGCCCAAAGATCATTTTTGCGTGGTGCCTTATCAAAGTTATCAGGAGGTATAACTTTGGTATGGTTTGAGCAGGAAGCCCAATCCGAGACACGACTTTCCCCATAGTGACTTGCGTGTGTGTAAGTGCGTACCGGCCATGAGTGTATTTTTCTCACCTTTTTGGACTTCTCACCCGACGGACAACCAAGAGTTTCATTGCCTCAGAGTGAGTATGCATCTTTTGGACAACCAATCTAGATCTGGTCTACATCGTGTTGGACAAATGGTCAAAGCTTGGTCCACCATTTTATTTTTGCTCATTTTTATTTCTCAATTCCTTCTAGTTATTGCCATTGCATGATCACATATCTTGTTTTGTTGCATATTATACACCTTGTTTGTGCCCTTTTGTGCTTATGCTGGTTTGATTGAGGATCTGGGATCCTGGGGGCCTAACTGATGCCTTGATCTTTTTCATCCATTGTCATCTGCATTGGTTTGATTGGACCCCTCTTGAATGTCTACTTTAGTGTGAGTTTGAAGCAAGTTCATCCTCTCACTAAAGTGGGTGGTTAATGTAGCGTAGAAAAATGGATCTTCGAAAATTTTCACACTTGATATGGGAATAATTAATGATAAATTGGACTTAATGTCACTTTGTTCTATTGTTGTGAGGTGTTTTACACATCCACATTAGGTCTTGGGCCCGTTTTAAGCTAATTTAACCTAACTTTGTCCTAATTTAATATTGTAAAATGTATTTAATTTCATTCTCACATTAATCAAGAAGTCTTGTGAATTAAACTTGGTCCTAATCTAGTGTTGTAATGTGCTTTACACATTCACATTGGATCTTGTGCCTTTCTAGGCTATGTGGACCTCATTTTAATGTTGTAGAGTGTATTTAACCACACTTTCACATTGAACTTTGTGTCCCTAGCCCTAATCACCATTTATATCATCATTAATAGGCCTTTATGACCCCATATTGTGCATCCCAAGGCAAATTTTGATCAAAGACCTGTCTAGATCAACATAAAAGCTTAAATTTTGCACTCCTTGACATCCCAGTTGGCAAAATAGCCCATGTGGGACCCATTTGCCACTTTGGGTGAATGAGTCCCATCCAGGTGGGACTCATTCATCCAAGATGGTGAATGAGTCTGATTTGGCCTATTTTTAAGGCTTTGAGCGGGAAAATTGGGTTTTAAGTTCAAATTTCTTCAATTTCGACCTTGGGGATCAAATTAATGACCATTTGAGTGCCTTTCCTATAGAAACAAGCTTCCAAATCCTCATTCCATGTATCCATCATCTATTCATGCCATCAAGTCAAGAGTTAAGCACTTCAAGTCTTCACAAGGTCATCAAGATAACTTTCAAGATCAATTTTAAGGCATTCAAGGGTAGATTCTTCATCCATTGTTACAACAATTCAAGATCCATCATCATGGAAAGTTTTTAATTGCATTAATTCATGTTCATGCTTCATTATCTTATTTCATCATTTTGGTTTAATTATCTAAAAGGCGTTTGACCAAGACAAACCCCTATTCCCTAACAATCAACATTTTCACTCTCTTTGTGTGATTGGAGATCTAAGTGCTTTGAAGGTTTGGAGATCATTGAATATTAGGTTTCAAACTTATTGGAGTCATCTCCATATTGTAAAGGTCAAAATCTTCACAAAAAGTCACAGTCCCAAAAATTGGGGTTTCGGATTTAGACACCTGGAGGAACAAAAAGAGTAGACCAAGAGCTATAGATTCCACTTCTGAGTTTTCAGAAAAGTCAAAGTGGACTCATTCACTATTAGTGGCGAATGAGTCCCATTGTACCTATTTTTCAGAGTTTTTATGGATTTGGATACCCATTTGGCCGAAACTTGCTCTAGTATAGTTTTCCAAAATTGGGACTAATTCGCCCAGAATAGCGAATGAGTCCCACTAGGCTTAAAAATCAACATTTCTAGAATTTCAAAGTTGTTTCCAGTCCCCAATACTTTTCCAGGTGCACACTTTCTATTTCGTAGCTTTCTGTTTTGCTTTATTTGCATTTGTAAGTCATTTTCTAGGCCATTTTGTATATCCCATTGTGTTTTCAAACATTTTGTCTGTTCCAATTTTACACTTGGTGGTGAACCCTCATTTGCTATTATTTATTCCCTAGAACTCTCCATTTTTCAGATTTCAATCCCCTTTGCATTGAAATCTCAAGGGTTTGTTCTTGAGTGAAAGATTGAAAATAGCCCCTCTCCTTTTAGGTTCAAACCCTAGAAGTGAGAAGAGAGTACCCCATTTTCTATGTTTCAATCCTTTATCCACATCAAGCAACCAAACCTTTAAGTCAAAAGTGTTGTCCCAATTTTTTTGAAAAGATCATTCCCCATATCATTTATCTTTTCATCCCCCATTATCACCATTGCTCCAAAATGACTTAGAGTGTCCCTTTTACCAAGATTTGAGTCAACTAGAGAGTTCAAACATTACAAATCTCAACACAACTCTCCCATAGGTGGCCCAAAATTTATGATAAAGACAAGATCACAACACAAGAGAATCATGGAGAAAACCAGAGTCTCATCTACCATTAGTGATAACAACCCTCAAAAATTTGATCCAAGGAGCTAATCTACCCCCTCACAACAACCACAAAATCTGTTGAGGCATGAGGTAGAAGATGTCACAAACAACCCACTTGAAATTACTAAGGAAAGACTCCTTGAGTATAAACAAGATCATCAAACCTTAGAAAATTTAGCTCCTACTTTTCTCACACAAAACTTGACACAAGGCTTAGCACAATCTACGAATCAACCAACTCCATCCCTTGTGCCAAGTGAACCCTTAACATCTAGTCTTGCAGCTAGGCTAGGAACCAACCTTGGTCTCACTTCATGTCTAGGAAAAAACACAACTATGGGTATTCACAACATGACCATTCCATTAACCGCCAACCTCCCTCGAAACACAAGTTGGACACCAACATTTGGAAAACAACTTACATTCTATGCCACCACAACAACCTCGACATTTCGAGCACAACCATCTTCATCCATCACCACAAATACCCCAAGTGTGCCTGATATTACACAAGGTAATGTGGACCAAGTGCCTCAAGTAGGAAAACATGGACAAGTTGACACTCACGCAAAGTCAACCCTTAACAAGTGGTTCCAACAAACCCGTTGACACATCGAAACAAGTGGTTACCCAAGCTATTCAAGTCAATCCATCGTCCACATCAAACCCATCTATCATCGATCCAAATAAAAATAACCCCCTCATCACGAACCCCATCAACCAAGATAATACCTTGACCACATCCCAAACACAAGGAAATCCTCAAGACATCGATTAAGGAAACCTTTTCAATCAATAGATTCAAAGTCCTAATATGTCATTACCATCACAATATCTAATGGCATCATCATCTTTCCCCACGGTCCTTCTCACCATGCAAAATCAAATGGGACCTCAAACTTACATTCCTCTATCTCAATCCATCATCTTACAAGGAATGTTAAAATAGGGGAACCCCACACCTCTCATCAACAACCCGTAACCCACTCAAAACATCAACACCCAAAATCCATCATAGATGTCTCAACAACCAATTGATCCTACATTGCAAGAACATGCCTTAGCTTTACAACAAGCACAATAGGCTTATCAACAAGTCGTCCAGTAGCAACAACAATACCAAGCAACCTTAGCAACACAACAACAATAAGAAGCCTTAGCAGCGACAACAAGCAACCTTACCAGCTAATAACAACAACAACAACAAGCAACCTTAGTAGCACAACAACAACAACAAAAACAAGTAGCCTTAGGAGCACAACATCAAGAAACCTTAGCAACACAACAACAACAACAACAACAACAACAACAACAAGCAGCCTTAGCAGAACAACAACAATCGCAAGCCCTTGCGGCTCAACAAAAACAATGAACAACTTTAGTAGCCCAACAACAACAAGAAGCCCAACAACAACAACAAACCTTACTAGCTCAAGAGTATGCCCAACAACAACAACAACAACAAGGTTCCTACTATAATCTGCAACAAAACATTATCAATACCAGCACATTAGGAACATATACATCGACACCACAATCACCTTCATAATATCCTACACCACCGTACACACCATACATTACCCCATCATATTAGAATCCCATGTACAATCCATCTGCCATCCCACAATATGTAACATATGTTCCTCCACCAATTCCACAAGACAATATGGCATCACAACTCAAGGCATTAACACAAGAAATATAGGATATCCAGATGGGAAAAATGAAGAAACCCCATACACAAAACTTATTCCCATATCCATTTGATTGAAACATCGCAATGGTACCATTCCCTCCCGATTTTGAAATCCCCAAGTTCAATAAATACAAAGGGAGAGGAAGTCCCGTGGAACATATCAAAGAGTTTAACGTTATGTGTATGGAGGTCACCTATTATGTGTCCTATTTGATGTGCCTCTTCCCATGAAGTTTAACAGATCCTGCCAAGGATTGGTTTTCTCAATTGCCTCCAGGTATCAAAACTTTCCAAGAAATCATTAATAAATTCATAGATCGCTTCTCCTTTAATCTTGACATGGACGTAAGCTTAGAAGAGTTATATACTCTCAAACAAAACAAAGGAGAATCTTTTGCCAATTTCTTGCAACGATGGAAACAAAGAGCTAGTAAGAGCACGTGGCTAATTCCCAATGAACAAATGGGGAACATCATAAAAAATTTAGATCCGGATCTATCCTTCTACTTGAAAATGTAATACATCACATCTTATGACGAGCTTGTCCCTAGAGCCATTAACATTGAGAGAGCCCTAATCTCATAGGGGAACACACAAGTGTATAAAGACAATTTCCCATCCACTAGTTCTAACGAAAAATCCCACTTTTGGGCCAAGAACAAGAATGTTACTAGTGATGGTGTTGTTGATGCAAAGGTGGTCTTAACTACTCCTAGGAAAGAAAACACCCAAACCATGAATACACAACAACCATACATGTCATTGTCGAATAATCAAACAACAATCAACGCCGCAAACACTCAACATGGACAATAATGAACGAATAGTGCTCCTAAATGACAATTCACTCACTTGGGGGAACCTATGGAGGATGTGTTGAAAAGGTTGATACAGTCTAATTTTATCACACTTCCAAATTTCTCAAACTATCAAGAGCCACAAGTCAAACCTTGTAGCTATAGAGATAATCATTTTTGTGAATTTCATCGATACAAAGGTCATAACACACAAAAAAATTTTAGGCTCAAACATCTAGTAGATCTTATTGAATGAGGAGACATTGATGTCAATCAAAAATATGGGAATGAAAATTTAAGAATTTACACAAACCCTATGCCTGATCAAACAAAAGCAAAAGATTGAGGAAAGGCATCAACCTTAAAAAATGTAAACCATACATGTGATACCACAATGGGACATATTTATTTATCACAACATGAGGAATCAGATACACATCAATATATTGTTTTAAAACAAAGTCCAAACCCATCAATAGTGTTTATCAATATTTTATATCATATTGACATCAAGTGGATATCAGATTGTGATATCTCTCCCACATATGAATCAATGATTGGGCATGTTGAAGAAGTTCCAAATGAGCTAGAAATATCCTTTGTTGCACCCATACCTACCAACTGTTACGAAGAGTCTTTTACTGATGATGCATCATCCACCCAAGGATCATGTTAAGAGGAGGCTCTTGAGGATAACGAAAGTTACTTTGAATTGAGTCAAGATCAAGAACCCCTATCCCCAAAGTTTCACCAAGAGCTAAGGGACATCTTCCAAACCATTTTAAAATCCAAAGATGTCCTTGATATCACCCCTGAGATGTTTCTTTTTGATGAACATATAGATGTTCTTCATCCAAAACAAGAGTCTCCCACTCTTGGTATTCCTATGCAAGAGAAAGCAATAGTCGAGATTCTTGATTCTTACAATGATTGTGCATCATCGACATATTTTGAGTCAACATCAACATCTTTTGAAGCAGTATCAACAACTAATGATGTCATATAATTAGAGAAAATAGTTCATATTCTTGAATAGCAGGGACCCATAGCAATATCATGTGTTCACAACAAGTCATATTTAGTGGCTATGGATTAGAGGATACATTATCGGGGAAAAGGATTAGGTATTGATAATACCTTCACAATGTCAGGGGAAATCTTGTCTACAACAAATATCAACATATGGGGCACGAAGGATCCTTATGATGAAAATGCAAACAACACTACAACTAGTCATATCATGAGTTGGCATTCACCCATCATCTCATATGCAAATTGGGACCAACGTAAAAAGATGAATTCCTATCAGAGCAACACGAAGATCATCAAAGAAAAGGAAGTAGTAATGTAAAAGGGACAAAGAAAATACAAATGGATACCAAAGAAAAATAAAGAAAATCATCCCTCCAAAAATCCATTAGCTAAAGAAATTATGGGGAAAAATAAAAAAAGGGAAATGTATCCATCAAAAGAGTCCTCAAATACAAAAGCAAGCTTCTCAAGCAAGGAACAAAGTATATCCAGTGGTTGGTCCTAATTCCTAGAAAAACTCCATTCCCACCCATCATCACTCATCTTCCCAAGTTTGGAGAGTCAAAGGTTCCAAACCATCAACCAATACATCTCATATTCCTTCATACATGTCATCGTCCACTCCATTCATGATATCCAATTTTTGTATTGACCGTGTGTTGGCAACTACTCTTCATCATAAGGATTCTGAAGACACTTTATCATAATGTGTGCACATAGACAAGGTTAATTCTGGTATCCACAAGGTAGATAAGAGTTCTTCGAGGTTGCATTCAAGTGCTTGTATCTTAGAAAACCAACTTTTTCAACTAGGATATTGCTGGCATGTTATGATAGTGGTCTCTAAATTAGTTCCACTAGGTGGTTCAACATGAGGGTAAAACTTTCAAAAAATCAAAAAAATAAAAAAGTAAAAAATAAAAATTGTCCTCCAGTGAAAACCACTACGATGGTGCTTTGGGCAAGTGCCATGATGAAAACCTGGAAAATAGGCGTCATGAGTAGAATTGAGTGTCTATATGATCCTTCTTAGACATAAGCATCTCATCCTTGTCATGATAAATCCAATGTTCCCGCCATCCATCCAATCGAGATTTATCCAGATATTCCATTTTATCTTGATCTTGACAAAGATTCAGCGTATACTTCAACTCTACTCATGGAAAAATTTTGATAGGATATTTACCATTTTATCTCATAAAGTCCCATAGCCCATATCTAGCATGATAAAACTCTGTCAAACTCTTCGCATATACATTACCTCTCTTGATTTGTTCATTGATCTATGAAACATTGCTAGACACTAGGGGTAGGTTATTACACTCTTGTTTTCAAATAACTCTTGATCCATGCCTTATATCTCACAACGTGACATCGACATCATGATCTAGGTATCGTTTACCTCAAAATCTCATTGAAAATCCAAAACGTTTGTAAAATCCTATACAATTAAAATCCAAAAGCATTCGGAAAATTGTAAGTTCAAAATCCAAAACATTCATAAAACATTAAAATCCCTAAAAAGGTCAAACATCGAAAATCCAAAAATAGAACCTTGTCAAACTATGAGTCTTTGAACTTGAATGTAGGAAAGGCCATCATTGATGTTCCCCCGAGACACCCTAGGTCAGTCCTTTAGGAGTCCATCATAATAAATTGACATTCCGTCAATTATTTATATCTCATCGTTAATAAGTCACGTCAGTCGAACTACATGGTCTCTATGTGTACAACGTATGCAAGACTATATTTGATTAGCCTTCAAGGCCCCTAGGATAGGTATTTTAGGTTAGGTTCTTGGTCAAAACTTAGAAAATCCCTAAATATTTAAAAATCCAAAAAAGTTTAAACATTTGTAAAATCTCAAAAAACCCCTAAACATTTAAATACTAGAAAATCCCAAAACATTCAGATAACAGAAAACACAAAAAACTTTGAAAAAAATTCAAAAGACCTAAACAACATTAAATATCTTAGAGAAAACCCTAAACAACCTCAAAATAATTGAAAACCAAAACATCCACATAAATGTTCAAAAAGATCAAAAACAACCTCAAAACATTTTTCAAAACACCAAAAAAATTGAAATATTCCAAAAAATTCAAAACCATCCATCCCATTTCGCTCTGCAATAAAACTTCACCCATAATAAATCAATCATCATCTTCAACCTTTGTGAAAACAAAGAGAAAACAAGTATTGCAAGGCGTAAAGTGAGAACCTAAGTGTCAAAATCTAAAGTCTAGGTCATAGGTAAATGAGTTAGTGAAGTTTGTATCAACGACTTATCACACACCTCATCTTAATCAAACCATCTGATAACCTGTCCTAGGATGCATCCTTCCTGCGATGGACATCAACATCAGAAATAACCTTATCTAAGTTAAACTACCAAGAGATACAGATAACACTGACTGTTTGTATTTGATCTTTTCTTATGATTTATTTTACTAACCCATTCTAATGACCTCTCGATGATGACTCAATGATTTAAAGAGAAAGGAATGGGGCGTCAATCACTATCTTTTGTTTGTTGTGCTTGTGGGTATTCTTGTAAAATAATCTTGGCGCATACTTGCTTAGTTGTGTGTAAGGAAGTCGTTTGGGGTAGATTGTTGACTATTGCGTATGTTTTGGTCCAAGATATTCTGTACTAAACTACGTTCCAACGAGGTTTCCGTATGTCAAGATGTGAATATAAACTATCCTATCTATTTGGAGAGTCAAAGTCCATTACACTAGATACAACACCATCCTAGTTATTAATACCTTGATGCATCGTGTCTATGCCTTCTATCAAAAATAAGGAATGACGAAAAATACCAATCCCAAGATATGAGAAAATCATCATCATCATGCATATCTCGTCACCATCTCTAATAAAGTCTTGTTGGATCAAGGACTTGTTGGACTTTTACATCAATCCTGAAATCAATGGTCAAATCCATCTTATTCTTGTTATTCTTGTATCTTTATTAACATTTCTATCGAAGTGTCGAATATATGTGATACATCAATATATACATGAGACTACCTATAGTTGATGACTGTCTATACATCTTGAAATCTATCTACACCAATATCTGAGATAGCACGCTAGCAATCCATCTTCCACTGGGGCACAATAGGGCATCTATATCATCTTCAACTCAACAATATGAAAAGTTGTAGCACTTTGATTCAAAAGCAACTTGAAATCTCAAGCATCTCAAACATAAGTCTGATTTTCACCTATCGTGAGCCTGATCAGAACACTTTATTCCCTGATCGATCTCTCGAGGGGGCAACCATCTTTCAATCATATTGATATCAAATCATCTAACAAACTTTGTTCCTAGCCTTGGTAGCAAATCTTGACCAAATTATCAAATGAATCATCATTGGGATATATCGTTCCCAATCAATCCTTGTGTTATTTAACACAATCCTTGCATTGTTGTGAATCCTCAACAATGTCATCAATCAATCAATCAGATCAATCAACTTTCACTTAGCTATCAATATCTCAAAGAGATCATTGATATTCATTTCTGCATCATCATCAACATCAAAATCAATGGTGGAGAAAAAATAATGAAGGCTACATGGTGGAGAGGTGCCTCTCTAAAACATTATACTGTAGAGAAGAAAACTAAACAACATAGGAGTTTTTCTGATATGGTTGCGTCAGAACCACAGGGTCTTGGGGCATCCCCTCCGGATGTCTCAAATGGTGGGGCTGTTGAGGCTGTACAAATTCATCTTGTTGAATCCCCTAAAGAGTGAGAGGTTGAGTCTCAGGCTACCATTTCAGGTGATAGTGCTCTGGCTATCATTTCTGGTGGCTTTTCTGATATGTCTGTGCCTGCACAGAAGAATAATGTTGAAATCACCGAGACAGTGGCTGCAGGCATTCATCTTCAGGAAAAAAGTGTGTTGGCTTGGTAGGATAAGGCAACACAAGTGGAAGAAGGCTGGATTACTGTTATGGGAAAGAAAACAAATTCTCTAGGCCTTCTTTCGACATGACTCTTTGCTCCCACAAGAGTTCAAAATGTAATTCTTGATGGGTCTTGCTTTGGGGCTGGTTTCTTTTTTTTGGTTGGTTGCAGGCTATCCTTTTTGCAACTTTGTTTTTGGTTTGTAAAGGGTTTCGGGTCCCTTCAAAACCTATTTTTTCCTTAATAAAAAAAATTGAAATCAACATCAGTCTTTGAACCAATGCAACGAGTACATTGCTTCAAAGAGGGGAAAATGTACACACTTAAAAATGTCTCGATGGATCACATTGGCTAACTAACATCATTTCGTCCTAAAACCCATCCTCTTTTCACTTAATTGATTACATTAACCTAGCTATTTAATTAATTATATCATTTCCATCTATTAACCTAATTAATTTAATAAGATTAATTCACCCCCTTTCTTGCTAACATTTCATCTTATTAAATTAAATACATCGAGTTATTTAATTTAAATCCTTAAATATTCTTATTTAATTAAATAACGCTTTAAGTTATTTAATTAAATATCATTTCACTGTCCCCTCTTTCATTAAATCACTTTATTTAATGAATATAATCTAATTCCCCTAATTGCATAATTAAATCTTTGTTTAATTATCAATTACTAATTAAATCTAATTCCCCCCACTTGTAAGGGAATATTCCTCATTTGCACATTCCTCGAAAAAGAATATTCCCATGGAATATTCATTCCCCTTTTGCACATTAAAACTTTGTTTTAATTTGCTAAATATCTATTTTCCTCACCCATGAGAATATCATAAAGAATATTCTCTTTTTCCACTCATTTGAAAAAAGGGATATTATCCTTCATAACAAACTTACAATACTTCATGTGCAAGTTAACTAACAAGACTTCTTGTGCAAGTTAAAAGTGTGTTTGTTTGAAAGAGTATTAGCCCTTGATTCTTTCTTTGATCCATGTGATCATTGATTCTCATCCATTGATGAGAATCCATGATCCATATTTCATCTTTCCTCCATCCTTGATGATTGATTAGCTTTTTCAATTTCAACCCTTGATTTCTCATTTGCTTTCCTATAAATAGGTCACTATTTGGAGACAAATGGATCCATCTTTTAACATCAAACTTATGTTGTTAAAATCACTTGCATTTGCATTCACATTTAACCTCATTTTAGCTTATTTTAATTGCATCATATTAGCTTAGCTTCCATTAATGGTTTCCATGATAACATAAATGCATCCATTTAGTATTGTGTAACTAGGGTTTGAATCTTTTTTAGCTTAAACTTCATTTAGATTAGCTTTGCATATACCCATATCAATCATCATAGCATACATCATATTAAAATAACTTGCATCATGTTCATTTAACTTTAAATCATGTTTTATCACACATCTTTCATTGGTTTTGTCGATTCTCTTCAATAGAATCGATCGAAACAAGCTCATTATCCAAGGGATTTAGAAAGGGTTGCCATTCCACATCAACTTGACACCACACCCACAATAGGATAAGTTTTAATGTCTTAGATTAGAGGTTTGTAAAGCTTTCATGATTTAGAATGTTAGTTTTAATGGCTTGTTTGTCTTTGTTTACAGTGAATGATTTTATTGGGATTGATGCTTAGTGGGTAAATATGCCTCAAATTCGTATGGATCGGGTGTAGTTAACCTATATTATGTCATTGGTCACACTATCAAAACTTCTATATCTTAATTTTTTTATATTCTATTTTCTTTTGTTCTCTCTCTCTCTCTAAATATTGAGATATATTAAAGAGGTCGTAGATACAAAAATCATAAATTAAAAACAAACTATAGATAGAAGAAAATCTATACTCTTTTCATGTGAGCAAAGCATTATACCAACACTAGTTTATATATTCTAACCTTCTTTTTATGAATTTATGTCCATTTGAAATCCACAACATCTTCCTTATTCTCTTAGTGTGATAGAGATGTAGATAGGGATTGGTTAATCTATGCTAAAATTAAATTCACAAGCTTATCTCCATATCCACATTCTTCTTCATATGAAAGAATAGAAGTCCATACCTACTTTCATCTTTGAAAGGGCTCTAGATTAGAATCTTTTGATCAATATGAGACATATCCCAAGAAATTTGATAGAAAGGTTTTAGTGTACCTATTGATTGATACTGCAGAAATTCGTCCCTTTTGATAACCTTAGCATCCTTATTCTCTACACTTTGGATAAAAGGTGCCTCACAAGCATTATTTTGTTATTTAAATCATAAAAAAGAAGACTTACCTCATGTTTGTACATTTGAGTCGAACTCTCTCTCCTTGTATAAAAAGATGTCTGTAATTTGATAACTGATAAGCAATAAATTTTTGAATCCTCACTCTCCCCATTAATTTTTCTATTTATTACATATAACCGCCCACTTGCAAATTTTTATTTATTTTAATATTACTTAATAACTATATTTACAAATAGATCTATATTTATTTATTATCTATAGTGTTGCAAAATAATTTATTCTATCATGAACTATGATTACATATTTTTATATTTACTTATACATATCTTTCACTTTAATTTCGTTTACACAATACTATAATTAATATATTTATTTCAATAGTCTTTGTTAACTCAACTCTTAATTTATTTAAACTTTAATAAAAGCACTAATAATATTTTATTCCATTATTATTATTATTATTATTATTATTATTATTTAAAAGCATCTATTTCAATTATCAAAATCTTTTAACTTTAATAACCTTATTTTAATGCGATGATTAATCAAAGCATTAATCAATCAAATTCTAAATCAAATGAGAAAAATAGCAAGCAATACCCATCCACCAAGCGAAGTCACAACAATATTGACAGACCAACCAACCAACAAGGTGAATCACAGAGGGGCATTATAGTTGTGAAGGATTTGTTGGATTTCAAGATGTTGATGGAATATTCTTGATTGTGTTTAAGTGTTATGTGTGGTCCACGAGTCATCCTTGGATCAAAGGAAGTGTGTACGCAAATATTTAACGGTGTTAACATGGGTTCGATCAACCTTGGGTGTTTACATTAGTTGCGAATGTGATTCAATTTTTGTGGAAGTGTGGCATGGCATGTTTGTGTAGATTTGGGTCTGAGTTAAGGTGTGATGTGGTCTGCCTTCATTCCTCTCCAATGCGGGAATGTTTTGGTGCTGACCTATTTTGAATTTACATGTTTGAGGTGAATAGTTGACCTTGTAGGTTGTTTTCAAGGTTGTGGATGGTATATATGTGTGATGAATTGATGGAGAATGAGTGTGTAGAGTTTGTGGTGTGAAGTGTTGAGATGTGAAGTGTGAAAGTGTGAAATGCAATGTGAGATTTAATTCCTAAGACTATAGGAAGCAATGAGTAGAAGATGTCTATATTCTTCAGTAAGGTTGCAGATGGTCTAGTGATAGAGTGGTGGATCTTTTTTGTTGCTCTAAGATGAATTTCTCATTGTAACAACCTTCTATCTTCTTTCGAACCTAGTAGTGAGCCTTTGGCAGTGAGCCCTTCTTTCTTTTGGGCAGTGAACCCTCTAGTAGTGAGCTTATTGTATCGGTGTTGCAAATACTTTATATTTTGAGCTAATCCTTGTGTCATAGCTTTTCCCTTCTTGGGTTTTCCTTGTAAAACTGGTGTTATGTTATGTATGGTTGTCATGCCCCTAAAATGTCAGAGTATGAAACATTGAAAAATACAAATAAACAAATAAAATAAATAAAACATATATATATATAAAGATATTTAATATTATTATAATTATAATTACCTTGAGATATTATTATAATTATAATGATCAAAATATTATTATTATTACAACCATCTTATGTTAAATATCGATACATATATATAATAATATAAGATTGATATAAAAATAATAATAATAAATATATTTTAAAGAAACATATAATATAAAATATACACAACAATAAAAGGACTGAAGGCAACGGTTTTATATCTCATAAAGCAACGATTAGAAGAGAGCATAAAGCAAAAAATTAAAAGGCATCACTATTATGGAAAATGATTACATTAGACCAAGATAGCAATTAGTTAAAATATATTAACAAAAGTGACTTCTTTTAAATAGACAAGGAGATATGCATCACTTCATCTCAAAAGAAGGATATAAAAGTTAATGAGGGAACACAAATATATAGGCAACGATTATTGAAAAGCACAAAAATTATAAGGAAGTAACAATCCATAAATCAAGGGGCATGGAATTTTAGAGAAGACAACAATTAAGATGCTAATAAAAAGGCATGACTCTCCAAAGTGATTGCACCCATTCTCCAAAGTAGGAGAAGATATTATATCAGGTTTATAGAAGACAAAAGAAGAATAAATCTGAATATATCTATGAACAACAGATAACTTAATATGGTATGATCGATTTAGGAAAAAGCAAAGAGATTTGCGCGCAATAAAGATCTAATTTGTATTGTAAGTTGATTGCAGAGAGGCTCAAAGTTTGTCTTCCTTCTGTAATCTCTGAGGAGCAAGGAGGCTTTGTGGCTGGTAGATAGATTCTCGATGGGGTGGTGGTTTCCTCTGAAGTTATTCACTCTATGGCGACTTCTAAGGATAAGTCTATGTTTATCAAATTCGATATGGCCAAAGTTTATGATAGGGTTAAATGGCATTTTTTGCAAAAAATTCTCTTGAGCTTTGGTTTTAGTCTAGATTGGGTCAATTGGACTATAAGTTGTGTTACTTCTTCCTCTTTCTTTGTTCTTATGAATGGGGAACCTTCTGAATTTTTTGAGGGGGCCTTTGTTAAGGAGATCCTCTTTCCCCCTACTTGATTATTATTATGGCTGAGGGTCTAGACAAATTTCTTAAATCGTGGGTTTCCCAAGGCAGGATTCAAAGTTGGTGTTGGGGTAATGGGCTTCCACAACTCTCTCATCTTCAATTTGTGGATGACACTTCTCTTATGGGGAGGGCTCGCCTTCAGGAAGTTGTTTCTTTTAGGCGGGCTTTGTATATTTACCTCGCTGCTTCTGGTTAGAAATTCAATGAGCACAAGTCTTCTATATTCTTTTTTAATACTCCTCAAGCTCTTCAACGACGGGTTGTTGATATTTTGAGGTTTTAGATAGGGTATCTTTCTTTTTTCTATCTGGGAATTCCTCTTTCTGTTTGTAGATAGCCCGGGTTTTCTTGGAAAAGATTGCTTGATAAGTTGCGCAGTAAAGTCAATCATTGGACTCACTGTTGGCTTTCTACTGTTGCAAGAGTGACTATTTTGAAGTCTATTATCCAGGCTCTTCCTATTTACAGGTGTTTTGTTTAGATGGCTCCTTTGTATTTCCTAAGGGAATTTGATGCTCTCTCACAACAATTTCTTTGGAGTGGTAATTTGCAGTCAGCTAAGTGGAATCTTGTTAAGTGGGATTGCCTTGGATTGTGTTCTGCTGTTTTGAATGGGCAAGCTCTTGCTACTAAGTTATATTGACATTGGTGTATTAGTCAGCATCAACTTTGGGCTCGTATCCTTATCCATAAGTATCTTAAGGATGTTAACACTTTTGATGTTCCTCGTTTCCCTTTAGAAGGAAGGGGATTTATGATTTGGAATACCCTCAAATTGGGGGATCAATTGGTCAAGAAGGGGATTTTTTGGATATGTCATTCGGGTTCTCAGGCTCTTTTTTGGTGGGATTCTTGGGACGGTCATTCGCCTGTTCTTTCTGCTTACCCTCACCTCCAATCTCTTTGTGATCATTTTACTACTACTGGTTGGGACACAGTTGAACATTATAAGTCTGTTTGGAATATGGGACTGGCTGTTAGCCTTAGATGGAAGCACTCCTCGGATTGGTCGCCAGGTGGGTCAGAGGGGGATAGGCAAGAGTTGGCTCAAATTATTGCTTCATGTGATTGCAATTCCATGGTGGGGCAGGATGTCTTGGCTTGGAGTAAAAGTGATTCATCTGGTAAGTATTATGTTTCAGCAGGTTATGGTGAGTTGCTTAGGCAGATGTTTGGGGTCATTGAGGTTCCTTGGTGGAAGCATGCGTGGAATAAATTTTCTTGGCCCAAGTGTAATTTTTTTTCTGTGGCTGGTGGTCCAGAACAAGTGTCTTACTTGGGATAACTTGTGCAAGAGAGGGTTCCAAGGTCCCTCAATGTGTGTTTTGTGCTGTAAAGGTGAAGAGAGTGTTTCTCATCTCTTCTTCTAGTGCTCCTTTGCTAGGAGGTTTTGGCACTTTTGGTGGGCTATGTGGAACCGAGATTGCTGAAATGTCTCTTCTTTGGTGGAGTTCTTTGCCCAGTAGGGGAAGGCCCATGTTAAGACCTCTTTTCTTCGTGTTACTTGGGCTTTGGGACTGAATTTTATTATCTGGCATATCTAGTTGGAGAGGAATCGCAAGATTTTTCAAGATGTGTAGCTAGATGTCCAACATTTGTGGTGGAGGATTCTTCATTCTATGGGAGAAACTACTGTGGCTAAGTGTGACTTGGCTAAGGGTGTGGATCCAAGAGAGATTGTTTTTTGTACTTGTCTCAATCTTCCTCTTCAACGGGGGGCTACTCAGAGGACTGGTCAGATCACGAGAAATAGATGTCGTCATCCCCTTCAAAAGATAAGTAGGAAGGGACGATGGTGCCCTCTTCCTCAAGGTGTGTTGAAAATCAACATAGATGTCTCTTCTCGTGGGAATCCTAGCCATGTTGGTATTGGAGGTGTTGGGAAGACTAGTTCTAGAACTGTTGAGTTTATCTTTTCTACTTATAAGGGTTGGCATACTAACAATGTGATGGAGGCTCTTTCCATTCTGTGTGAAGTGGAGTGTGGTTGTGCTCTCAGGTGGAGATGAGTCATTTGTGAATCTGATTCTCAGGTGGTTGTGACTTTGTTGAAAGGAAACAACTAGAGGATGTTAGTTGGCATCTAACTGTTATTATAAAACAAATTCTTACTCTGTATGCTTCCTTGGATTTTGTTTCTTTCTGTCATATTCCGTGTGAATAGAATGGGGTTGCTGATAGTTTCGCTAAATGGGCTTTAGATCATTTGCAAGATTGGAATATTGTGGAAAGGGGTCAATTACCCCCGAATTTGTCACAAAAGTTGGACCAATTAGTTGAGATTGATAGAGCCGTGTAATGCCCTTGCTTTGTATTATTCTTTTTTGGATTGAATAAATTTTTACCCCTCTTTTAGTTTAAATAGGATCAAGGTTTTCATGCATGTCATTATTCATATCCTATGCTAGATAGTCATAATCCATTTTGTATTGTTGATAAGATTATTTGCTAGTCTAAATTTGATATTGCTGATATGATTATTTTCTAATTTGAATTTGATATTTCTGATATGATTATTTGCAAGTTTGAATTTGATTAAACTACTATGTGTGTATTTGCACCATAATAGAAGAAGGGAGATTGGAAGAGGGGGTAGCAATGGGGCACCCTCCTAGGTAAGCTACCTCTATAAAGGAGAACCAATGTGTTCTATAATGGAGGAAAAAATGTCCTAATATAATGGAGGAGCAATGTATCCTATAATGGAGAACCTATGTGTTTTATAATGTAGGATTGAGTGTCCTATAATGGAGAACCTATCTATTCTATAATGGAGGAACAAGTTCTTGAAAGGCACAAGACAACTAAGAGGGGGGTGAATCAGTTGTCACCAAATTCAAACACAAAACTTCAAACACTTATCAACTTCTTATCGACTTAATTCTGTTATTAAGTATGAAAATGAAATGCAGATAGCATAAAGCAAAATCAACACAAGAGACATCAGATTTATGTGGAAAACCCAATAAGAGAAAAACCACAGTGAGGATTAGCTCACAATATAAAGTAATTGCACAACCGAATACAAAGAGGCTCACTTCTCGGATACAAAGGCTCACTGCCTACAGATAGGACTCACTGTCCAGAAGGAGGCTCACTACCTATAGAAAGAAAAGAATACAAAAAGATGCACCACAGTAAGTTACACACATCCGCAACCTGATCAGAAGGATTGTAGACACCGTCAGCTCATTACTTCCAGGAATCTAATGCATTAAGGTTTTGCTAATTCAATTCACTTTCGCACAACTCTACTTCTTGAACTTGTGGCTTGATTGATTGATTCATTACACCTTGACTTGTATTTATACCATCTTCAACCTTAGAAATTTTCTCCAAGGTCGACTACACACGCTTCATTTCATAAAATCAAATTAGGTTGGAAACTCAACATTCTCGTGTTGAAAATGAATGAGAGTGAACCAAACCAACACTTAACCAAGACCCAAAACATCGTATCGGATTAATCACATGCTTCCTTAATTAATTCTTAATCCTTCGAATGAAGTGTAAACACAAGGTCGACCAAACCTAATGAAAACACAAATGAACTTTGAAGTACATGCTTCCACATCAAGAAGATAACATGCAAACCACACAAGAGGCTTCACCAATCACTATAACACATCTCAGATTCCTTTAGACTCATGTAATGCCCCACCACACAACCCTAGAGAAAGTTGCAATTAACTACTCAAACGTTTTTTTTTTTTTGTTTAAGTACAAATAACATGCAAGTTCACTACCCATTGCCAACAACCTCTAAGGTTACAAGACTGAGATTACTTTAAAACCCAAACAAGAAACATGAATTGAAACCATAACATCTAATTACTTAAAAGAATTAAGAACACATACATTCCATACATGATAAATTACATCAAAGAATAAGATATACCACATGATTTCAAATAACATAATTTAACAATAAGATTACAACTCTCATTCCTCCAATGAGGTAAATACAAAAAAATCATGCTTATAAATTACATCTTCCACCTCAATAACAAATGAGGGGTAATTAATTACAAGATTCAACTGAAATGAGAAAAAAAATGAAATGAAACTGGATCCCACGAGCTCTCCAATTGAAAATCTCATCCACACGAACAAGAAGAAAATCCAACGAAGTAAGGTGCACGTTCCACCCAACCATGTGATACCCGAAGGCTCACCCCCTGTGCTAGGAGATAGTAACAAGGATTTCTAGACAAGCCCATCTACCTCTAGACATAGGCTAACTCACACTGACACAACCAATCACATGAACCATACAACCATAAGAATAACACAAGTAAAACTTTTACATCACTAACATAAGTCACATTGCTTCCATATATATAACAGATCGAGTATGTTAAGAAACCATACACACAAAATCACATACCAACTATTGTCATAGAAAGAGTGTCATCACACAGCTCGACATGGGATATCCTCTAGGAATCTTCATAGGCTCCGGCCCCCACTATGGGATATCCTGGTGGCCTCAATAGAATCCCGGCCCCCATACCTCGTGTGAATCAAATACCTCTTGTAAAGACAAGGTAGATGACCTTGCCATTCCAGGCCTTCCCACTCATCCCAAGCCTATACAGCATTTGTGTCTATGAGTGAGGCTAAATTATCTTGATTAGTGTGAAATTCTACCCAAGCTTCTAAGTATATTGTTTTAGTTATCACTTGATTAAACCACCTCTGAAGGTTATCCAGTTTACCTCTTTGGGCTCTGGCACCTAACAGAAGTCACTCTTCTACTTGACAACACATACAACCCAATCACCAAGGGAATCCCAAGTGCATAGTAACAAGATAAAACCACTCCAACTCTAGGAGGAACACATAATGAAAACTCACTCCAAACACTGGAGGCAACAAAACACATAATCCACTCCTTCCAAAGGAGGCACAAACCACATAAACCACTCATAATCCAAAGAAGGAACAAATCACATAATCCACTCCTACCAAAGGAGACACAAACCATCCCCGTTCGTGAAAACGGGTAAAACAACAGGATACAACCATACACACTACCCAAGGCAATACAAAGGTTGACTAACATATTACGACAACCCCAATTAATTAAAAACCCCATTTGGAAGACTTATTAACCCCTACCAAACAATTTCCCCCAACACGATAATAAAAGAAATTACATTTGAAAAGGCAAATAAACAGAATTAAATCTACTTTGGATTTCCTAAATCCACTTCCTTTAATAACTTCGATAGTTTATTGCCACAGTTAAACTAATTAAATTATGTCTCTTTCAGACAAAGATAAACTTTACCGAGATATTTAATTCCCTAATTGCTCTTAAATAATAATAACATTTACTTCTATGATCCAGAACCTATCATTTAAAAATAACTATTGGTCCTTTGCAAAATAAATCATTTTAAAATCAATTGATCTCATTATTAAACACATTACATTTAAATCCAATATTTGTCCTTTCAAATATATTATTTTAAAATAAAATCAATAACTTGACTATGAACACAATATTTTAAATTCCTCGATTATACATTTCATGAAAATAACTAATCTTATCGTACATTCGTTTGCAACGAATAAGAACTATAAATAATTAATAATCGCTTTCTTAAAAAATTCATTTCATTTAAAGCAAATGACCATTTCTCTTAAAATCATTACCTTATTAAGTAACTATTTAAGCATTTGACAAGCAATAATAAATTAAATCTAAGGGTCTACTTTAGTTTCCTGATAATATTTAAATATAAAAATCTCATTTCCCCAATAGAATCTTTTCATTATTAAATAAATATTTGTGCATAGACATGCATCTCTATTAATTAAATATTCATTTAAATAAGAATGTGTTTCTATATAAATTTAACTTCCATTTCTCATATTTAAATATTCATATATTAAACCACGTGCATATTATCCATTTTCCTTCATTACACAAAATGATCAAACTCAATTTTTGAATAAAAACATTTTATTATAAAAAAAATGAATCTTTTTTACATCTAATGAAATAATCTTAAATTGATTATATTTAAATATATAATTATATTTTCAATTTAACTTCCATCTCATTAAAATAACTCAAATATTTTCCAATTAAAAAAAATACAAATAAAATATATATATATATATATAGTATATATATTCTATATTAAAATAATATATAATATACATACATACATACATACATACATACATATACATATATATATACCTATATTCATAAATTAAAAGCATCTAAATAAAATAAAATTTAAAATATATAATATACATATTATATATAATATATATATATATATATAATTTTTATATATTAAATATTAATTAAATTTTATTCAAAATAAAATAAAATAAAAAGAACCTTATTAAAGGCACAGACCCCATCAATAGGGCATGTAGGTCAACCTTGTTGTGGGTGGGGCTGCTACGTAGCCCTCCCCACAGGGTGGCGGCTACTACACAGCCCTCCCCACAGGGTGGCGGCTGCTACGCAGCCCTCCCCACAGGGTGGCGGCCTATGTGCTACACATAGCCCGCCTCCCATAGGGGCGGCGACCTGTAAATATTAATTGAATTTTATTCAAAAATTGAGTTTGATCATTTTGTGTAATGAAGGAAAATGGATAATATGCACGTGGTTTAATATATGAATATTTAAATATGAGAAATGGAAGTTAAATTTATATAGAAACACATTCTTATTTAAATAAATATTTAATTAATAGAGATGCATGTCTATGCACAAATATTTATTTAATAATGAAAAGATTCTATTGGGGAAATGAGTTTTTTTATATTTAAATATTATCGGGAAACTAAAGTAGACCCTTAGATTTAATTTATTATTGTTTGTCAAATGCTTAAATAGTTACTTAATAAGGTAATGATTTTAAGAGAAATGGTTATTTGCTTTAAATGAAATGAAATTTTTAAGAAAGTGATTATTAATTATTTATAGTTCTTATTGGTTGCAAATGAATTTACGATAAGATTAGTTATTTTCATGAAATGTGTAATCAAGGAATTTAAAATATTGTGTTCATAGTCAAATTATTGATTTTATTTTAAAATAATATATTTGAAAGGACAAATATTGGATTTAAATGTAATGTGTTTAATAGCGAGATCAATTGATTTTAAAATGATTTATTTTGCAAAGGACCAATATTTATTTTTAAATGATAGGTTCTGGATCATAGAAGTAAATGTTATTATTATTTAAGAGCAATTAGGGAATTAAATATCTGGGTAAAGTTTATCCTTTGTCTGAAAGAGACATAATTTAATTAGTTTTATTGCGGAAATAAACTATTGAATGTTATTAAAGGAAGTGGATTTAGGAAATCCAAAGTAGATTTAATTCTTGTTTATTTGCCTTTTCAAATGTAATTTCTTTTGTTATTGTGTTGGGGGAAATTGTTTGGTAGGGGTTAATAAGTCTTCCAGATGGGGTTTTTAATTAATTGGGGTTGTCGTTATATGTTAGTCAACCTTTGTATTGCCTTGGGTAGTGCGTATGGTTGTATCCTATTGTTTTACCCAGTTTTCACGAACGGGGATGGTTTGTGTCTCCTTTGGTAGGAGTGGATTATGTGATTTGTGCCTCCTTTGGATTAGGTGTGGTTTATGTGGTTTGTGCCTCCTTTGGAAGGTGTGGATTATGTGTTTTGTTGCCTCTAGTTTTTGGAGTGAGTTTTCATTATGTGTTTCTCCTAGAGTTTGAGTGGTTTTATCTTGTTAGTATGCACTTGGGATTCCCTTGGTGATTGTGTTGTATGTGTTGTCAAGTAGAAGAGTGGCTTCTGTTAGGCGCCAGATCCCAAAGAGGTAAATTGGATAACCTTCGGAGGTGGTTTAATCAAGTGATAACTAAAACAATATACTTAGAAGTTTGGGTAGTATTTCACACTAATCAAGATAATTTAGCCTCACTCATAGACACAAGTGCTAGTATAGGCTTGGGATGAGTGGGAAGGCCTGGAATGGCAAAGTCATCTATCTTGTCTTTACGAGAGGTATTTGATTCCACATGAGCGAGTATGGGGGCCGAGATTTGGTTGAGGCCACCAGGATATCTCATAGTGGGGGCCGGAGCTTATGAAGATTCCTAGAGGATATCCCATGTCGAGCTGTGTGATGACACTCTTTCTACGACAACATTTGGTATTTGATTTTGTGTGTATTGTTTCTTAACATACTCGATCTATTATATATCTGGAAGCAATGTGACTTATGTCAATGATGTAAAAGTTGTACTTGTGTTAGTCTTATGGTTGTATGGTTCGTGTGATTGGTTGTGTCAGTGTGAGTTAGCCTGTGTCTAGAGGTAGATGGGCTTGTCTAGAAATCCTTGTTACTATCTCCTAGCATGGGGGGTGAGCCTTCAGGTATCACATGGTTGGGTGGAACGTGCACCTTACTCTGTTGGGTTTTCTTCTTGTTCGTGTGGACGAGATTTCTAGTTGGAGAGCTCATGGGATCCAGTTTCATTTCATGTTTTTTTTTCATTTCAGTTGAATCTTGTAATTAATTACCCCTCATTTGTTATCGAGGTGGAAGATGTAATTTATAAGCATGATTTTTTTGGATTTACCTCATTCGGGGAATGAGAGTTGTAATCTTATTGTTAAATTATGTTATTTGAAATCATGTGGCATATCTTATTCTTTGATGTAATTTATCATGTATGGAATGTATGTGTTCTTAATTCTTTTAAGTAATTAGATGTTATGGTTTCAATTCATGTTTTTTGTTTGGGTTTTAAAGTAATCTCATTCTCTTAACCTTAGAGGTTGTTGGCAATGGGTAGTGAACTTGCATGTTATTTGTACTTAAACAAAAAAAAATAGTACGTTTGAGTAGTTAATTGCAACTTCCTCTAGGGTTACGTGGCAGGGCATTACAACTCATTTGCATCAGCTACAACAACCTTCAAACCTAGAACACTTCTCACTAGTCCATCCAGACTGTACAAACACACACAACAATACTGAAATTCAACTTCTGGAGGACTAGACCACAAACATATTTTCCAAAATATAGAGAACACCATCACAAGACATTCCAGATCCGCAAGACCTTAAACAAACTAGTGGAGGACTACAGAGCAGAAACATTTCTCCTAGTCCACAGAAAAACTACTCTATCAAACCAGTTCACACACTAGTGAACACATCCTTCATTCTCCATCAAACAAGAAGCTAAAAATTAGGAGATATCACCAACATATTCCCATAAACAACACCTGATATCCGCACAAGCATAGGATCAACACAGAGGAAATGCAGAGCACAAACTAGAGCATATTCACAACTTTGACTTCTATATTTATTAATTTTCTCAAAAACACTTGGTAACCCATCATATTAGATCATCTGCAACACCATAAAGATAGCTCCATGTACTCACAACATCTCATCAACATCTCAACTATACATGCACAACCTGCAACATCCTGTACTGTGTTGACATCAATGACAATATTAATGAGAACACAACCAAACTTGCATACTTGTAACACAAGTGTCCTATAATGGAGAACCAATGTGTTCTATAATGGAGGACCTAGTGTCCTATAATGGAGAACCAATGTGTTCTATAATGGGGGACCAAGTAGTCCCAAGGAGGCCAAAGGGGTACTTGCCTTTGTCTCAAAGGGTGCTGCCCTTGGGCCTAGGAGAGTAGAGCCACTAGGACACCCTTTGTAACCTCACTCCCCTATCATGATATAAAAATATAAGGAGACTTTCCAAAGGAGTACAACGAGTGAGCCTCTTCTAGGTATGACACCTGGGGGACAAGATGAGCCCGAAAAAGGCCATGGGGGTATTTCCTTGCTACAAAAGGGTATTTCCCTTGGGCCTAGGAGAGTTGGATACTAGGACACCTTTCACAATCTCACTTGGGCCTATCATGGTGTAACAATATAAGGAGTTCAATAATGAGGGAATGGAAAAGAATGGGAAGATGAATATTGGGATCCTCCCTAAGTGGGCCACCTCATATGAATGACATGAACCACATGAGGCTAAGGAGGCTAAAGCACCCTATCGAATCACTCTCTTCCATTCTCCTCCATGGTTGAGCAGCCTAAGGCAAGATAATAATTAGACTAACAAATTTACTATGGATGTACTAATTTTTAATCATGATACTCTACTTATTAAGTTATCATTGTAATTGATCTCTAACTTGTTTACATGTATTAGATCAAACCAAGGTGCCCTCTAAATCCATTGTTTGCTTGAGATTTTGATAATTTAGGCTAAAAATAGTATAATCTCTATTAGGGATATTACAAGTGGTATCAAAGCAACGTTCTTGCCATCCTGAGGGTTAGGAACAATATATGCAACTAAGTCAAAGGGATCAAAGAGTCTTAGAAAGGGAAAAGAGGAAACTTATTAATATCATCACAGAAAGAAGCAATGTTTAAAAATTTACAAATCTTAGTTGTAATTGCTTGAGTAAAAGTAATCTTGGGCAAGGTGGACTATCATGCCCCTGAAATGGTAGAGTATGAAACATTGAAAAATACAAATAAACAAATAAAATAAATAAAACACATACAAATATATATATATATATATAAAGATATTTAATATTATTATAATTATAATTATTGTGAGATAATATTATAATTATAATCATCAAAATATTATTATTATTACAATCATCCTATGTTAAATATACATATATATAATAATATAAGATTGATATAAAAATAATAATAATATATATATTTTAAAGAAACATATAATATAAAATATAAAATATTCACAACAACAATAAATGGACTGAATGAAGTGATTTTATCAAAGAAAATAATCTCATAAAGCAATGATTAGAAGAGATAGCAAAAAGAAAACAATTAAAAGGAATCACTATTATGGATAACAATTACATTAGACCAAGATAGCGATTAGTTAAAAGCTATTAACAAAAGTGACTTCTTTTAAATAGACAAGGAGATATGCATCGCTTCATCTCAATAGAAGGATATAAAAGTTAATAAGGAGGGAACAAAAAGATATAGGAAACGATTATTGAAAAGCACAGAAATTATGTAACGATCCCTAAATCAAGGGGCATGGTATTTCAAAGAAGACAACAATTAAGAAGATGTTAATAAAAAGGCATGACTCTCCAAAGTGATCTCACCCCTTCTCCAAAGTAGGAGAAGATATTAGATCAAGTTTATAGAAGAGAAAAGAAGAAGAAATCGGAATATATCTAGGACAACGGATAACTTGATATGATATGATCGATTTAGGAAAAAGCAAAGTAAGAGATCTATGGGAAACAAAGGTCCAGTTTTTATTGTAAGTTGATGGAATAATTAAAGGATATAATAAATGGTTAAATAGGATCAAGGTTTTTATGCATGTCATTATTCATATCCTATGCTAGTATAGTCATAATCCTTTATGTATTGCTGATAGGATTATTTGCTAGTCTAAATTTGATATTGTTGATATGATTATTTTCCAGTCTGAATTTAATATTGCTGATATGATTATTTGCAAGTTTTAAGTTGATTAAATTACTATGTGTGTATTTACACCATGATAGAAGAAGGGAGATTACAAGAGGGGGTAGCAATGGGGCACCCTCCTAGGTATGCCACATCTATAATGGAGAATCAATGTGTTCTATAATTGAGGACCCAGTGTCCTATAATGGAGGACCAATGTGTCCTATAATGGAGAACCTATGTGTTATATAATGGAGGAATGAGTGTCCTATAAAGGAGAACCTATGTGTTCTATAATGGAGGACCAAGTGTCCTATAATGGATAACCAAGTGTCCTATAATGGAGAACCAATGTGTTCTATAATGGGGGACCTAGTGTCCTATAATGGAGGACCAATGTGTCCTATGATGGAGAACCAATGTGTTCTATAATGGGGGACCTAGTGTCCTATAATGGAGGACCAATGTGTCCTATGATGGAGAACCAATGTGTTCTATAATGGGGGACCAAGTAGTCCCAAAGAGGCAAAAGGGGTACTTTGCTTTGTCTCAAAGGGTACTGCTTTTGGGCCTAGGAGAGCAGAGCCACTAGGAAACCCTTTGTAACCTCACTCCCCTATCATGATGTAACAATATAAGGAGATTTTCCAAAGGAGTACAACAAGCGGGCCTCTTCTAGGTATGCCACGTAGGGGGGTACAAGATGAGCCAAAAAAGGGCCATGGGGGTACTACCTTGGTACAAATGGGTATTGCCCTTGGGCCTAGGAGAGTTGGCTACCAAGACACCTTTTGCATTCTCACTCCCCTATCATGGTGTAATAATTTAAGGAGATTAATCATGAGGGAATGGAAAAGGATGGGAAGATGAAGATTGGGATCCTTGCTAAGAGGGCCACCTCATATGAATGGCATGCGCCACATGATGCTTATAAGGAGGCTAAAGCACCCCATCAAATCAATCTCTTCCATTCTCCATGGTTGAGTAGCCTAAGGCATGATAATAATTAGACTAGTAAATTTACTATGGATGTACTAATGTTTAATCATGATACTCTACTTAGTAAGTTATCATTGTAATTGATCTCTAACTTGTCTGTAGGGATTAGATCAAAACAAGGTGCTCTCTAAATCCATTATTTTCTTGAGAAATTGATAATTTACGTTAAAATTAGTATAATCCCTATTAGGGACATTACAATGGTGTTGATGTGTTTCTATTTATGTTATTTACTTTCATGCTAAATCAGTTTAATAGATTAAAAGCTAATAATGATCCGAATGTTAATGAGTGTTTTGATGTTTTAGTGTACAACTGATTCACCCCCTTCTCAGTTGTCTTGGTATTAGACCAAGGTTCCTTAGAAGAAAACAACTTGAGTTAGATCTAGATTGCACACAAGAAGGAGGCTCCTTTGTTTGATGGATCAGATTATGCATTCTAGAAGACTAGGATGGAATGTTTCCTTGTCTTTGTAGGCTTTGGAGTTTGGAAATTAGTTGAAATTGGATATACCATGCTTCCAAATGACCCATCAACTAATGATGAAATCAAGGATTATGAGAACAATTCCAAATCAAGGTGTGCTCTCTTGAGTGACCTTTCTAATTCAAAACTTGTGAAAGTTATGAGCTACAAAATTGCTAGTGAGATCTAGAAAGGCTAGAAAGTATCTATGAAGGAGATGATAAGGTCAAGCAAGCAAAGATGTAGAATCTGAAGACCAAGTTTGAAACCATGTGGATGTTGAAAGATGAAGATATTACAAGCTACATGCATAGAGTGGATGAAGTTGTCTATTCCATCAGAGGCCTTGGTAGAAAACTTGAAGGAGATGAGGTGGTAAAGAAGGTACTAAGAACTCTTACTAAATATTATAGCCATAAAGTTTCTGCTATTGAGGAAGCTCAAGATTTAAATAATTATTCTAGAGATCAGTTGTTTGGTGCTTTAACTACTTTTGAACTGAGAGAGTTTGGTCCAAGTGATTCAAGAAAAGAGACTACTTTTAAAGTTGGAAAAATAGAGAAGAATGAGTAATTATGCTTCAAGACGTCCTGTCAAAGCTTCAAATGATAAATATAAGGAGAATAAAGCTAAAACAATTAAGAGAATTTATTATGTTAAAGGAGATGCCATCATATTTGTTGATGAATTTGATTACCCTAAAGATGATGAGAATGATGCATGCTTGTTCATGGCTCTAAATGTTGGAACTAATTTTGCTAACTCTAAGAGATTTATGAAGGAAATTGCTCCGAAAGTAGGTCATAATGTCAGAGGGACTATGGTGACTAATTTTTGTTG
Organism: Sequoia sempervirens; assembly: GCA_007258455.2. Classification (NCBI taxonomy): domain Eukaryota; kingdom Viridiplantae; phylum Streptophyta; class Pinopsida; order Cupressales; family Cupressaceae; genus Sequoia; species Sequoia sempervirens. The sequence goes on from VDFB02000015.1 coordinate 412,775,707, forward strand.
GTGTGAATAAATTATTTGTACCTAGTTAATTCACTCGCTAGGGAATTAGGGGACATATTCACATGTTAAGTTTACTTGGATTATAAGATTCTTTCTAGAAGTCTTAGTTGTCATATCTAGACTATATTTTTTCTTAGGTAGTTATGATTTAGTTGTCTCATTTGAGAGGATTAAGACACTTGTCATGATCTTTTCTAATTATGTATCTGACCTTTCTTTTAAAAGAAAGGAATCTCATGTACATTTGCATATTCAATCAATATTCAACCAATATTCAATCTTGCATTATTGAAGCAAGTATTATTACCATTTTCTCTCTTGTGGAAGATATTTTGGTCTAAAAAATGTTCCTAGGGGTGTTGAGGAGTCACCATTAACTCCTACATGGTATCATAGCTCTAGTGTGTTGAACACACAAAATACCAAGACAGGGGGGGGTGTGGGTGAATCAATATTCTAGTAAACCAATTGATTGCTAACCATCCAATTATTAAAATATATCTAGCTGCAGTAGTAAGTAAAAACATGGAAATGAACATAACATCACACAAATCATAGACACCGGGATTTTTATGTGGAAAACCTAAAGTGGGAAAAACCATGGTGATGATTAACTCACAATATATTATAATTGGTTACAAAATATTGTATGGCACACTACCAGGAAAAAATATCTTTGAAGGGCTCACAACCAGAGTATAAAAGATATGGCTTACCACCAAAATAAAAAAAGATATGGCTCACTACCAGGAATGTGAACTGAATGGAATGACCTTCTGAGTGCTAAGTACAGTTCCAATTAAGCTCTGGAAGATAGAGAATCCTGCACTTGATTGCAAGTATACAACAACTATCAACAACTAGCAATGACTTCACACCATATCACTTTGTCGCACATCTCACATAATCACTTCTTATCTTCTCTATCTCTATGTGTGTACATATATGTGTATTATATATTTTTTCAATACAATGATGTTTCATATATATACATGATTACATCTTCATACTTCAATTAGGTCGGCCTAATTTGATGTAGGAATACTTAACTCAAAATATTTTGTCAGCTTGAAAACAAAAACTTCTTTGGCACTCAAAACAAAATATGCACAACATGATTTAGGTTGGCCCAAAGGAACACTTTAAACCTTCATGAAGCATGCATCGCATGTACAAGTCGTCTAGAAGAAAATCATACCAGAAACTGTAAGCCAAACTTCTAACAATTATAACTTTCAACTCATTTGTCCTAGATTGCTATATTCTTGATAAAAACTGCATCTAAGACCCTTGAGAAACATATCAAAATTATATGAGTCAATTTTCACTATATAGTGATTTCAGACCAAATTACCTGATCGATATAGCATAGACATAGTTTACCAGATGGGCATATAATCAGTCACCAAACAATGTTGGCATCAATGATAATAGAGACAACAAACTGGAGGTCTCCTTTTTCATTCTTGGACAACAATATCCCCCTTTGTCATTGATGGCAACATGTGCCAAAAATGAAGCTTACTTCAAAACCAAAATTGTGTGACATCAAAATTTATTCAACTCCCCCTTTCAAATATACAAGAACACAAAACTATAAAACTATCCTTAAAACTAAACCAAAACTTTATTTACATTGAACCTTCTTCACATAGAACCTTATCCCTCTTTGACATCAAGGACAAAGGGTAGGGAAAACAAAAAATAATCAAGAGCTAGGGGCACCTTGTAATTCCTTGAGAATTTCTTCCCAAGCTAGTTTACCATCATCCCAAATCCCTTTAGCACTGGTAAGAGATTTATGTAGAGATTCTAGTTCTACTAAAGATTCTTCTCCTTCTTCTAGAGTGGACGGAATGATGCTCATCTTCTCCAATTTTTCTGCATCTACCAAGGCACTTAATATGGAGATATGTCTAGACATTACTAGGTCTCCAAGCTGTCCAAAGTGCCTTATTGTATCTTCTTTTTTCCTTTGTAGAATAATTTTTTTTTTCTACAGGTGTGCAATAGAAGTCCAACCAATGTAGTTTCTATCATTTGCAACCTTGTAGTATTCGAAGGCATCAAAAATTTGAGACAATTGAGTCCATTACGTCCTTAATAACTTGAGTGGCATTAGGCCATTGCATGCATTAAATAAATAATAATTGAGCTTCCTCATCACAGTCCTTCACTCTTTCAAACTTTGCAATACTCTATCATGTGCAATTGCACACTTATCTTGTAGAATCAGTAATCTTTTCTCTAGAAGACTTGTCTCTGCCTCTTTCATAGTCTATACCTTAAGGTTAGAGGTATATTCCTTAACATAATCAACTACACACTTTAGGTTCTCAATCGATGCTAAGGAATCATCAGTGGTGACACTGGGGGTTGTCTCCTATAAAGATCTAATAGCTTTATTTATCAATTCATTTCCTTTCTGATAAGCTTCAACAGTTTCCTGAGTAACAGAGTTGAGAAACGTACCACAAATCTTTATTTTGTCCTTTTATGTCTTACAAATTTTTCCCTAATTTTGTATTAAATGCACTCCAACTTCAAAAGATGATAAACACTTTGTAGAATACATTGCAAACCCTAAAATACTCTACAATTCTCCAGTTTTGCATATTTTCTACCAAAAACTTCTTCAACATCTTTAGAATGACATTTTACATCATATATCCTTGTGTCACTGCTTGACACCTCTTATTTCAGGGGTTTGTTAGATTTCTCTGTCACTGCTCCCCCTAAAATCACTGTTGAGTTTAGTTTTTAGAAGTATTTGCACTAGATGTAGATGCATTTGATTTATCCTTATTCTTAGGTTCTTCATTTTTCTTCAAAATTTTCTCCATTTCCTTTTTAACTTCAGTAGGATCAATTTTATTCACAATTTTATTCTTTTGATCCGGATTAGCTTTCTTCTCATTTTTTCTTCTACAAAATTTTGAAATGTGTCTCAGTTTATTGTAGGTGTAACACACAACATATTTCTGACCAAATTTATTGCATTTAACCTTGATTTGCACGGAGTAGCTTTATGTTTGAAGATATTGCATGTATATTAGTAACCTTGAGAAGACTAAATCATTCTACTAGTATTGAATCTATTTATCATTATTTGACTTCTACACTTAGTAGTTCTATGTCCAAATTTATTGCAAGCAAAGCATTGTCTAGCAAAGATTCCAACATTCTGATTCATTCTACTTCTACATTTTGTTGCATGAAAAACAAATGCTATTAAAATATGGGTATCTTTGAGCATTAGGTTGTCTAATAGGGATCCTTCCGGTATTGCTTATGTGGTTCTTGATATGCCTTCCATTGCTTTGAGTCTTCCTTTGATTGTCCATTTTGTTGGGAATTTGATTTTCCTTTGAACTTTGTCCTTCTTCAAGTCCCAAACCACTTTTATCCTTAGAGGGTTTCTGAAAAACAATCAATTCATCAAGCTTTGTGGTGCTTGCTTTGAATTTATCCTCATGAGCTTTTTCCTTCACTAAGTCAGATCTTAGTGTTACCACTTCTTGTTCAAGCTTTGTGCATTCATCAAATTTTCTCTGGATTTCAGTTTTTTGACATTCTTCAATTCTTTTCTTTTCTTCCACTTGCACCTTTAGTCTAGTGGTGTCTTCATTAGCTTTTTTCAACTGATCACTAAAATCTCCACGCCTTTCTTTGAATTTCTTGATTTATTCTCTTGATTTTCTGATGCATTCATTTGCTTCTTTCAAGTTTTCTTTTAGAGTTTCTTTCTCATCTTCACTTTTATCCAGATCTTCAAGAGCAACATGGAGTTCATTAGTTGTAGAGATCTCTTCCGGAGGAACATGATACTTTTTATCAGCCATGTGTTCAAACTTCAATATCTTCCTTAAGATATTAAGATTCTCAAAAGGAGCCAAGCTCTGACACCAGTTGTTGAACACACAAAATACTGAGAGGAGGGGTGAATCAGTATTCTACTAAACCAATTGATTGCTAACCATCCAATTATTAAAATATATCTAGTTGCAATAGTAAGTAAAAACATGGAAATGAACATAACATCACACAACTCATAGACACCAAGATTTTTACATGGAAAACCCAAAGTGGGAAAAACCACGGTGAGGATTAAATCACAATATATTATAATTGGTTACAAAATATTAGATGACACATTGCCAGGACACACTGTCCTTGAAGGGTTCATAGTTGGAGTATAAAAGATATGGCTTACCACCAGAATACAAAAAGATATGGCTCACTACTAGGAATGTGAACTGAATGGAATGCACTTTTTGAGTGTTGAGTACAGTTCCAATTAAGCTCTAGAAGATAGAGAATCCTGCACCAAATTGCAGGTATACGACAACTATTAACAACTTCAAATGACTTCACACCATATCACTTTGTCGCAAATCTTGCAACATCATTTCTTATCATCTCTATCTCTATGTGTGTACATATATGTGTATTATATATTTGTTCAATACAAAGATGTTTCATATATATGCACGATTAAATCTTCATAATTCAATTAGGTCGACCTAATTTGATATATGCATACTTAACTCAAAATATCTTATTGGATTCATAACAAAAACTTCTTTGTCGCTCAAAAAAAAAAAAGTAAAACATGATTTAGGTCAGCCCAAACCTAAAAAGGAACACTTTAAACCTTCATGAAGCATGCATTGCATGTACAAGTTGGCCAAAAGAAAATCATACCAAAAACTATAAGCCGAACTTCTGACAATTATAACTTTCAATTCATTTGTCTTGGATTTCTAAATTCCTAACAAAAGCTGTATCTAAGACCCTTGAGAAACATATCAAAATCATATTAGTTGATGTTCACTACAGAGTGATTCCAGACCAAATTACCAGATCAATATAGCATAGACATAGTTTACTAGATGGGTAGATAATCAGTCACCAAACAATGTTGGCATCATGACAACAAAGACAACAAACTGGAGGTCTCCTTCTTCATTCTTCCAACATAGTGTTGTAGATTCCTTCCCGGATCTAAGGGTGTCATGTTGGTTTGAAGATTTTTTTGGATGCATGCTGGGGTTTCAACAACCTCATGATTGAATCTCGGGTGTCAAAGAAATTCAACTTTGCCTTTTGTTTCGTCAAATTGGTTATGTTTTGTCTGATCTATGAGGTTTTCAATTTGAGGGTTTCAATTGCAAGATCTAGAGGTAGCTAGAATTTTGGGGCACTGTGAGCCCAAATCGACCTGATCATTGTGATCAAGAGGCCTAAGAGACAAATTTTGATATTCAAAAAAGTTATTTTTGAGGAAAACAAATTGCCTAGGTAGGCCATATGACCCCCTGGGCGATATGATTTTTTAATTTTGTAGAAAAAAATATTTCAATAATATTCTGCATATTTTATTTTTGTTAAGCAAAATTTGTAATATTTCTTTTTTTAAAGTAAAAGGCAGTTAGGCCGACTATTTATATTATATAATAGTAAAGGTTACAATATTTTTTTGCAGTATCTAGATATAATGTAGATACAAAATGTCAACTGTAGCATTTTGAATATAGCAAACATTTTTCCAATAGTTGACAGACCCTTCCTATTGGACGGAAAAATTCTTTCAAATATGAAATAGTATGAAAATGTCAACTATCCAAAATAACAAAATCAGTGTACTTTACAAAGACCAATAAGTATTTAACAATTTTCTGAATCCTTTTGTACTGAGAAACTATCTTCTTTTCCCTCTTTGCTCATAATTTGATTCTTTGGAGGAGATTTTTTTGAGTTTGTAGTTATGTTCATGTTTGGGAGGATTGCCTAGTGATTTTGAATGAGTGGCTGAATATTTGAAGGCCCTGGTGCTGCATTTGACTCTTCAGTGTCAACCTCTCCTTGATGTGGTGGATTTGGATAACTCAACAAAGCTGACTAGTGGCAATGATGTGTAAGAAGGAATGAAATTGCATGGTATTTGGTTTTGAAGCTCCTTATCATATCATTACCCAATTCAAAATGATACTTGTTCAGCCCCCTGTAAAGATAACTTGAGGAGTTAAATTCAAATGCCAACCTAATACTAGTAGAGATGTTTCTGAAGCTCACTTTATGATGCAAGTAGTGTCTAGGAAAGACTCCCCCAATGTAGGCTTCTCCATGTCAGAAGTCATACTTCTAAATACTTGTTAGAATTGCATTTTCTTGCAAGAAAACCTCTATAATAATAGCATTTGCTATCTTCTACATATCATGATAGTTAGGGTTCAAATCCATGATATTTGAAACAAATATGGATACCAAATTGGAAGGAAATATGATTCTCTGTGCTAATGGATGCAATATGTCATCCCCAATTATATCCTTCACACATTTGAAAACAGGGATACAATCTACTTTAAAAACATATGAGAATTGTTCTTTGTCTAGCCCTTTGGAGAAAGGCAATTCCCATTGTTGCACTTGAAAATGTGCCCTGTGATTTCTTGGAACATATTACATTAGAGAAGCTTGCTTGACTCTCGTACACACCTAGAAAACACCAGTAATAAAAGCCCAAAACTTAGTATGAAGGAAAACCCTTTGGCCTATGTGTTATGACTTTCGAAAAACAGAGACTAAGGCATGGGATCACAAAATACCCATAAAGCAGAAACTAACAAAGTCATCAAAGATATCTTTCATGAACACAACCTTGAAATTCTTGCATTAATTTTGATTTGAAATGCTAATGGGATTTGGAGACGATTTAGGAAAGGCCTGAAAATCTATTTGAAGTGAAGAAAAAAGGAAATTTGCACTTTACCCAGTTACTTGCACCTCCAAATTCAACTTCTAAGATGCTTCTGCTTTGCTTAAACCTGTGAATGAAAGAGTGTGCCAGCTTGCCAACCTAATAATGACAAAATAACCACGAGAGCTTCACCTTCCCAAGAGACATTTGTCGCTACAGAACTTGCAAGGTGAAAAACGTTTCAAACAGGCTCCTCATATAGCTGTGGAATTTACTATACTATTCAAATTTCAAATTTTTTCTATGAAATTTGCTTGTCCTTGACAATGTTAAGACACAATTGAAATTACTTCTTGAAATTATCTTCTTTGCCTTACATGAATTTCCTAAAAAATGTCAAAATTTGTTAGCAGACTTCATAATATACCCTTACGACATAAGATATGTGAGATGGAATAAATCATGATGATGTCATTGAAATGAGCTCATCACACACTTACAATTACAGGTGTTGGCCTTAGTATAACTTTGAACTTGGAAAAGATTTGGCATTTTAAAATATCTGTCACACAAGTAATCTTGTACAACCCACATAAGATGAAGCAAGAATGATTTGACCTCCATTAAAAGAAATGCTAAGGTCTATTTTTCTTATTTTAGTATTATGCCAACTTGGCATCCACATCACATTTGCTATGGCCTTAGCATTTAACTTTTTTCTAATGACTTTGGACAAGTTTGGACCAGTCGTGACTATTCCTACAAAACAATAAACAAGTTAATATAAGGGTATGTGCAGGATCATGATGGGCCAAAAAGTGGCAATATCATGGGTATTTGTAGGGTATGTGGCTGATGACTTTTTTCTTACCCAAAATTGATGAAATGAAAAGGGTTTTTAAAGGAGATTCTCATCTTTCCAACAATATAAATTATGCTTTACTTTGAATTTAATAAATAATTATTATTCATTTTCTACTTGAATTACGACTAAAGTGTTGATTGATAGGTGAAAAACATCTATAGCTTTCAAATGGTATCACATTTTTGAATCCAAAACATGCATCACATTCTATGCTTCACATACTATAGGATTAAAAAAGAAAACTAAATTTCATGAAGTTTTGACCAAGTTAAGGTGGTCGACATAGTTTTTATATTTTTAAAAGTTTTAATAAAAAAATCATAATTAATTATTTACTTGGAAAAAAATTACAAAAAAATATGCATCACATTCAGACATGAGTCCTCTACTTATGTCTAAAATCTTATAGAAAAATATTATGATTTTATTGTTGTTAGGGTGGTTAGACGCAAACCTACTTCTTATTTTTTTCCCTAAAATTTAAGTACTACTACATTAAAACATCAAATTTTCACCAAATAGATTTAAAAAACCTAGTAGTTTAGAAACTACATTCAATTTTATACAGATTCTATTCTTACATATTTTTGAAATAATATAAATAACTTATTCAAATTTTTTCGTCAAGTTGCCTAACTCTGATTTTTCTGAATTTTTTGCCACTTAAGGGCCTGTTTTTTCCATGATGATCCTGCACATACCCATAAATGGATACACCTTACGACATATCACAAAGCTACCCATTGATGATGCCACACATTTGATTCATTCGTGTTGATTTAACCACAACTGACAAATTGTAAGTTCCCACACATATTTTCTTGTGTGATTGGATGACTATGTTTCTCGGCTTACACGTGCAAAAAAAATTACCCATGTGCGAAGGGATATTCTATTATACAATATGTACTCTTCATATCTCTACAACAGAACAATGCAGATGTTTCCCACCTTGTCAACATAACAAATACATGATGCTTCTGAATCATCGCATTATGCTGATGTAACCCACCACATTGCATATAAATAGTACTGATAATAAAACACTTTGTAGTATCCTAACAAGTTCCCTTTTACTTTAAAATTATTATTTAAACTGTAAGCTTGTAAGATAATTCAAAATTTAACTTTCTTAATATATCAACCATGCTTTTCATTAACTCCATTTCATTTTGTTAGAAACCAACTCTTTCCCTTTTAATAGCTTCATCCAATTCCCGAGTGATATTTTGCAGATTATTTCCATATATCTGCAAATTCTAATTTTATTCACACCCAATATTTGCAAATTTGTCTACAAGCTAGTTTTCTTCCCTATAAGTTTGTTTAATTTGCACAGATTTGAACTTAGGCAACAAATTCCAAACCTGTTGCATCACATGTCTGATTTTCCAACAAATTTTTTTTCTTTCTTTACAAGCATTCACAATAATTAATGAGTCACCTTCAATTTTCAGGTCTTTAATTTTCATATCATATGCTAGTTGCAACCCATGAAGCAATGCTTGTGCTTCCACCATATTATTTGTTCCTCTGGGAAGTTTAATTACTTAGCTGAAATGAGGAACCCTTTATGATCTCTTATTACAACCCCCGCCCCTTATATACCTGGGTTTCCATGTGATGCACCATTAAAGTTCAACTTGGAGAGGCCTTTTGTAGGTGGAATCCAAGATATTTTGCATTTGTCTAATTTCTGACTTGGATTCTGATGCAAGCTTCCTTTGAATGGTAGAACAATATTATTCCACTTCTGCATTACCTTAGAATCCCAATCTATGAACAAAGATCCAATACTTTTGGCCTTTTGAGCATGTGCATTTGTTAGCTCTGTTATTGAAGATTCTAACTTCTCTAATACATGCTCAACCTTCATTTTTTCCTTCCTAAAAATCCTTCTATTACATTCCCACCAAATAGTTCACAACACTACAGATGGAATCACTCTCCAAATGCATGCAAACAATGTTGATTTATATAGTACAGGCCAGCTTGAAAATAGATCCCACAAATTATTTGGCAATGGAGCATACCAACTTATTTTTTCTTTAATAAAGGACCAACAATGAGATGCAAAAGGATAATGAATAAATAAATGATTCACCTCTTCCAGCTCATTTTCACATAAGACACGTAAACTGAGTTGCTATCCCAAGTTTGGAAAGCCTATCACTTGTCAGAATTCTCCTTTTAATAGCTAGCCATGAAAAACAACCTGCTTTTGGCAACACTGTTGCATCCTAGCAAAAAGACAAAGCTCTTTGAGGCTTGATACCCCCCCTTGACACATTATTGCCTTATAATCCATTTTGACTGTATAGCTACTAGATTTTGATGGAGCCCATAGCAACTTATCCTCCCCTCCTGACACATAAAAATTCCTTTTACTTAAAATGCCCTTGAATTCCTCTTTCTATACATCTGAGCAAGCAATATTTGAGACATGTCTCCATTTTACTTTCCCAGTACAATCATCTATGCTCTCAAAATAGTCACTCACATTTCTCCCCCAATCCATGGTAAGAAGATTTTGAATACATTGTAGATTATGAACTGTATCTAAGGGTGCATGTCCTCTCTAAGAATCTGCCCAAAACATTGCTTGTAGACCATCTTGAACTTCCCAAGATACGGGGTGATTACCTTTCTACATGCAACCAGGAAATTCCACATTGTAGAGCCTTGTGATGGGTTTTCCACTATAAAAATTCTCTTTGGATCTGTGTTATCTAAATACTTGGCTTGTTTGAGTTTACACCATTTTGCATGTGGCTTAGCATACATGTACCACACTAATTTTGCACCTAATGTTTGATTTCTTGTTGATAAATTATGTATCCCTGCACCACCTTTTAGTTTATCTTCACAAAGGTTTTCCAATGAAATGAGTGGGGTTGATGCAAAAAGTTGGGTCCACAAAAAACTCAAAAAGTGGAAGTGTTTTTGTTGTTTTTCAGAATTTGTCACACTTGGACTGAAAATTTGAAGCACTTACACAATAAATCTTAAAAAAAGTCAGTAATATGAAATTTAGCATTTTGAATCTAGTTTCCAAATATGTAATTTATTCAAATACCTAGATGATAGAAATTAAATTTTGATAGAGATGTATAAAAACCACTTTTAAAAAGTTCCTTTTTTTTACCATACTATGCACATGTACGAACACCACTTTTTGACCCAAATAAAAGTATTTTGCTAATTAATTTTGGGGAAAGAGAGCTGACAACATGAATATTGATGAGGAATTTTTTTGTAATTTTTTTTTGAATACATTTTTTTATTGAATTTTTATTGGCCTTAATTGCTATTTTTAAAAATGAATGTGTACGGACAACATAATTGGACTTAAACTAAACACTTTTTGAATATTTTTTCTTCATACTGTAGAGAATTGTTTGAAGATTGATGCCATATAATTTTTTTACAAGAAACTTAACCAAAAAACAGTTACAAAAAAACAAAAAAAGCTTGATGTTTCAAGTTTAAGGACTAGTTTGCTTAGAAATTAATTAAAAAATAATAAATATAATTCAATCTTAATAAAAATTATATATTTGGAAACTAGACATCGTGTTCTCTAATGGGTTTTAATTTTATAGATTGATTCAAAAAAAAACTCCATCAACCATATTGCCAAAGTTGGACATTCTTCTTCAGTCTACCTTAGTTTTTTAGTTGCAGGTCAAAGGCTAAGAGTCGGGTTGCCAAGCCTTTCTCGAGCCTAAAACCGAGGCAGCATGTGGGTTGGGAATTCAAAATTTTAAAAACGCGTACGTGTTTTTAAAAATGCATATTCATTACAAAACACATGTGTCCTTTATTTTCTTGATTATTTAAAAAATTAAATACTTTTTAGAAACGCGTATGCATTTTAAAACACATACGCGTTTTGAAACACATATGCGTTTTGCATTACAAAACACGTACGCATTTCTAAAAGGTATTTAATCTTTTAAATAAATGACTTGTACGTGTTATAAAATGCATACGCGTTATATAACGCGTATGTGTTTTTTAGTGCATATGTGTTTTTTTAGGCTCAGGTATTCGAAGCATAACAACGTGTTTTTTTAATAATGCATACACATTTTCTATGAGATGTTTTTTTGGCAGAAACTTCCCCTCTTCGTGGATCCAACTTCTTGCTTTTACCCCGAGATTTTTTTGTTATCAATGTTACCTTTCCATAAAAAATCCCTAATTAGCTTTCAATGAGCAAAATCATAGACTTTGGTGCTTTTAGTACTGCCATATATAATAGTTAGGGATGGCAAAAAGGATTGATTTTATCAATAATATACACTTAGATAATGACAACCACCTACCCTTCCATGTTGCAATTCTTATCTGAATACTTTGAATGATTTTATCCCAGTAAGAAACTTTATTTTCACTAGTAAAGAACGGTATTCCAAGGTACTTACAAGGTAATTCTGCTATTTGAAATCCAAGATGACTAACAATTTTCTTTTGTAGACTCGATTTGATATTAAAAGTATATATCTTTAATTTTTTCGCATTTATTTTCTGCTCTAATGCAAGTGAGTATTTATCTAAAACAACATTGATGTGCCTAGCCTCTTGAAGCTGAGCTGAACCAAATAGTAGTGCTTCATCCACACAAAAAGAATGTGTTATAGATATATGAGTGGAAGGTATTGAAATACCCTTCCACAAACCTTTTAAATGTGATTTTTTGATTGACCTGCTAAGTGCTTCTACCAATATTATGAATAAAAAAGGCGATAATGGATCACCTTGCCTCATTCCTTGAGTGGAACTAAAAAATCTTGATGTTGTACCATTAATTAGTATTGAAAATTTTGCACTTTTCAAGCAAGATAGGACCCATTTTCACCATTTATTATTAAAGCTAGATTTCTTTAATACTTGAATTAGAAAAGTCCAATCCACTTTATCATAAGCTTTCATCATGTCAAGCTTGATAATAAATGAAGATATTTTGTGCAGTGAAATAAAATGCAAAACTTCATGTGCCACTAAAGCACCCTCCATTGTCTCCCTGCCAGGAACAAATCTTCCTTGTTCTCCAGAAATCAATTTAGGAATGATGGGAAGCAATCGAAGATAGATTGCTTTGGTAAATATCTTGTAAACTGTGTTACAAAGAGATATACGACGAAAGTATAAGAAATAATTTGGATCCTTAACGTTTGGAATTAATGCAATGTGTTACATTAAATTGCTTAAGCATGGAGCAAGATTTTCGAGACTCCTCCAAGGCCTTAATGTAACACCCGCCATGCAACCCTAGAGAATGTCACATACATAACAGAAGCGAACAATTTTTTTTTTTTTTTTTTAAAGTGAAATTAAACAAGTAAAGTGAACTACACTAACACATACATTCTCTAAGGTACGTGACGACGCTTACTTACAAACCCCATTACTAACAAAAGTTACTAAACATAACATAAGATTAATACTCATGAATTTAAAGATCATACATCTTTTAATCATTAAAATACATCACATAAAATATAAAGTACAATAATGATTCGTTCTAACATTGCATTCATTCAATATTACAATTACATCTATCATTTCCAAATGAGATAGTTTATACAAAAATGTTACAATTACATAGTACAAAGATTCTCCTCGAATTCAATTGAGGAGTGATACAATTACAAATTACAAAGTATCCAAAAGATACAAGAGAGAACATGATATAATTAAAAAATCACTGGTACACACGAGATTTCCAATGATGAAGTACTCGTCATCACGAAAAAGAACTAGGGACCCAACGGTGTAAGGTGCACGTTCCACCCAACCATGTGGTACCCGAAGGACCAACCCCCGTGCTAGGAGATAGTAAAAGAGCTTCCTAGGAAAATCCTACAACCTCTAGACATAGGCAAAAACAATACTAAACTACACAAGTACAAAACTTACAAAATGGTTACAATGCTTCTAGAATCACTGAATCAAGAAAAATTACTGTACAATATAAACCGACTGTTGTCATAGGAGGAGTGTCATCACAAAGGTTGCATTGGTTGTCCAAAGGAGATCTTCCTAGGTCCCGACCCCCCTCTAGGGTTATCCTGGTAACCTCTCACGATTCTGGCCCCACATGCACACTAGTGCGGAATCAGTTATCTTTCGAGAAGACAAGATAACGATCTAGCTATTCCAGGCCTTCCCGACTCATCTCATGTCTCATACAAGCCCTTGATCCAATGAGCGAGGCTAATTATCTTATTAAATGTGTTAAACTAATAGATTATTTAATTTCCACTTGATTAAACTGACTTTGCATGAGTTACCCAGACACCACTTTGTGTGTTGGCCCTCATGAAAAGCCACTCCCCTATTAACAACCTAAGGGATCAATTCCACTAACATAGGGTAAACCAGGTGTACATAACCAATTACAAGAAACAACTTATTAACAAAGTACAACACAACCTGTTCGTAGAATCAGGTGACCATACTTGATAAACTACCACATGCACTACCCAAGTTAACTCAAAAGCCAACCTAACTCAAGTTGCAGCCCCACCACAAAGGAGGCACATCTGGAAGCCTTACATAAACAATAATTCAATTTTCCCCAACAACGAGAATGAGAGAAACATAACTTTAAAACAAATTCAAGCAAAAGATAAAATCTAATATTAGGATATTCTAAATCCAATTAATTCAATAATACATCGTTTGCAACCACCCAAGGTAAATACAATTACATATTGCATGCGAACAATCAAAATAATACCTTGATCAATTATTTCTAATTCGAGACAATTTCATTCATAGGATAAGAACAAATCATAACTAATTGTTTAACTCTATAACTCCTCAATTACACATTATATGAAATTAACTAATCTTATTATAAATTCCTTTGCAATCAATAAGAAATATAATAATTAAAAATCGATTTCCTACAAAATTCATTTCATTTAAAGCAAATAACCATTTCTGTTAACATCGTTCATATATTAAGTACTACTTGAACATTTGTCAAACAATAATAAATTTAAAACTAAAGGTTTACTTCAGTTTCCCAATAATATTTAAATATAATAAAATTCCATTTCTTAATTAAAATCATTTCATTATAAAATAGCTACCTGGACATACCACAATAGTCATAAAATTGCTCTAAGCAAGGTCGATACATAATTCGACTCTAGATGGTTGACAACACTATATTTATTGGATCCAAATGTATACATTAAATAGTAGTATATATTGTTAATCTCTTAATATCTTTTATTATCTGGTGAAATGCATTACTTTTAAAATAGTCTAGTTCACGAAATATGAAAAGTTCATCCTGATGACTTATATCTATATATGAAATTAATGTAAGTAATAAGATATCAGGACATGTTATATTATGAGATTGCAAATGGGTTTTCTATATCTCTACACAACCATTAAAATAAATGATAGTTTCATTCCCTTAATTCATGCAACAATCTAGAACTAGTCTTGTGGTTCAATTGATAGCTCAATTGTTATTTAAGAGCTCTATAGTCATCATGTAGTAGCATAACGTCTATACATATACTCCCGAATTTGAGGCATATTATCCAAAAGTGTCAATTTTAAATTATAATAAAATATGATTACAACATAGCTTTAGTTCTTATACAGTGGAATTTATTCTTACTTTCCATTTATGCTAATTATAGCCTTGATGGTCAACATTAAGGTATTAAAAGATGTCGCATAACGTGGTTACATAGAGTTTATCTCTTCACTCGATCTTAACAACATTGTCAAATTAAATGGTACTTTCTTTTCGTTTATAACACATTTATATTACAGTTTATTAAGGCTACCATATCCTTCATTCATTGACATGATAATTTCCATAACCCGATTCCATATTAAGAGGTTGATAAACATTTATAGCCATATAAAGTCAGTATCCCAAACCTAGAGTAGATTACCAATATTATCAAGTTGAATGTTAAATTATGTTTGGTTCAATGTGTTTCTATTTACATTTAATATCCATTTCTCATATTTAAATATTCATTTATTTAACCATATGCACATCATCCAGTTTCCTTAATTACACATAATGATCAAAATCAATTGTGTTACAATAAAATCATTATAAAATTAATATTTGCATCTAATAAAATAATCTTAAAATCATTATATTTAACCATAAATATATATATATATATAATTATATACTCAACGAATATACAACTATATATATATACATATTTAAATATATATTTATAAAAAAACAATTTAAATTCTAAATCATTAAATATAATCCAAATTTACAAATTGAATTTGCAAATAAAAACAAAACATATATATATAATTATAAAATTTATAAAATAAATAAAAATAAAAATATATAATATAAATAAAAATATATAATATATATTTTATATTTATATATTATATACAATATATATATCAAATATTAAATAAAAATTTTATATTAAAAAAAAACAAGCAAACAATTCCCACGCAGGGACGCAGGGTCAAACCCTGCTCCTGCTATGGGGGCTGCTACGCAGCCTCCTCCTTATGGGGGTCGCTGCTTGTGGGGGCAGCGTTGGGTGCTGCCTCCATAGCCAGCGCCTCCCATGTGGGTGCCATGGGGATGGGCTTCCAAGGGAGGATTCTTGAGGCATTTTTTCTTACTTAGGCCCGACGTGTCCAAAATACTAGCAGAGGGGGGAGTAGAGGAAACCGGGGTTTCGTCAAGAGCAGGGAGAGACGGGACTTCTTGCACAATGATAGGCCGAGCAGGGCAAAGCGCCATATTTTAATATAAAAATATTAATTTTCAATTAAGAATATATACTACTCAAACTTCAACTCTTAAGTTTGTTTAAATTAAATTGATTTAAAATCATTCTTAAGAAAATGGTAAAATAATAATTCACATTTATTATTTAATTTACCTATTTATAGTTTAACACCAAAAAAAAAATAGCGAGATGTTCACTAAAAATAGTTTTTAAAATTTATAAAGTTAAATATTTTACATGTTCACTTTAAGGAAGATTAAATTTTCAAAAGGATAATTTTTTAATTTCTAATTAAACAAAAAAAAATATTGCAATAATATTTTTATTTGTTTAAATTTACTAAACATAAAAAATAAAAGATTTGATTAAATTTATTACTAGAAATAACCAAATATATAATCAAATATGTACAAAATAATCAAAGCATTTTGTTCAACTTATCACAACTTATTGATTTTGAAATTCAATGGTAAGACAATTCAATAATCAAAACATTTATTCATTGTACATGTATCTAATTTGTTATATACTCCATGTTCATGATTTCACTTAATAAAAAATAGCCTTAATAAGCTACCATCTATGAAGTTCTCTCCATAAATCATACAACTTTACATAGTCTCAAAATTTATAAAATCAATAATGGGAACTTGGAATCCAACAATGAACCATTTTAATATAATACAAAAATCATGATCAAATCACATTTTATTTTTTATTTTGTCGTCCAATACTACTATTATTATTATATCTTGTGCAATTTGTTCAATCACAACACCAAATGAATGGAATCTCAAGTCAATACATGTTCAAAATAAACTAGTTATTTTCACTATTAGAAGCTATATAGACTTAGAAGGAGAAATATCAAGGTGTCATTTACTCTTAAAATATTGAAGTTATACCAATTTTGATTTCTTGTCATGAAGGATGGTATCAACAACATAGCAGTGGTAGAATAATATTGAACATAGTGATGTGATAGTGGAACATGATTATCATAAATATATTGATAACTCTTTATATGATTTTTTTGTACCATTTAAAAAAGAAAACAAAATGCTTGAAGTTAAATGGGCAACACTAAAGACTTATTAACCCCTCTTTAGCAGATAATTATGTTCTTTAGTGTCTTGAAAACCGTGTACTTAAACAAAATCCTTATTTTCTAATGTTCAACTATTACTCTGATTTTTCTTCCTTTTAGATAGAGGGGCCAATAGTTGTGCAGGGTCCAATAGTTGCGTAGTCAATTATGATTATTCATATTAGTACTATAATGAATTAATATTATATCTTGTATATATTCATTTTAGATATTAATCATAATATTACCAAAATGCGATTTTATGGGATCAATAGTTGTTCACTTCATAATTTATAATCCTCAACTAAAAAAATCATAAATACATTCATGAACAAGTGAAATAAATATTTTTTTGTCTCAAATAAAATATCATAACTATCCACTATAAGTGTGTCATTTATAATATTAAATGCTCATTTAATAAAATAAAATAAGACACTCATTTAAACAAGTATTGTTATCATAGTAAAAAAATGTTGTTCTTATGTGTACAACTATTGGGGTAGCAATATACAAGCATTGTAGTATTTCATATTAATAGTTTGTCCCATCACAAATATAAAAGGCAAGCACAATAAACACCATGTATTTTCTAATTAAATGTGAAGGACTTTCAAAAAGTTTTAGTGTTCAACTGTTGGTCTATTTTTGTATTTGATATAAGTTATATTTTAAATAATTACATGTTTTTGAAATTAAAAGCGGCAAAACAAGGGTGTTGTCCCATTAGTACAAGGCCCTGCAGGCCATCGAGAAGAGCAACAAAACAAGGGTGCAGACTACATGTTTTTATAACAATAAATAGTTCTTTTGTGTTCAACTATTGGTCCATTTGTGTTGAATATAAAAACTAGATATAACAAAGATTTATGGTTACCAATAGGTATTTGGTCCATTTAGTTGCGTATAAGTTTTATTTTAAATAAAAATATGATATTCTACAAGCAGGATATTTTTTTATTCAACTACTAGGGGTATCATGATTAAGTTTCATCGAATCTTTAAAAAGTCAAATTATGGACACTTCTCAGTTGGCAAGTTGCATGATGAGTCACACCTCCAAACCTTAGTTATAGATAGATAAGAGGCCAATCCACATTTCAAAAAAATGAAGGTCCTATGATATTTGAGGCAATTTCTACATGCTTACAACATGACAAAATCCCCCTTCCTTTATCCTTTGATAGATGCCCACACTCAGTCAGAATTGCAGATAAAAGGTTTGAAAGATGCAGGAATTGCAGTCACCAAAAATCTAATTTTTGCATTGTAGGAGGATCATTACAAAAATAGTCTTATAGAGGGTTTTTAGAAGTCGTGAGTTGCATAAATGGTTGTGGGAAAGAGGAAGATACAGTTGTGCCAATCTCTAGAAATAAATCTCAGTCATAGACATTCGTATGGGATTCACTGAGTTTGATTTATAATCATGATGGGCAAGAAAAGTATCATGGGCAATAGATAGGAAGATGCGGGTAGCTATGACATGCAATTTTTTATCAGTCATAGTTTCTAGTAATTTTGGGTATTTATTTATTTTGTACAAAACCCTGGCAATCAATTTTTAAATCAACATTCAATTTTCTTTTCGATTATTAAGGTCCAAGGGAATCTATCAAACCAACCAATAGTACTCAAATTTTGAGCCAAGTGCCAAGCCAAAAAATGGTTCACACACAAATGAGATCCAATTTCAAGAATGATAGCAAAAGACAAAAACTTTATGGAAGATATCTAACAAGGCTAGCTAATAGCAGAGCAGTTTATCATGTGATGGGGTACTGTGTGTCCATTTTATTTAAAATATATTCTACTTATAATCAATTATAAGAAAATCTATTTAACTATATAAAAATAAATCTTATAAATAATTATATAAAAGTGGCATATGGGGTGAGAGAAAACTATATCCTTATCTAGATTGTTTGAATTTTGTATAATTTGTAAGCATGCAATTTGATGATAAATAATAATGTTACAGACTTATTGATAAAAACTGTCCACTCTCTCTATGACAAGGGATTAGCTAGGCATTTCGTTCATTAATATTCATGGCTTGAAGGATGGTTTTGCACAGCAAGGCAGAGGATGATGGGAATGAGGCAGATGAACATGGGCTCTCCCATTACTCTTCTGTATTGAGTGCCATTCAAGTTTGACAATGGTGGGGTGTGTCTAATCAATGGCGTTGTAGACAATTAGGTGACCGACTCACAACTACAACACCAACAATTTACAGGGTCTGTATTTGTGCAGGAGGATGATGATAAGGCGGTGAACAGTTTTGGCATTGTGGATGAGAATTCTATTGAAATGGGTGTTCATCATACCAAATTGGTAGTATGTCTGATGACATTAGTGTTTTTCTGCACTTGGGTTTGTAGAGGAGAGGTGATTGCTACTATGGATGAAGAATGTCTTGTTCATGATTATGAGGAGACTGGTATCCAGGGGGTCTCAGGAGAAAATGAAAATTCAAATCAGCCTAGGTGGTCTTTGGATTCATTCAAAATTCTGCTAGGATTGCAGGCAAGCCTGAGAGCAGTTGTAGATGCTCCTTCCCCAAATGCAGAGTCCCCCTCATATGAAAATAGCGACAACAACAACAACAACGATAATAATAGTATGCCTTTCTAGCCTCTGGGGCCATCCTTGACAACTCCCACACCTCCTGATCATGAGTTCTCTTCCCCTGCATTCAATTTCAATGCACCTTATCCAGAGTACAAGAAGAAGAGTGGCAAGGGGAAAGTAATTATTGTTTCAGTTGTGGTTACTGCTGCAGTAACTCTTGTTGTAGCTGGATTGCTGCTCTACTACATGCTTTAGAGATTTGTTGGAAATGGGCATGCATTCGAAGAGCAGCCTAGATCAGAGAGGGATTTTGAATTCAAGTGTTAGTGAAGGGTCTGATTTCTTTAAGGGACTAAATGCTTCAGAATTGGGTACGCTCCATGAGGGATCGAACTTGGCTTTTTCCCTTAACCGGGATAAATTTGAGAGAGTGACCTTTCCAACATATCTGGAACATAATGATACTATAGGGAATCCTGAGGTTCAGGCTATGCGTTTACCCAAAAAGCCAACTCGTCTTCCTTCGCTGGAATGTCCATCAGATGATGATTCCTATCATTCAACTTGTGAGACACCTTCTACAGATTCAAAGAGACCACCTCAATCTCGTCTACCGGTTTGGAAGCTATCATCTTCACATTCTTCCCCTTCGTCTTCATCATCGTCACCACCACCTTACTCTCCTGTTGAATCCACTTTCCCCCAACTTGCTGCAGGAAGCTTCTTTCCTCCAACCAAACAGGATCCACCAAAATCACCTCCTACAACCATTCCATCAAGGCCTTTACCTCCTCTACTAGCTATGTCTGTTAGATCTCCACCTGTTCAGTGTCAGAGCACTACAGGCTTACCTAATTCACAAGAAGCAAAGCAACCTCGTATATTTGCAAGACTCACAGTCATCTCTTCCTCCTTTGCCACCCAATCCTCCACCATTATTCTTAAGGACAGGTCAAAATTCAAACCAATCAGGTCCACAGAAAGGCGTGCAACTATTCAATTCCATTGGGAGAAATGAGACTGAGACTCCTCTTCCTCTTCCCAAGTTGAAGCCCCTGTACTGGGATAAGGTCCGTGCACCTCCTGATCGTACAATGGTGTGGAACAGGCTGAGATCGGGTTCCTTTGAGTTGGATGAAGAAATGATTGAGTCTTTATTTGGCTGCAATACCACAAATACTGTGAAAAATGAAGCAACCAAATCCTCAGTTGTTCATCCACCTGCAAAGAATCAGCCCATTCTTGATCCTAAGAAATCACAGAACATCACTATACTTTTGAGGGCCTTGAGTGTTACTAGAGAGGAAGTCTGTGATGCGCTACTGCAAGGCAAAGGCCTAACCACAGAGCTTTTGGAGATGCTGGTAAAGATGGCACCAACTAGAGAAGAAGAAGCAAGAGTTAAGGAGTATATTGGTGATATTTCCAAACTTGGTCCTGGGGAGTAGTTTTCCAAAGCATTGCTAGATATTCCTTATGCATTCCAAAGGGTTGATGCAATGCTGTACAGGGCTAATTTTGAAGAGGAAGTAGCATGTATTCAAAATTCACTAGAGACATTAGAGTTGGCATGCAAAGAGCTAAGATGCAGTCGTCTGTTTCTCAAGCTGCTGGAAGCTGTCCTAAAGACAGGCAATCGCATGAATGTTGGTACCTTCCGTGGTGAAGCTCAAGATTTTAAGCTTGATGCTCTACTCAAATTGGTAGATATTAAAGGGATTGATGGGAAGACAACATTACTTCATTTTGTTGTTCTGGAGATCATCAGGGTAGAAGGCATGCAGTTGGCAGAGAGATCAAATGGCCTAAATGGTAGAGCCTATACCACAAGAAGTGACACTAAGACTCTTAAGGATAAAGAACAAGATAACAGAAAGCTCGGATTGCAACTCATTTCAGGGTTGAGTAACGAGCTACACAATGTAAAAAATGCTGCAGGAATTGATTCATAAGATTTGATAAGTTCTTTGTCCAATTTTTCTGAGGGCTTCGTTAAAATAGGCCAGATTCAGGAATCAGAGTTGCAAGGATTGAGAACCAGTAAAGAAACAAATCAAAATATCACACATGGAAACTTTCATCAGTCCATGGCATGCTTCCTCCGAAAGGCAGAGGACATGATCGGTCAGCTACAGAAAGAAGAAGAGATTTTTTTTTCTCTTGTAAAGGACATTACAAAGTACTTTCATGGGGATTGTGAAAAGGAAGAACTGCACCCAATTCGCATTTTTATAATTGTAAGGGACTTATTAGCTATTCTAGACAAAGTATGTAAAGAAGTGAGCAGAATGATTCAAATTTTTGCACAGAAAGGATCTTCCATGATTTCCACAAATAGCTCCTCTCATTCTCTTTTCACCACAACTTTGGATAATAAGCCTGATGGTTCTAGCAATGAAAGTGTTTCTCCATGACATACATTTATTGGTCATGAAGAAACCCTGGCTTGGGTAGATATAAATTTATTTGTTATAAATCCCTCATTTACATGGGGAATTATACTGCAGATCCAAGAGATGGATTTTGCTAAATTCCAAAAGAAGGTCCCTATGATGGTAAAGATCAATAAACCTTGACACGTGCTTTAGGATGTGTTTTTAAGGAAAGTTCTAACACAACTTGCATGACACTTTTATCTATCATATGCATCTTAGTGCATGCAGAATAATTTCTAATTGTCCACCTGTTCAGTTGTATTTATAGAGTGAAAACTTGATTGGGTTCTTTTGTTTTAAAAAAGAGAGCTATCCACTCTTATTTGAACTAGTAGTAGCATATGGGGGTGAAAATAAATGAGAAAATGTAAATGACTAAGCCACACAATGCATTTATGGTTTAGTTGTCTTGAAAGCTGTTTCAATGACTAAAAGTCATTCTATGTATCATTATCGATTGCCAACATAGATATAAAGAGTTAAGTAAAGCGACTGCTGGCTTTAGACAAAATTTAGTACTTGAAAGGGAAGATTTAGAAGGGTTTACAAAGTATGTTCAGAGGATGGAGAAGTAGTGGTGGTGAAAATAAATTATCAAAACTATTAGGAGGGAATCAAACAATCAAAAACTGCAATAATTGATAGGTTTAGCATATTGTAATTCGGTTCCTCTTTTGGGATGGTGTCACAAAAGAAACGGACAAGACAAATACTTTTTTACCATACTTGTGTGATCCATATATAGATAGCCTTAATACTAAGCAAGAAAAGAAACGATTTTATAAAAATTATAGCATCATGTTTTGGAGATTAGAGATACAATCCAATAATGCTTTCGTAGATCCTCCTGTCTTCTACCTATCTATATAGAGAGGAGTTCCCTACAAAGATATCTACCTCAACTATAGGTTAGGGGGCATAGGCCCCTAGAGATATTATAGATGACACCTATGGTAGATCTTGGGATATATGGATGAGATAATGGACTGGATCTATGCTCGATAGCTCTATCTGTTCAAACCTTCCTTCAGTAAGAAGTACTTATAACGAACTAGTAACATTCCAGTCTATAATTCAAATGTGCTCAAATGACCCTTAGAGGGAGGAGACCTCTTTAGGGGTCGGAGCCATGCATATATGAACTGGGCTTACTCCCCATGAAATAGATGAAGTCCAACAACACCAAAATCACATGTTTCCACATCAAAAAATGATTCTATGTGCTTGACAAAAATAGGAAGGACTTTATAATTTAGTAGATGATTTGATATCTTATATGTCAGATTTTGATGTAAATCACATGTGACAAACATTAATGGAAAAATATCATGGTTATCAGGACGTGTCTCTGGTATCGGAGATGCCTCCTACCACCTAGAAACGTGATGCGCAGTCTCTCGAGTCTTCTGAAGTCTCTTGTTGTGAAAAATGGCGTCTCCCGTGAAATTATGCAGAGTGATATTCTATTTTACTGCACTGAAATTCTATAGAGAATAACATATTCTGTTGGATCTTGTCTTGGTCTCATATCAAAGATATGAAAGTCATTTTCTTTGTCCCATGGACTGTTTAATAGAAACTTTCAAAGTAGAGAATTTATTAGTTATCATTGATCGATATCTAAGCCTAGAGAAATGTATAATGAAGATTTGTTTTTAAAGAATTATAAAGAAGATCAAGTGTAGTGGCTTTTGGAATTTGAAGGTTCTATAAAGTAGTTTACAAACTTACAGGCATACATGGGATTGTTTCAATCAATATGAATGCTTTCATAAGAATTTGAACAAAAATAAAGATGAAAATAGAGTTATGCTTCATCTTCCTTTTATAATTGTGTGATTTTTTGTAGGAGAGATGTTTGGGAAAAGAGAGGGGAAAAAGTTACAGGTAACTTACAAGAATATTGATATGGCACTTGTGCCTTTGTTTTGAGAGTTCAATGTCATGATATTTTCTATAAATGATTAATTTTTTAATTTTTATTTATATTAAAATAATAAAAAAAGATGACATCTCCAAGTACCCTCATCTCCTATTTTCAAAAAATGTCGTATTTGTACTGGTACTATTCTTTCGTATGAGTACTGGTACCAATCTCCCGACAACTATGAAAAATATTAAATAACATCAAATATTTTGTATTGATTTTGTCAATCCTAAGACCTATGTCTTCTTTTATTTCTAAAGTGTAGTTTTTAACAATAGATTAATCAATACATAAGCTTAATGAAAAGAGATTATTGTAGAATACCATCTCATATACAATAGTAAGTGTTACAACTCATGTCTTGTAAAATTGTAGTAAAAAAATTGTTTTTTTCAATCAATAAAACATCACTCTATGAATGGGTATTATTTGATTACATTGATATAAGTGATAAATATGAAGATCGATAAATATCAAGACATTTAGCCATGCAAAGAAATAGAGAGATAAGAGTAAGGATAAAGTGAGAACGCATTCAAAAATTGATTACAAATGCACAAAATATAATCATTAGTTTTGGACACTATTAAAACATAGTGGAGGAACACTGTATTGTAATGACACCTACCACATAAATATAAAAAATTGGTGAAGAAATAAATTACATACCTGTGAATACTCTAATTTTGTTTGTAAGTACTCACTCACATTCTTCCCATCTTGATGTCAATCCTTTGCTCCTCTCTTGTATTTATTAAAAAGAAAATTATTATTGATTTTGCATTATTTAGTTTTAAATTTTTTATTTTATTCTTTATTTTTTATTTTATTTTAAAAATAAATGAAATTATTTGAACATATAATTTCATGCAAAATAGTAATATAAGGTTGAGTATAAATACCATATTAAGAAGTTACACTAATATAATTTCATGCAAAAAATTAATATAAGGTAGAAACACTAGCATGGTACATACCATGAAAATTTAAGCTCTCTCAAGTGGCTATCAAATTCTCTTTAACATTCAAATCTCTATTTTAGCTATACAGTCACCAAGTTTCTGGATCTGAAATTTGTTTCCTTATTGAGAGGCTGAGTATCTATTGTCGAAAACCATTCTATACTGGAAACTGACAAAGGCAGTTATGCTTTGTCTCATAGCTCAATATTATCATAGTTGTGGGAAAGGTTCTTCTTGAGTTCTTTTCACTAATTTTCTATTCATGTTTTTTACAAGTAATTAAATTTCACGAGCTTTGTTAAGCCAGTTTTGAATTTAAAGATAATTTTACTTTAAATTTAAAGAAAATTTTACTTTTAGATATTATTCAGAAACAAAAGATCTGTTATATTTTTCTTAGAGATTTACATAGCTTTCTATCCCTCTTTAAATCAAAATTAACATTTACAATGAAAATACAAAGTGTTTTGCTTCATTTCCTAAGGATTCTCCTCTAATATAAAATGACATGCTCTGATTTTAATTATTTGTAATGTTGTCTTGGTAGAAACATAAACAAGGCTGATTTTGTAGTTGAAGGAGTTTTAATTGAAGGAGTTTTATGAGGATGATTCTGTAGTTGACAAGGCCGGTTTGCTGAAGATCAACCATCATTGTAATTTTTGCGTAGACTTATGCACATTTAAACTTGGGTTCTTTTAATCCAAGAGTGATGAAGTTTTGTTTCGATAGCTTTGTTATTTTCATTTCACTAATGCTTTGAAGCCTGGATACTTGTTGCCTTGAATAAAGGTTGGGTTTTGTTGTTTGGTGTGCTATCCATATGTAACCTTGCATTTACATTGTGGGGATCGCTGCTTGTAGTCAGATAATAAGAAGACTCTATTAATTACCATTGTCATTCTGTAGCTTTGATTTCTGTCATGCAAATGATGTGGAATTAAGATTGTTCCTATCGCGTTTGTCTAAGGATCAGTCACATTGTTTGGTCCTTCTTCCTGCAAGTGCATTTGTTGTTTGGTAACTATTGTAGATTGTTTGGCTTTAACTTGGAGCTGTCATCAGGCGGGAAATGCCTTCTTATTGGGGTCTGTGCAAGATCATGAGGTCCAAAAAGTGGTGATGTGAAAAAAAAGTGTTTTAAACTTGCTAAAAATTGCGAAAATTCACTTTGACTCAATGTATAGTTGCATTTTAAGAGGGATACGCAGTGAGTGGGAATAGGCGTGGCGGTGAAGGTTCAAACTCTTCTTCTGCAGATGATAGCGATTCAGAATTGAGGATGACGATGGGGATCAACAGCCTGAGTTTGGTCCCTTCTGCAGTTTGGTGCCTTTGGGGTTGCAACTTTTTGCATTTTGTGTGGGTTTTCTTTTCCCCTTTTTGGAGCTACGTTGTGCTTCTACGTGTTTCTCTTTTTTGTGGCGTTGCAAGGAGAGGGCTTTATCTTTTGGTTGGCTCCTCTTCTCTCTTTCTCTTCTCTAGCCCTTTCTCATTTCCTGTTGATGGAGCTGTGTTTGGACAAGATTGGGAGCGATGCAAGAGAGTTGTTTTCTTCTATGGCTGTTGGCGTTGGAGGGTCGACAGGTATCTCTCTGGCTGAGCTTGTTGCTTTTGGGCAAGCTTGGTTGCTTTCCAGTGGTTTGGTTGGCTTGCCTTTGGGCTTTGGTGCCGCTTTCCCCTGCCATTTTGGCTCTTTGCTGGAGTTTGTGTCTGGCTAAGGGGTCCTTTACATCTGGGGTGTGTGTGGTTTCTCCTGGTGGCTTCCTCCACTTGCTACATTTTTTCATGAGAGCTCGTGCTTTCTGGTGTAAGTTTTTCCTTAAGGGTTTGCTCTTTCTTTTTTGGTGTTGGGAGTTCTTTTGCGGCTTCCTAGTTGGCTGCCTGTTTGCTCAAGGATTTGCTAGTTTGGGTGGGAACATATTTACTCTATTTTCTCTGTTTTGGTGGAGTTCCCAGTTTTTTTCTACATTCTTGATCAAGATTTGGTGCTTGAGGCTAATTCCTATGTGGATTTTGATGCCTTTGTTTATGTGGGGATTTGTTTTGCATTGGCCCCTTTGTTGGTGCCTGGAAGAGGCTCGTTTTCTGGTCTCTTTGTTGAAGTTTTTTAATGGTGAGTTTTCTGCCCTTTTGGTGTTGTTGGCTAGGAGGAGTTTAAGGTGGTTTTTGAATACCTTGCTGATAATGATTTTTAAGGGAGAATTTGTTCAGAGTGCTGAGTTGTTTCAAATTTTTTCTTTGAAAGCTTAGAAGTGGTTCTATTTAATGCTAATGGCCGTCTCTTCTTTCAAGTTCCAGTCTCTTGCTTTTCTAGAGGAGGTTGTGATTTCCCTTTCTACCAGAGTTTTTCCTTGCTTCCAAACTTTACAGTTGGTATCTTCCATGGATATGAAGACTGCTCCTACTGAGGTGGAGCCCTCTCCTTTTGAGGTGGAGTTGGTTGTTGTTGTTTTGGTGGGAAGGTCTCTTCTTAACTGCTCATTCCTATTGAGGTGGAATGTGTGTGTGCAGGAGAGTGATGGCTTTGTTGGTAAGGGTTTTCATTTCTTCCTCTCTAACAGAGGGGATCCCTCTCCTATTGAGGTGGAGTTTGGGTTGGTGATTTAGGCAGGGTGGTGCTGCAAGAAGGCGGGTTGGCGATTCAGGCGGGGTTGTGTTCTCTAACTCCCCTATTGGGGTAGGGGGTAGGGAATGGGTTCAAGGTCCCTACCAAAACCTGGTTGTAATGGATTTTAGGTCCCTTCAAAACCTATGGGTTCTAGGTCCCTGCAAAATCTTTGCTTAGGGTTTGAGGTCCCTTCAAAACCTTCTTGAAATAGGTTTTAGGTCCCATCAAAACCTGCTTTTCCCTATCAAAAACATAAACAAGGCTGCACCAATAATATTTGAATATGCACTTGCAACACACATTCTAGAACTAGAAAGATCTATAACTTTCACAAATATGATATTTTTGAAATATATGACTACTTTTTCATAAGATAGCAAATATGGTGGTATGGGTAAAGTATTTGTTACCATTGTGGAAATCATTGGTTAGTATTTGTAGTTCTTGATGGGAATTTATTTAGACCTAAATCATGAAAGAAAATACAAAATAATGAAAATGAAGTATGTACAGAAATTTGTATACAAGTAGTGAGAATGCTTATTTTCAAACTATTAATGTAGAGGCCAAAGATAAATCATCCTTTCTTTGACAACAGGAAATGAGAGAAATTCCTCAAAATCAATCGTATATGCCTTTGCTTGCCCATTGTATGAAAAGGTTGCCTATTCACATTACCTAGGATGGATAGACATTCTCTACTTCTTTGGTGAGGGTCCTCCTCTCTTTGAATCTAAGTTCATTAGTGTCTATTATAATGTGAATTTGATATTTTAGATATTTAATTGGTGCACGTATTCTCCTGATTTCAAGGCACCAAACCCACCATGACAACTAGCTAACAAACAAGCGCCAACACTACTTAAATCTCCGTAATAGAAAGAGGCAAAAAGTTCATGCCATTCCACATACAAACATCAAGAAGGACAAATAAAAAAGACATGCCCAATGCCATAATAGAAAACCCTGTGATCCTATTTCAAAGTTACACAATCCTTTATCACTTCATAATTGAAACCCCAAATCTTTAAACAAGAAACCCTCTAAATGAAAGGTAAAAACATACCTGAATGGCATGGCCCACATTTCTTCCATGAAAAAGAAATAAATGATCACTGTTTAGAAAGACAAATGAAAAACTAAAAGCAAATGTGGTGGAAGGCATGATTAAATATGTGCGCTCAAGATAACTGTTAGGTTGGAATTGTATGAGTTTTTTTTTAAATCAATTATAGTTTTGCCCGCTTATGGTTTTGAAGGAAGCAACCTATTCGCTTGCATTTGATTCTTGCCTTAATTTTCTTGGTATTCTTTGATAATTTGATTTAATGTTTTCATTTGGAGGTGAGTATAGAATGAATTTAATTATGTCATGGAGGGGATAGGGGAGATAGTGTTAAGTAATATAAAATGATTTTTTTTTACAATATTTGTAAGATGTTTTTGAGTGATTTTTTTTTTGCTTTTTAATATTTTATAAATCTAAATTTAATACGGGTCTAGGATTATAATTGTTGATTTATTTGAATGTGTTCAAATATTAAATGAGTGCATCAATGTTTATATCATTCAATTTCAATCTTTATATTAAAAAATGATAATCTTTTTACATGATTTTGAGTTGGAAGCATTTTTACAAAGGACCAACTTAGGTCAATTCAATATAATATCTTGAATCTTTTTTATAGATTCAAATGCATATGTGAAAATTGTAGAGTCCAAATTGTTAGCACAAAATGCCTTCAAATATGGGTCTTCAAGCAAAACTATTTCCAACCCTTTAAATATCAATAGTAATTTTTTAAGCATAGCAATGAAACAAAAAAGTGTTCATCAAGTTGCTAACACTTCATATTCCTTAATTTAAGCTAGATTTACTTTTATAAAGTTTACTCAATTTCAAGAATCTATTGACAATCAACTTCAAACATTGAGTGTTAATTTACTTACACTCCCTTAAGTTTATTCACTTAGTCCAAACAAATCGCTTCCTAAAGCATATAATGATCAAATATTTTGCAACTATCCTCACATTAAAGATCATTATATTCAAATTTTTACAGGTCTTAAACATAAGGTACAAGAACCCATTGAAAAAAATGTAATCAAAGTTGGAGGGGTTAATGATAATGAAAATCCATCAATCAAACCCTTAAATAGTCATTTAAAATTTTACACAAGTTCATTTCCAATAACAATGAATTTGATGATGTCCATCATGGTCATACTTATGTGGGAAACATTGAATCTAATGATACATCTTCTTTTCTCCCCCTAACCCACCAATTGCATTTTACAATGAGGAAGCCTTTCAAGAAAATATTATGGACCATTGTACATTTCAACATCTATGATCCATAATCTATGAACCACAAAAATTATGAAAATCACAAACTAAGTATTATACATATTGTATTAATTAGTCATAAGTTAAATGGAAGTTAATAATAGAGGAAGAGGAGAATTGAACACCATATTTATCATGCAAATCCTCTAAAGAGAGAAAACCAAACTAATCAATAGTGAAAAATACCTACTATCATTATTATGTAATAAATGACATATAAAATAAATATAAACTGAAATGGTTACTATCTACCCCTTGTTGCATTCATACAAGACCTTAGTTATAGATGCAGTCTACCTCTTGCTCCACTAGTTGCATATTTTCCTCCTTTTCTTTATGCTTTTGTAACACTTCTTTCCTTTTACATCTCATGTCAAAAATGCAACACATAGTTGTTCCTACATTATGAAATAAGAATATGCAATACATGATTTATATCCTCTCAATTTGGGTAGGTATAACATACAATTGTTCTCGCAATGCCCCCTTAAACTACCAATACAATCACACATTTATAATTTACTATGCATAATCGGATTCTCTCAAGCTAAGAAGAATACCAACCATTGCAAGAAGCTAAAATGATTCTTATTAAATTTTGATTTTGATTTTGAATGTTTGCACAACTAGGGACACTATGATAACAACCTCAACAAGATCCCTTTTTTTTGCATATTTTTTTAATATCGATACAAGCACGATAACAAGGGATTAGCTAACAACTAAATGAAAAGAAAGTCATTTCATGCATTATAATATTTGACCATCATGATTGCTACAAGACCTTCACAATATTACAAGCATACTATAACATAAAGACCAATGAAGGATCAACTATTAACATTAATTGAAACATACATTATGTTCTATAAGGTCATGATGACTCCTTGTTCATAACCTGTCATGTTTCACCATGGGGGGGCAATATGATCCCAACCAAAATAGATATAAGACTTATCAACCCCTCCAAGTAGATTCTATGGCATGTGGTGAGAGAGTATACATTCATACCCACTTGTATTATATAAGTTAACTTCCTAATGACCAATTCCTTAGGTGTTCCTACCATGAGTAACTTAAGATGCCATATCACATAGGTTGTTTAATACGATGAGGTGAGTTCTATTTGTTACCTACTTGAGATTTGTTAGAAACTTTCTTCCTTATAGTCCATCAAGCAGTTAAGGAACCAAGGATGTCCATCATTAGCATAGTATGCTCCTTGACTACTATCAATCTAGAGCATTATAATATTGTTGCTTGACTATTTTCAATCTTGGGAATCAGAGTATTGCTCCTTGACTACAGTCAATTTCAAGCATCATATTATTTCGCATTGACTCATGCTTAGCACTATAACTGAAAGATATGTCCTAGCTTAGAATAAGTTGGTTTTGAGCCCAATCACCTCTAGGTTTCTACTATCCATTCTTGTTTTGTATGATAGTAGAGGTTCAAATTCCATTTATTCCCTAGTTTCTCATGGCAGTTATTCAACCAAAATAAGTTAATCATTTAATCCTAGCAAAATCCAATAAGGTAGTCAACTTACTATACTCCCAATAATAGGTTGCTACTACTATTCCTCAGCTTACAAGACATTGCAATTGTTTCAAGCATACTTATAGCCATGAATGGCTCAAAAATGTATTTGAAGAGAGACCATTACATGCTCAAAGAATCTTTCCAATTTAAGGTAGGGATAACTAATCATCTCTTTGTTAATTTGTAGAGGTTTTCCACTCATATTCAACCTATTAGAGCATATTTTCAAGGTATGGATTGGTAGGTGGCTATCTTCTCATATATGAAACACAATTACCCATTTCGACTAATAATAATTGTCCTATTAGTCAATATTACATAATAGTAATGTGCGGATTTAGATATCTTATAAGTGCATGGGTGAAAGTGATACCAAGAATCGATAGGAAATTAATTTTTGAAACTCAAATTTCCTAATGTACAACAACATAACATCATAACAGGCTCAAGTATTTCCATTCATTTAGTTGGTTGTTGAAATTGCCCAATTAGGGATTCATATACAAACATCATGATTTTCTCATCCTCCCACCTTCTTAGGTGAGAAAATATAATGAAAATGATTATTATATGTGGAAATAATTTGTGCAATTCACAGCTATTATGATTAATTGAGAAACACATTTATCAATAGTTTCACCTCCTAGGTTGAGGATCCATTTCTTTCTTCATTATATATATTTGTTTGCATAATCCTTCCTTCCAATATGACTTTTTTGGTTTCTATATGACTTATGATACTCTGTGTGTTGATTGGATTATTGTTTATTCGAATAGTTGTTCGTTAATGTTTTATATGTCGATGTGATGATTCTATGGTGATCATGTTATTTGAATTCAGTATTATTTTATAATGCAATGGTTTAATGATTAGTTATGATGCAGTAGTTAAGTATCACGTTATCTTATGATCAATTTGGTTAGAAATGTTAGTTCGTCATTGATATTGTGATTGTTAGAATAGAGTAGGTGAGAGGACAGTGTAGCATCACTCGTTCACGAGTGCCCTGCTACACTGCAATTCCTTCTCACGATAGGATGTTTGATTATATATATACATGTGCTACTTGACGTTTATTTGGATGCAGGATTGCAGGAATAAGTCTCGTTTCCACCTGCTTCGGCAGGACAGGGCGAGCAATAAATTAACCCTATGGGTAAAATGTTGAAAAAAGGAGTAGGTTTGGAAGTGTCCCCGTCCCAAGTCCGTCATTTGTTGTGAGTCGTTGTGTTATGACTGAAGTTTTGTCCTTGTCTTTATGTAGTTTGATTGTTGAGTATTTATTTAATTCTTGGTTAGTGTTTAATTAATTAATCGTATTTCACAAAATAATTAATTAATGTTGCATTGTTATTTGATTTAATTGAGAGTTAGAAAAATGTTAAATTTAAATAGATTGTAAATTAAAAAGTATTTAATTAATTATAGTGCAAGAAATTAAATTAAATTAATATTGTTGAGAATAATTAGATATTATCTTTTTATTAATATTAAATTAGAAAATCTTGTGTAGAAAATATCTTGTGTAAATAATTAATTTTTAATTAAATTTTTTAGATAAGTGTGAGCTTTTAAAAGCTGGAAAAAGGACCAATGAGAAAGGAGGATTTTTGAGAAAAGAAAGTAGAAGAGCTTTATTGAATCTTTATTTTGATTTATTATTTTATGAGGAGATTATTCTCACACAGAAGTTTTTTTTGGGGCTCGGTTGTTTTGGATCTGGAAAAGAAAAGAAAATAAAAGAAAGATAGTTTTGGTTTGGTGTTTTCGGGGGTAAAATTATTGTGTTTTTGGGAAGAAAAGTTAGATTTAGAAGAACATTGAAGGCCGAAGATCAAGAAGAGAGCGGCAGGAGGAGATCGAGAGGAGGCTACAGAAGGGATTCTGCTTCAGACGAAGGACTCCAGGTTTTTTTCTTTTAATTTTTTTATACTTGGTTGATCTGTAAACAAATCTGGTTGCTATATTTTCGAAGATTGATTCAATGAAGTTTGTGATTTGAAAACTTAATGTATTTATACTCTCGAATCTTCTGGAGAAAACTTTAGCAAAACCCCTTCGAAATTCTTCAATATAATTTGGTAGAGAAATTTATTGTTTTGAAAAGTAAATCAATTATTGTGGAAATCAAAATTGTATGCTCTATTCTTTTTGGGTTTTAGTGAAAATCGATCTCTTGATCATATTGATAATTTTTATAGTTTATTCTGGCAAGATATATACATTAAATACCATATCTTCTTGAAAATAATATATATTTACATATGTCCTTGAAATCTGTGCCTGCGTATTTAAAAAAAATCTTCATAAAAAAAAATGAGTTGGAAGGGAAAATTGTTTTAAATAAAAATAAAATAAAGTAATATATATGTATATACAGGTTTTTATACAAATAATTGTTTACCTTCTTATTGAAATTCTTGTTTTTTTCTTTTGAAAGATTTTAATATAAATTAAATTAAACAGATGAGTGAATGTTCTCTATGTTTCTCATTTTCTGTGATAGGAAAACCTTCATAATATATATATTGTATATTAGAAATTCATTTAAAAATATATATATATATAAAATAAATAATATTTAATAGTAAAATAGAAAATGAAATTTAAAAAAAATAAATTAAGATATTTTGTGGAGGGGAGGGAATGTGTACGGCGGTCGACACCCCCGATTCCCCTCACTTGGTGGTTGCGCGCAGCCCACATAGATCGCATAAAGTGGCCGCTAATCAAGTTGGGTAGGCAGTCTGGGGAGGACTGCGGCCTGCCTTCATTAGAGGTACGCAGTATCACCGCACGCTAAGTAAAACAAATTTTTAATTTTTAATTTATTTATTATTTTTTAATGCATTTTTTTATATATAATATGTGCCATATATATATATATTATATATATATTATATATTATTTAATATATATATATATATTAATGTATATAAATATATATTATATATATTAGTTGTGAATTTTTATAATATAATTTAAAAATTAGGATTTTTTTGATAGATGTGTTTTTTAATATATATATATTTATATATCATGGGTATATTTATGTTAGAATTATAAACTTAATATGATAATTTTACAAGCTACAATATTATAGTTTAATTGAGGAAATTGAATATAAGTTTGTGATTATAATTTAATCGATTAGTTAAAATTAAATGATGCAATGTTATAGTGAAATTGTGCGAATTTGAAATTAACGATATTTGGATTTGAATCGAATATTCTTAAGTTGTTGAGCTATTTGTTTGATGAAATTATTGGGTATTGGAAATATTTTATATGGCGTTTTTATGTAATTGTGTTCTTGAGAATTATTCGTTAAATCTATTGTGGTATTCTTTTCATTGTTTTATTGTGTCGTATGGGAAAACCCTAGGTTTACCTTACCTTTCGTAAGAGTTTAAGTTATTGTTAAGGGCTTCCAGAGATGGAATGCTTTGCTATCATGTTTCTTTTATTCTCCATGTCAGGAAAATGGGGTTATGGGTCTATGTAAGTCTTCTAGAGAAGTTCTCTAGAGTGGGATGTTTTGTGTAGAGGTTTAATTTGTGAATCACCTTGGGAATGGTGTAGAGTTATACTATGATGTTGTACCCAGTTTCCACGAACGGGGATTTGTGCCTCCTGGGAAATAGGAGTGGGTAATGAGATTTGTACCTCCTTTGGAAGGAGTGTGTTTTCGTATTTGGTTTCCTCTAGTGTTCGGAGTGAGTTTCCTTGTTTTGTTTCCTCCTTTGATTGGAGAGGTTATGTTGTCTAGTTATCTATTGTGGTATTGTACCTTGTGTGTTGTCGATAGGAGAGTGGCTCTTTGTGGGGGTTCGGCACACAAAGGGGCGCCAGGGTAACTCACATAGAGTTTAACTAAGTGATAATCTAAAAGAATTAATGGGGATCTTTCACACTAATAAAGATAAAGAATGTCTCTCTCGTGAAGCAAGTGATTGATAAGGCTCGAGATGAGATGGGACGCATAGTTTTGCGTGAGGGTCTGACGGCTGGTAGAGGCAAGCCAGGGTAACCCAGGATGGGGGTCCGGTAGCCTAGGAAGGTTGAGCTAGGGTAACTCATGGCAATCTATGCATGACACTCTTCCTATGTCAACAGTCAGTCAGTTATTATGCGATGTACATGATCACTGTTCTCTGGAAGCATTGTAACCTCGTGTTAAGTGATATTGTGTCTGTAGTGGTTAAGTGATTTATTGATTTGTCTTTGGTTATTGTTGGAAGTAGTCTTTGATAATATGTCTTGAGTTTCATTGATATTGTGATTATGACTAGTTGTTATGTTCTGAAGTGGTTTGTGTTGTGCCTTTTGGATTTGTCATTGTTGAGTTTCTAAGTGGTCTGTGATGTTAAGTTGTCTATTTGGAGTTAGTCTTTGTTATTGTTAGGCGTGCTTGGTCGGGGATCCTTCCTTGTCTACTCCCAACATGAGGGTGGTTGGGTGGAACGTGCTTCGCACCCCGTTGGGTTCCCTTTTCTGTTGTAGATGTATCTTTATTGTAGGGTTTTGGTGGATGTTGATGATCCAATAATTCTTTGTACCAGATGTATGTTATACTTCAGATGTAATGTATTCATTGATGTATTGTCTCCCACGAGTGTTGGGATGACCTTGTTGTAAATTGTATATGTGGTTATTGAGATGTATTTTCAGTCAATTGTATTTTACTATCATTTGGATGTAATGTATATTCAGGCCATGTATTTATTCAGGAACGATCATTTGTAATAGTTGTGTTAAGTTGCGTTATATCTGTGGTAATATAAATGCTTCATATCTTTATAGTATCTTTCGTTGTCATATGTACATATGTTATGAATATGGTTATTGTTTAATAGATATTTTAAATGATGAAATGGGATGAATAGATTTATATAATTGTTTAATTATTGTTTATTCTATTATCGTTGTTATGGGTTAGTGTAGTAATGTCACCTCGTGTACCCCAATGGAATTAGTCGTGTAACTTAATACTTTGTTATATTGGAATACTTAAATACAATCTTATGTTTTTAAAAAATAAAAAAATAAAAAATTGTTCTATTGTTATTAGTTCCTTTGGGGTTTGCACGGCGGGGCGTTACAGTTTCTATCATACTAGTTGTTATGGGTTGATTAATAAAAGAAATAAATGTGTTTACAAAGTCTTCATCAGTTTCCAATTTAGGATTTGATAGAGGGAAGGTTTCTAACATCTAGACGCCCAATAAATTGTTATTATAGAACCACCCCATTTGCCCATCCTCAAACTAATTCAAGCATAGGACCGATGTTTATAAATCATAAGAACTAAGGTTTAAGAACCTAAGAAGGTGGCATAATCACTATGGAGTGCATTCAATTATAACCCATTTATATGAAGCTTGAAATTTGAGGTTTAAAGCCCACACAACATAGTGCTAAAGTGGTAAAGTTGTGGTATGAAAATAATGGAACATATTTCAAGGCGACTCTTTAGAATTAGATTTTGAGCTTTCCTCCAACACTCAATTAAATATTATATGCTTTTGATAAGCTCACTTTGCACTTTATCGATGAACAAAAGAAAGGATGAGTACAACCTAGAGCCTAAGGCCAATCTAATGCTAGGTTGTAAGACCAATTCCAAGAAAGCTATAACAATAATCCTCAATTTATAAAGTTATATTATTACTTGATAATATATATATATATATATATATATATATATATATATATATATATATATATATATAATACAGAAAAATGAGTTATATTAATTTACCTTAGCAACATAGTTTATTTCTATGATTTTGAAAGCGATTCCAAGACAACAAAAGAGGATTTTTACTATGTAGAAAAAATTATAAATCAAAAACTTGACTAGAAAGGGATTTAAAAACATGGACTAGAGGCATCCAATTAGGGATAACTTTAAGGAACCCCCTAGGAAAAGGTGTAAAAAAAAATGAATCTTGTATAATTCTCAAAAAAAATATTAATTGTATTGGTGATTCTTTTGATTTTTAGGAAAAAATATAAATTCAATTGGTGAATCTTTTGTAATCACTAGAAGATTGTAGAAAATATTGGTGAATTATACCTTTATTGAAACCAATAAAATATTTTTATTGGCGAAAAAAAACCTGTTTTTAAACCAATAAAATATTTCCATTGGTGAATTAAACCTGTTTTCAAGCCAATAATTTTTTTATTGGTAAATTAAACTTGTTTTCAAATAAGAAAAATACTTTTGTTGGTGAATTGAACCTATATAAAAACCAATAAAATATTTTCGTTGATGAATTAAACATGTATTCAAACCAATGAAATTTTTTTGTTGGTGAATTAAACTTGTATTTAAATCAATGAACAATTTTCATTTCCGAATTAAACTTGTATGTAAAGCAATGAAATATTTTCATGGTTGGGGTTCAAAGGGAGACATTGAATTCACATCAATGAGATAGACTTAATTAGTTCTACTTACTCATTAATAATCTAAAACATAATTCAAGTCGCATGTTATGCAAATAAAATATATCAATAATAAATTCAAAGTCATAATGAAAGTACAAGAACTAAGGGCTAGACCTATTCCTCGGGGGCTCATCTCTAATGTTCTTGCCTATGTATTGCACAGAGGATTTGTAGTTTGATAACTTGAGTTTGCTTCAACTCATTTGACTAACCAACCAAGGGTATATCCACTAGGTTTCAAATGATACACCAACTGTAACTTAATCACAATCATACCCCAAAAATATTAATATATGCTAAACTCATTTCTCTACTCAAATGCATCATATGTCCCTTATTCTATAAGTTATAAAACTATATGAGTGGGTATACAACCCTTTCTAAGGTAAATTTCCCTAGACAGTTTCCATGGTCAACTGCCACCCACTTAGGTGAAGCCAGGGATTAGAAACCTAGTTAAGGAAATACTAGTGGAATATGGAGCATAGACATAAATAATTTCACAAGGTAACATACCAATAGCTAAATCCCTAGTGTTGTTAAAACAACACAAGAAAAATCACCCCAAAGGTTTTAAATGTAAAATAACTATAATGAACTAAATTCTACTTTCATTAATTATGATTAACTAGTCAATCAACTAAATGTTCATTTTATGACTCTTATAATCTAAATATTACTCTTATTTTTCCAAACTATTCTTTTGCATCATTTAAAACATAACTAAAATATAAGGTTGTAACACATAATCAAAGTTCCAAAACAAGCATACCTAGTTTACATCATATATTCTCATTATTCTTAATTTGGTGTAGAGGCTTAAATCAAATGGACCTAGAATAATAGGTTTCCACCCCAACCATTATCTTTAGTCAAATCAGGTAGACTTTACAAAGCATATGAAGAATATTCTCAAGATTTATGTAGACACAACTTCCATTTAAAATAACAAGAGAAGTTATGAACTCGAGTTTTGATTACTAGTAATGCTCTTAAACAAACTTATAATGTTACTCATTTAACAAGCTCATTTTCATTTCTTGTCTCCTTTTTATGTCTTTTGACATGACCCAAGGCATTTTCATTGATACAATCAAGATTTAAATATTTAACAATTAAAAAAATCATGTTTCAATCTATAGTGTAGAAAAATGTACACCTTTACATTTTCATTCTATGTCCGGGTCCTTTAATTTAATTGGAATTAATTAAGCTTCTAATTGGACCAATTATGCATTTAAAAGTCTAATTAATCTCATTTTCCGAAATGGAAACTTGTATTAAAAAATTACAAACATTAATAAAATTGCCTTGGAAATTGAGTGTCCTAGATTTAAGTCCTAAGACTCGTTTTCCCAAGGGAAAACGGGTCCTTAAGTTGAGGATCTCAAATTTTAATATGTTTTTGGCAATATTTTTATGATTCAAATACAAATTGCAATTTTCAACTTTTGATGTTTAATTGTTGGGAAATTAGAAAATTACCTATAAATACAAGGTCTTTTTATCAAATTCAAATCCTAAATAATCTAAGATTTTTGACGGAGCAAGATTATAGAAAATATTATTGTCAAGAGCATTCAAAAGAGATTTATCAATCTCCTACATCAGCATTCAAGATCTCAAGCATCATGTCAAAGTTATTTGCATTCATGCATGTTTTTGGAGCTAACATTGTGATGTAGGTTTCAAGCATTCAAGCATCAAGATCAACATCCAATCAAGCCATTTCATGCAAGATCAGGACCTTGGAAAGATGTGTAAGTCTTCATTCCTCTAAGGATCTCCATTAAAGGGTTTGGTGAGTTGCAACATAGCATTGTTCATTCATCATTCCTTCCATTCATGTTTCATTTAATTTCAAGGTTTGATTACCAAAACGGGGTTTGACCAAGGAAAACCCCCATTCACCAAAAGCAAACAAATTTTCCCTTTATTTGTATGTGCAGATTTGCAGGTGAAGAAGGATTGAAGATTGATTAAAAGTGTAATTTTGTAAAGTTATAAAAGTTGTCATCAAAGTTCTCAAGACACTAAATATTACTTGTGGAATTTAATTTTGACTTTCTGACAATGAGATCCAGAGAAATCGGGAGCCCATATCTAGGAGCAGAGGACTATGAAATCAAATTTTGGATCCCTATAGCAAGACCCATTTGCTGTAGGGCGAATTTGTCGTAGGAGGACACTTAGCAACAACTTTTGATGACTGGTACACATCAACTTACCCTTCTCTGATCTGTTTAAAGCATGTTGTTTCTGATTGTTTTATGCTTTAAATTGATGATCCAGGTTTCACATTGCATAGTTGATTTCATTTACTATTTTTAGATTTTCTCCCCAAAGTGTTGTTTAGAAATTTTTTACCCTATCTTGTCATAAGGAAATTTGCAAGATCTCCAATAGGGTTGACTCACCTAGGGTTGAAATTCAATCCTACCTTTGGGGATCTCATTTCCTAATGAAATAGGAGAAAGATAGGTGCATCACATATTCAATCACCCCACTTTGATAAAAAACCCTATTTTCTATGTTTCACAATCATCATTGATTATATCTCCAACTTTAGGTTTTCAAATTGATATTACAACATAGTTGAATGTCTCTATAGTACCAATAAATCTCCACTAATTGATAAGTTGCTTCCACTACCTTTGATTATTTTAGCCTTGATAGTTTCAAGAAAAGTGATTGTATAAATATACTTGAATTAATATCACTTATTAATTATTAAAAAACTTCCTTAGAGATTAAAATCAACTTAATAGAAACATATGAATTTTTTTTCTTGGTAAAAGGCTATAGCCTATATTTATATATTAGTATTGAAATAAGCAGAAGATACATGAATGCCAGAATTATAGTATTGGTAGGAGGTTTACCAAAATTTTAAATACAAAATGTGCCTTTGAGAAAATATCCATATAATTCAAGGCACTAATTTTTTCTAAACATGGAAAAAAACTTTAAATTCAGATTAAAACATGAACAAAGACATATTATAAGAATATGAAGAAAACTTTTCTTCATTCCTCCATGAGCCCATCATTTGTAGACGTGTCCTCATGAATTCCATTAAGGTCGATACCATTGTCACCTTGACCTTCATTCATGTTTGCACCATTTTGCATCACTGGTATAACCCTTTCCAGTACAATCACTCTTTGTCCATGTCGTATATGATGTGAAAGAAGAAATGAAATACCAAAATTCTTATCTTTGAATTTTTCTACCATTTGAGGACCCATCTCTTGCAAATGAAAATTTGGTGCCTTGTATAACACCCATAGATCATCATCCCTCAAAGCTTTCATGACAAAATCGATCACCTCCCTATAGGCTCTATTGCTCTTAAGATAAAATTTTGGGAAAATTCCTCCTACATAGGCTTTCTCCTTTTCCAACTTATACCCTTGAACAATCTTTAGGAGCCCCCCCTCTTTGAAATAGTTTGATTGAACCATCTCCTTGACCACAATATTGAGAATTCAAAATATTGTAGGAGGTCCATTGCATTAGATAGAAAGATTGAAAGCAGTTGAGAAGGAAAAAGCAGTCTAGGAGCTTTTGGATGCAATACTTCTTGGCCGATAAAATCCTTTATACTGTTGAGTAAACTAGGAAAAGACATTTTAAATACTTGAGATAACTCAAACTCAATTACCTCTTTTGAGAAAGGCAGCTCCCCTTCTCTCACCTGCACAACCCTGAAGTTTTTTGGAAAATAATCCATTATATAATGACACACCATGTACCAAATACCCAAGAACTTTAGAAAATACTGAATAATTGTTGCCCCAACAATGCTGACTAAACACTGTGAATAGTTTATACCCAAAATGAAACTACCAAGCATACCCTACGTCCCAAAGTATATACAAAGGTTTTACCAGAAATAACAAACACATAGCACTACAACAGTAATAACACTTTGACACCCACACTAAACAATTTCAGCACAATAATTTGAGGAGATCACTGAACCTACACCAAATGCTCTAGAAGTGAAGACTACTACA
Organism: Sequoia sempervirens; assembly: GCA_007258455.2. Lineage (NCBI taxonomy): Eukaryota > Viridiplantae > Streptophyta > Pinopsida > Cupressales > Cupressaceae > Sequoia > Sequoia sempervirens. The sequence continues at coordinate 412,817,995 of VDFB02000015.1, forward strand.
CTTGAATTACTAACCAACAATCTCAAAAACTCTAGTCCCTGGGACCACTTGAGTTTCATGCATAATTTCAATCTCATCCATATCTGGTTGTGAGAAGAGAAAGCATCCTTTAATTGTGCATAACTATCCCACACCTTATCTACATGGGAGAGGATTCTGGGTAGCCTATATCCCATAATGTTGTCCACCAAATCAAAGGTCTTCTTTTTTGATGCTTCCTTTGTTGACCTAACCTCTAAGGTGCTCTATTTTAGCTTCTTCTTGAGTTCCTTTATCTCTACCTCCAATTTATTTCTGTTATGTGAGGCCTGAGCATCCTCTATTTGCTATGGAGGGGGAAATGACCCTCAGACTACATTGAGCCTTTGCTCAAGGTTTTTATTTAGTGCATTTTCCTTATCTATATCATCTTGCAACTTCCTAATAGTTACCTCAGTGAAAATAGTTGCATTGTTTGTTAAAGAAGTTGCATGTGTAGCACTTGTGTCTCCAACTCTCTTGACAACAAGATGTCATGTAAACTCATTTGGGCTAGATATGACCCATGACTTATTAGTCTTAGGGAAAATTAACTAGATAGCTAAGGTCTTATGTCCAAGGTAAAATCTAGACCCAAAGTATAGAACTTCAACTTGTTCTTTTGACCTCAAAATCAGATCCTCACCTTGATGTTTATTTATTGCATCTAAAGTAATGGCTGGGGAAATATCATAGCCTAGCAGCAACATACATCCTGCCTTCTTCACCAACTCCCTTCCTCTCTAAGGAGTCATTTCCTCCATCTTCTGCTTTACCCTTTTCCAAAACTCCTCAATGGTGGCCTTTTGCTCCTGCTCAAAGAATCTACCTACAGTGAGGGTTTCCAACTCTTGTCCCTTGTTCTTGAGGACTAGGTCCTTGAACTCGTGGGTGTTGATAAATGCCTCATCATTCAAAAAATCTTTGTTGACCCTTTCCCAAATTTCATTAATAACATCTCCACCAGTCTCAAAATTGATTATCAACCTATCACATGTGGGCCTCTTAATAAGCATCTTGAGAAGAGGAATTTTTTATTGAATCACCAATACATCTTCATCCATATCCTTAGGATAAATTGGGTAGTCAACCAAAGACCCAACAGTTGGATCAATAACCTGTAATGGGGTTACTGGTTGTGGGCTTTGGGGTACTTATGCTCTGGATGAAGATGAAGCACCTTAAGTTCCTAGATGCATTTTTGGGACATTGGACAAAAACTGGCTAGCATTATCAAGCATAGTCATCATCCAGACTATGGGGTTCCTTATGTTGAGGAATGACCCTATGCAATTTGGATCTTGACCCATAGCTCCCTTCTCTTGGTTTCTTGGCTCACTAAGGAGTAGTTCCTGATTAGGTCTTTAATGTTATCATGTACATGATGATAGGCTGATAATTTGTAGATACCCCTCTCTTTGTTGATGAAACCTTCTAGATCAAATCTTTTGACTTTTTCTACCTTTAATTTGTAGGGAAGCAACTTCTCTAGGATCAACTCCATACCATCCCTATTCAGTGCCATGAAATTTGAAAATTCTACTGTAGTAGGAAGAAGTGCATGCTTCTTATTATTCCTGAAAGGAATCTTATCAAATTCATTTAGTTGCCACATGATCTCAAGAAATGACAATCTATTAGGGACATCGTTAGGAAGCACATGGGGTGCAACTAGGGTCCCAAAAACTCTGATCACTATAGCATATGAATAGAAGAACCAATCACCCTAGTTGTGATCAATCTTCTTTTTGGGGTGAGGTCAAGAGGCCTCAAGAATCTTCTTACCTCCCGTGACAAACCCTAATTAGTGGGGAGACTTAGCCCCTTCCTTAGAGGTTTGACAAAAAATTCCTCAAAAGCAGCATAGTCATAGGGTCTGTTGACATCCCTACTCTGAATGTCTACTACCAAGACCATCACATTTATAGGGATTTGGATCTGGTTATCCATCCCTAAGACTTGCATCAATGAAAAATAGGTCTTATGAAAGTAGGTCTCAAAGATGTCATAGGAAAAATGATCCAAATTACCCCTTTCAAACCTCTGCATCTCTTTTCTTGGCCCCTTTGGCCTGAAGTAGGGCAACCACCTGTCCCTGTAACTATCTTTGTTCCTCTCATACTATCTATTCAATGCACCTAGGTCAATTGACAATCATGCATTAGGATCTAATTAAAATACCTTGCATACTTGGTCTCTATCCAATGGCAGTAGTCTTTGGCCATTGATGGCGAATAATGAACTAGAACTAGGTCATATGCCATGGCCAACTACCTTATCAATTCTACATTCACAAATACATTAGGCACCACTAGCTTGTCCAATCCAAGGTTCCAAATGTCGAAAATTTTCATGTCAGCATAAAAATTCTTGTATGTGTGCTTGAACAATGCATATCCTTCATCCGGAATGATGTGGTCTTTGCATCCACTAACTCGATCCATGAGCTTTTCTATAACACCACTAGAACCTAGAAAAACCTTTGGTCTCTTCGATAACCCTAGTAATAGAGCTATTATTTCCTCCTCCGACAATATTCTCTTCCCAGTTGAAGTTCTAGCTATTTTGTGGAATTATAGTGGGCTAGGGTTTATACTACTAACTAGGGTTTTACAAAATTTCTACCTAAGGGTCTAAGAAAAATTCAACAATGTATATCCCTAATGCTTCACTATTTTATGGTTCTAAATTAACAACAATCTTTTCTACATCTTGAATTTTTCTTGAATTTAACTAACAAGGTTGATTTACTTGTTTGAAATGTTGTAGAAAACCCTAATTAGCACTAAAAAACCATCGCTCGATCCGGAAAACTGTTGCAACTCATTTGATTACCTTAGCATTTGTGAGAGAAGTGAATTTTGACAAGTAATTTATCCTCAACATCATGAGTTCAATAGATAACAAATACAATCCCATATGCCATTACTTCCTTCACATGCTTGAATGTGTGACTAGTGAAGGTCATTTGTCGAGTTTGAATGTGGATCATAGATATTTAGATCAACGATCATCACGCTAGTTTGAATTTTCTTGTGTGAAGTGGAAACCTCCTTTTTCGCCATGAAAACATGTGTCATTGTTTAGCTCATTCGCAAAGGGTGAATATGACAAAAATGTGCCTTCGATGATAGAAGAGCTCACTGTGAAGTGCCAATATGTTGACACTTGTCATCATCTCATGACTTCACTAGATAAAAAAGATGGTCCCACCATGGCCCCATAAAGGCCCATGCCTTTGCGATAAAATTCAACACATGTTTTAATATGTGCCAAAATTTCACCATTTCATGGAGGAAAAGTTTTAGAATTGTCATAACTCAGCAAAGGGAAGAGATTTTTTGAAATGCACGTGCTAAAATAACAACTTAAAGTGACTAGGGAATAGGGGGACCAACTTCAAATGAGACAAAAAGACTCAGTGGCATGGGAATGAAATATTTGATAAACAATGTTAGACCTCCTACGAAATGAGAACCTCATTTTGTCGCCATGTAGACAAGTGTCACTGTTTCACTCATTTGCAAAGGACAAATACGACAAAAATATGCCTTTAATGATAGAAGAGCTCACCACAAAGTGCCAAGATTTTGATGCTTTTCATCATCTCGTGACTTCACTAGAGCACAAATTTGGTCCCATCATGACCCTGTGAAGGCCTGTGCCTTTGTGATAGAATTTAGCACATGTTTACATGTCAATATTTCACCATTTTATAAAGGAAAAGTGTTAGAATTATCAAAGATCTATGAAGGCAAGAGATTCTGTGAAATGCACATGCTAAAATAACAACTTAAAGTGATTGGGGAATAGGGTGACTAACATCGAACGAGATAAAAAAACTTAGCAGCATGAGAAGAAAAAAATTGATAAACATTTTCCTTCATAAATATTTGGACATGTGTCATCATTTTGGCATATCGTGGGGCTAGAAAATGACAAAACTGAGCACTCAAGAAAAAAAGAGAGACATTGCGATATTGCAACATGTGTCCAGGACGCCCCAAGAACACAAAAAATATTAGGAAGGCAAATCATTAGAGCTTAACAAAATATTAAAGGGGCACTTCCTAGAAAAAGGGGACATGAGACCCCATAAGTCTTAACTTAAAGTCTAGTCAAAATGTGAGTGATGTCGATAACAAAACATAAGAACACCAGGGTTTTAGGATAATAGGGTCTTAGAAAGCCCTAGGTTGTAGACCTAACAACCCTAATTTAACTAGTTGAGGATTACCAAGAATTTTATATTTCAAACTGTAGTTGATATTTTATATTGTATTCTATGAAATTATACATCAGATTGAATAAATTAACATATTAATAATAATTTCATATTTTAATTATGTTAAGCATGTACTCAGAGATTCATCACTCAAATCAATGCTTAATAACATATTAACAACAGTAGCATATACAACAATGAACATCAACAATCATTTAATGTGTATCTAGTAGTTGAAACTAAAGTTTTTCTTCAATTGATAAAATAAATAACACAGATAATTAAACATCAACACATTACTGAATTTTATTTTTTATTTTATTTTCAAATCAAGGAATACATAGAGGCAATACAAAATATTGCTCAAAGAGTCAAGACAACTCTGCACAGAGTTGATTTGGAACTTGGAAACTCATATTATTAAAATCAAATCATTCTATTAGCTTTTGTAGCAACTTCCCCTATTTAGGTGATGGAATTGTCATTTTTCTAACTAATGTTTTCCGACTTGGAATTTTTTTAACAATGAATGATTAAAATTGGAACTTGAATTGAATGTTTCAATCAAAATTGCATTCAAGGTTATCAATGGTTTGATGGAATCTAAATAGTTTGCCTCATCTGGGTTCTAAGGAAATTGGTCCAAATCAATCTTCCTTGCACCCTCCATCTTCTTTTTGAAATCATCCTTTCCAATGAATCACTCATTTGTGTCAAAAGCCTCTGGAAAACCAAGGTATGTCAAGTTCCTTACCTTTTCATCCAGCTTCTTCATCTTTTTTGCAGCCATATGCACAAATTCCTTTGTTTCACGCATTCTCAAACACTTTTGAATGATAGATGGCAACATAATTGAGAAATCAATCTAATCATTAATCCCTTTTTATTTCAATTCATTGTCACTAGCTTTGTAGGCTATTTTTTGAAATTAATTAATAGATTTCTCTATTGTCAACAGATTTTTGTTGTCCATTAAATATTTCTTGAGCTTCCTATAATGTAGTCTCATAGCATCAATCAATTGAAACAATTCACACAAATGATCAATCCTTTGCATTATTTCCTCCTAGATATTTTGTTTCATATGCCTCATTGTTTCTCTACAAAATGTAGTTAACTTATTTTGACAAGAGTTTATTTCATTTTCTACTTCCCTTAGCTCTGATGCCAATCTTTCACTTTTTTCTCTCTTTCTCCAATTTTTGTTCCCACTATTAATTTTCTTTCCCCAATTTTTATTTTAATTTTTCTGAAGTGGATTTTTCCTCATCCTTATTTCTTCTTTCTCTCATCTAACCATTGCTTTAGTTCATCCAATTCCACCTCCGTTTGTTTATCCTCTTTTCTTGTAAATGTAGAGGTAGATTTATTTATTATTTTTTCTAATTCATTGATCTTGTTATCTACTGCTTTCCTCTTTGCTTTCTCATTTGATAGGTCTTCCTGTAACTTTTCTATTTGAGTCTACAACTTTTTTCTCTCTCTTGCTTTAACAATGATGTGTACACCAATTCATTGTTCTTCTTTGATACATTAATTTTGTCAAAATTTTGTATATAGAAAAATCCAATTAGAAACAACTCACCTAATATTCAATGCAATTCATTTGATTTTTTGGTTTATTTTGAACTGTGGGAACAATAAACATCTACTCCATGATTTCTTTATTTGGAAAAAATGTGGGTAATACCCTAGTTGTTGCAGGATCTAAAGTTATAGTAGATGAACTCTCTATTAGTTTCTTCCTTTCTTTTTTATATAATTCTAATTTCTGTTTTATACTCACCATTGTAATCAAAACCTAGGGAGATGAAAATAATGGAATGCTTGAATGGTGAAGGACTATGAGTACTTGCATTTGCTATCACATCCACAGTAACTGAAGAAGTTCCTGGAAATAACTCCTTTGGGGTGGAACTAGTAGTTGGACTTGGACCTATCATAATCTTTTCCCTCTTCAGTATGCCTTGATCATTGGGTGTTTTTGTGGTATCTTGTATTGTTGGCTTCTTGTGTGTAATTTATTGTTGCAACACATGTTGACCACTACTACTAGTACTACCCATACCATCACCACCAGTGGCAGTACTAGTTGCACTAGTTTCTCCACCATGGGCATGTCCTAGTTGTGATTGTATCTAACCATGAGGATTAGGATTTGAAGCTTTAACAAAATGAATTGTTTTAGCTGTACTTGTATGCCCTTGGTCTATTTTATCTACTCCAAGGCCTTGTTTATCAACTAGTTTTCTAGGGTCTACATCTATTTCCATCCAAACACCTTGTCCTTGGAACCCCAAAGGACCACCTTCATAACCCATTTTTTGGCTATGGTTTCTCTTGAAGTAAATGTTTCTTTTGTGGTCTCACTTAAACTAGATTTGAATTTGATTGCATCATTAGTTTATTCACATTCATCATCAGTTTTTTGATCTTCACATTTGTTGGGATGCTCTATATTCCAAAAATTGCTAAACTCAAAATCTTATTCGATCTCTCAAGACTTTGCACTAGTTTTTGGTTCACTTAGCTCCTTCCTCATAGACCAAAAGGCAATAATTTTATATTATGGCCATTTTTTTCTATAACATCCTTATCTAGAGAATATGGCATTTTTACTCTACTAGATGGTTCACCACTTTTTTCATAAAAAATGTTGTACCTCCTAATTTGATTCTCTACTTTTGTTTGTTGGTGCAATGCCATAATTTTTTTTGACAATTGTTCAAAAGAAATACCTTTCTCAGTAGCATTTTTCTCTATTACTATTTTAAACTCATCCCAAGAATCCTTATTTCTCAAGTTTTCAATCAAGGGTTTACTTTGATGTTGAATTCTACTTGCAACATTCCTATTGGCCACAATCCTTAATTTACTGGTGTCACATGGATCATACTACCAGTGACAGACAACATCAAATTTAAAAAAATTCAAAAGATCATGTGCCACACTAAATGCTTTTCTCTCGAATGTGAACCCTCCACATGAAAAAGATAAAGAAGGAAATAAGGTCTTATTTTTCTAACTGACAAAGTATAGTTCATCAGTACTCTCCATCTGCCTTATATATTCCAATGCAAAAACCCTTTCTATCACATGTACTGGAAGTTTGTATAGCTCTACTCCTGATCCATAAAATTTTAACACAGTACATTATTCGATTAAGTACCAATCATCCAATTGTATTTATTTTCCTAGTTGAATGCAATTTATACATGACATGTATAGGAAATCTAGGCATTGGAGTATTTGTAATTGCTTGATACAATGGAGCCAAAAATTAGTCTACAAAATGATTGTAGTTCCTTCGAGAATCATGCATCCTTATCTTAATGGTCCAATCATATACTGGAGCCATTTTATTTTCCTCAACATTCCTATAGGACTGAATCTAAAGCTTGTTGGTCTGAAAAATTCCACTAAATTTAAATAGAAAAAAATAGCATAAGTAGGTTGTGAACCTAAATTTCTTAGTTGAACCTCCTTTAATCATTAAAAATTATTTATGCATGAATTCTACAATGTGCTAAAGAAAGTTATATTTGGCAGGTTGTCCATTATAATGGATATTAAATACCATTTTAAGGAGGCTTGCACCCACTTCCCGATTTCTATCCAATTTGAGGTAAAATGCTAGCATGGAAATAGTATCCTGAACCCATGGTCTAAAAATCACAAAATCATAAGGAGGCATATGATTACTTTTCAATAAGTTTCTTTGACAATCTAGAACTATTTTATTTTGAAAAGTATTTTCTCCCTTTCACCTACTGCTTCATAATCACTAGCAAGCTTTTCTAGGTCAATGTGAATGTTTCCAAATTATTCGGTTGTAAACCCCATCACATTTCCAAATTCTTCTACAGAAATGGATAACATTTCTTCTTTGCTATCTTTATATTAATAATTATTCTTTTTTATCCTTATAATTGTGGACACAAACCATGATAAATTATGGGCAAGGGAAAACCTCATGTAACATCATGCGCCCTAATCCACTTACCCATGGTGCACTAAAACTATTAATTTTCATTTAGTTTGTAGCCTTATTCTCACATGAAAATATAAGTTTAGAGGTAAGCCTAACATAAATTTTAGGATCATAAATATCATGGTATTCATTAGCGAAACCTGGGGTTTTAAGCACTCTAGCATAATGTATTTTTGTATCCGATTTTTCTTTGCCTTTCCCAACAAATTTCTCAACAACTTTGTTTGGTCTGATAGTGGTGGTAGACATGCTTGTACACTGTGAATTCCCTCTTAATTCCTCCTTAATTTTTCTTAAGTCTCTTAATTTCTCAACCCTAAACCCAAAGTTTGACAAAATAAGATTTTAATAAATGATGAAATGTAGCCATAGGAATTTTGTCTTTCACTTACCTGGATTTTGCTTCTTAAAAAAATTAATACTGACAGGTGTGGACTGGATTTGTTGGAACCAAATATCTCCTTGGCACACTATAATATGAAATCTAAAAATCTCCCTATGTGTTGACCCTCTCACTTAAAAATAAAATCATTGAGTAGTAGAATGTTCACTTCTTTTTTTTCAAATATTAAAGTGAATGAAACTTTAACATGTTGTCTCTGAACTACACAATTAGTATATTGCATTTATGTATAGACACTTAGAAATAAATTGAACAGTTGTCCTACATTGATAACATATTCTCAACAATTGATCTTTGTAAATCTAACATTTATAGGGTAATTATGAAGGTTTAAGTTTGCAAGCCTAACACCCTATGCATTTCATTCTAGAATGCAACTGCAACCATCCATCAAATTCTCATTGAACGGTTGAGTAATTTATGATGTAAATAATAAACATGTGTTTTAAATTTATTTTAAACCTTAGTGCACTAGGATACACAATCCTCATGATATTTTCCTTTGATAGAAAACTTGTTGGAGACATTGAGATGAGTCCAAGTGTCCATTCTATTGTTTCGCGAGTCACATATAGATCTACTTGAAGCATCCTATAGAATCACGAAATCCCTTTAAGCCCAGAGTTATGGCTTAGGGGGAGCTTTAATGAATACCCTTTATCCCCTGCTAGAAAAGAGGTTTTGAAGCTACATCATGAAGATATGTGATGAAGAACAATATGCTATATCTATTGGTGAAAACTGTAGAAGAAAATATTTCAATGCAGAGATTTGTGGAGCTTAGGAAGATGATTGTGCATACAGTTTTAGGGTTTCAAACTTTATGAATTGAAGCATTTATTATGGAATTAGGTCAAATCAAGGAGTTAAAATAAAATTTCTAAGGAAAATTCATTTGATCAAAATCATTCAAAGGAGAATAGAGCAGAGAAAAGAGAATTTGGAGAGTTCAAGGTGATGCAAAGTTGCAAAGCATTGAAACCCTAATTCGGTGAGCAAGTTAAAAATGTATTTAGTGAATCTTGCATCCCCTAGCTTTCTAGAATTTGTGTTTGAAATCAATTTGAATACATATTGCAATGGCTACTTCAAAATTTGTTGAAGTTTATGATAAACCCCAACCAAAATTTAAGAGATACCCTGCAAGAGTCATAGAAGATGACCCTCTAGGTTCCTTTTCACATATTTTGTATGGGGTCCTACCTGTAGAGGATATTAGGGCATACATTCATGGAATAATAGATGGGAATTCTCCTAGAAATTTTAGATATGTATCAACAAATGAGTTAGTTGATGAAAATTTTACCTTGAAGTTAGAATACAAAGCCCTAGCTGAGAAGAAATTGGACATGTGTGGGAATGGTTCCCAAACTTTTTGTATGATAAAAATTATATCATAACGACACTAATTAGAATCCATGATTAGTTTTTCTGGACCGACATGTCCCATATGATTACAAAGGAAGTGATTAGAGAAATCACTGGTCTATACTCCACCGGACCGGTTCCAGTCTTAAAATTAGTTAAAAACAAGGATGTGATGGAAAAGAGAGGTGCAAAATTTGGCTAGAGATCCCTCATTGTAAATCCTATCAGAAGCCCTATTGTTAGGTATGTTTCCATGGTCATTGGATATAAAATCTACTACACCAATAGGGATAACTTAGTTCCTACCACCACAATCCATGTGGTGTAGGACATGATAGAGAATGGAGTTGATTATGACCTCTATGAGTTGCTTAGGAAACAACTTATGGAAAAACTAAAAGAGAATAAGAAAAAGAATTATGTATTTAAGTATGGCACACTAGTTATGTGCTTGTTTTTCTACTTCTTGAAGGAAGTACTAGTAATTGGGAAAGTCAATTGGATAACTCAAAAACATGTGGCTCATCAAATAACCTATTACATGAGGAGCTTTGGAGACAAGAATGCACAAGATGATGCACTTGCTACTTTCTTTGCAATATTTTAGAGAAGAATGCATGAGAGATAGAGAATCCCTAAGCCAATTATGGAAAAATATAGAAAATGACGTCACTTTTCTAGTTTTCATAGATCATTGCATCATGACGGAAATGGAACCCAAAATAGTTTATGTTCCAAAATTAGGATATGAAGTGGTTGAGGAAAAAATAAATGGTTGTGTAGATGTTTTACTAAATAGTCCAAAGGATCCAACGAACCCTAGGTATGGGACTTATAAACAAAAGTCCATGGAAGTGCACATGAAACGAAAGGAACCTATTATAAGGAAAAATATCAAAAAAATGGTGGATGTTATGCACAAGGCTTGGGTCTTTCTAAGGAAAGAGTGCAAATTGCTTTAGGGAAAGCTAAAGTATACAAGAGTGTAGTTGAAGCATCTGGGAGCACCAAAAGTTCAGGTAGAACATTTACCACTCCCTCATGTTGGTTCAAAATTCCTTTGGGGCTTTACTTGCTACTGGAGACAAAAGAAAATCAATTGCTAATCCTTCTATAAGGGATAAATCCCCTCTGGTATTTCATGCCACCAAGGTAGAAGAGAAGAAGGCTTCAACCATGACACCTCTTGCTGCCCATACAAGAAGATTCAAACAAAAATCCACAAGAGAGAAGGGAATTGTCATAAATGTAGTAGTAGAGGAAAAAGAAATCGAAGAAGAAGGACCGTAGTTGGTTTGGAGAGACAGGAAAGATGCTTCACAAGGTGAAGCCAACAAAAATAAAAGAAGAATTGGCATAGTAGACACAAATAGTGAAGAAGAAGTTGAAAAAGAGAAATCTAGATTTAAGATTTAGAAGAGAGAAAAGGAGAAGAAATCCAAGAAGACTTCTCCAGTAAAGAAGAAAATGAAGACATGTCAAAAGAAGAAGTCTCCTTAGAAGGTAAAGAATTAGAAACAACAAGAAATGCCTCACACCCCAATGAAGTTAGAAGCACTATTCAATAGTATTGTGCAAAATGATATGTTGAAATCCACTATAGAGGTATACAAGGAATCTAATGAAGTAGACAAAGGTACCATCATAGAAGCCATAGCCAAATATATTGTTGTATTTGAAGTTGATATGGAGAATATCTAAAAGGATATTCCCGATGATGTTTGGGATATTTTTCTAAAATGAAGAGAAGAAGCCATAATGGAGCATCAAAGGCTAAAGGATGAATCCTTGGAAAGAGTTGGAGCCCCATTGATCGAAGCAGATAGAGCCACATTGGCTACCATTTATAGTAAGGAAATGAGAACAAAACAAAGAGTTACCACTCTCATGGGAAAGGACAAATATGACCATGAAAGAATATGGAAAGAGTGCAATGACAAAGTTGAGGAGATTGGGCACAACTTGGGGCTACTTTCAGTGACTAAGGAAGAGATAAAAGTTGATGCTATTGCTTTGGAAACAAATGTGGAAGGAGAAGTGCACAATGGTGATGCTCAACATGAGCAAGATACTATTGATGAGGTTTCATAGGATAACACCCCTTCGGAAGTGGAGGATATGCAAAAAATAAAATGAAGAGGAAGTGTTAAGCAGAGAAGATATTGCAAAGGGAAATGTTACATCTTCTCTAGTACAAAGTATTGAGGTTATCCCTTCGGTTAATATAGGAAATTTTAAAGAGGAAGAAAAAATAGAGGAAGTGAATACAAATATTGATGTGGAGCATTAGGAAAAAAAAATGACGAGGAGAAAGAAAAAGAGAATGAATAAGAAGAGGACAAGGAAAAGGATGCATTCAAAGATGCAGAGAAAGATAAATCAGCTGAATTTGATACTGCAGATAAAGAGAAGACTATAGAAACCACAAATTCTCTTCATGAATCTTTCAGCTCCTCTAGATGTTCTCTTAGAAATATGTTGAGTATTTAACCTAACTTTCAATCGATTGTGTCCTCACAACTATTGCAATTGCTGATGAATCAGGGTAATGTCGACTTCAACAAGATATCTCTTATTCACAGGCTTTAGTTGGGGACTTGTTCCAAACAACTACTTGAAAGGAAATCATTGATACACATCAAAAGAGCAGAGAGATAATGGATGAGGAAGTGAAGATATTACATGATATTATACTTAGATCGAAAATAGAAACATCTCTCTTAGGTATGGATAATCGTAAACTAATTATTGATTTCTTCAAGTCATATACATCCAGATTGGAGGTAGGGGTAGAGAAGGAAGTGGAAAATAGGATGAATGATAGAGAATGATGGAGATCATAGAGAAATGTGTGGTTGAACATAAGAAGTTCTCTAAATTGATGAAGGATACAAAAACATGTGTAGATGAGACTAAGGCATTGTTGCAACATGAGATGAAGTGGCCAGAGCCACATAGAGTATAAGAAAACAAATAGACTCCATTGAATCTCAAATTAATACAGCTTATAGTGCATATAACCTAGCTACTGACCTCGCATTTATTATAAGGGATTTCATAGAGGATCTTCAAAATAAGTTTTTCTAGTTACAGGCTCAGAAAGAAACTATTATTTTATAGTTTGGAGAAGTCAAGGATGCCGTCAATCCCAAGCTGAAAATTGTTTCCAGAGAACTTTTCAATGTTGAAAACATTAAGAAGATGAATCTGATACCTTCTACTCTAGAATATGGAGAAGAACTCATATTAAAACTTGAAATGCAAAATAGGTTGCTTGCAGAGGCCAAGCAAGCATGGGAAGATGGTAGGTAAGCTTGTAAATACCAACTGAAGAATTTGTAGACGTCAACCACCTTTGGTTGACTTATATTTCATTCTTTTATACATTTTTCCATCTATTTTCAGATTTCTTGTACATATGTGGACATATAGAGTTGTATTTTTGCTCTGGTATATGATTCAGGGGTAGTTTTGACAATGAAACAAATAGGTGTATATAGGAACCCTTTGCTATTGATGTCAAATGGGGACAGTGGAACATGTGTCAAAGGGGGAGACAAAGTAATAAAGGAAATATTTTTGAGAGTGTTGGAGAACATGTTTTCATCAATGACAAAGGGAGAGATTGTTGGAAGATTAAGGAGATTGTCATTGTAGTATTGGAAACATGAGTATGGTATGTACATAATGTAGGATACAATGTTTTCATTGATGCCAAAATTTTTGTAGATCATCCTAACATGTTTTAGAGGTATTGTGGAAGACATTTGTGCAAATTGAGTTGGTCTGGAGAGTGTGGTGATGTAAAAATTTGACTAAGTGTCAAACTTGCTAGTTCAGGGTTACAAAGTGTCAGTTTTATGGTCCACACCACTCCGCAAAAGAAGATATTTCTTTGTGATCCTAATCTAATTTTTTTTGTTAGTAGAAGATTTTAAATCCAAGATTTCATATTGTTTGGCGAATTATTTTGGGAGATATGAATGAAAAAGTTTCATCTAGTATAATACAATCATTTTATGTATAGTGTGTCGGTGTGGGAGATTTCACACTCCTTGATGGATGAATATTTTGTGTTGTGATGTTGAAGATAAGCTGCCAGGTGTTAGTTGAGTAGGAATTCCATATGGAATCATGTGTTGAGGTCCATGTACTGTGAATTTGGTGTACAAATAAAGGTTTGTTGGTTTAGGTCTTATTTGCAGCCGACCTAACACTTTTTATGTTTTGTGAAGAATGAATAAGTGTTTTAGTCTTATGTAAGATCTAATATGGTTCCATCCTGACCTATCTTAAGGTGATTTGAATTATTATTTATGGCATAAAGTTTAGATGGAATTTTTTGGGGCTGATAAGTTTAATTTTGTGTGTTACATCCACTAGTAGAATTTGGAAAATAAATGACTACGTGACTAAAATTTTTAGTCACGTGTCTAAAAATGACTAAATTCTACTATTTTTTTGCAATTCACAAGTATAAATGACTAAATAAATGACTAATTTGGTCATCGGGTAAAATCACAACTAACTAATTGGTCAGACAAATAAAAATGACTAAATAAATGACTACATAAATAACTAAATAAATGATTATTACTCCTCTATTCTTTTTTCTTTCGAATTTGATCATAATCCATAGAGCTTAAGCCCCCCTCATGGGACCCCTACCTACGTGGGTCATTTGGCTACCTAGGTTGCTTGGTGCACCAAAAATACCTATTGCATGGAAGGCATTTCCTCTCGGTGTAGTCTTAAGGTCTTCACATATTTTATAAAAAAAAAAAAAATTTACATTCTTTAACTTTTATTACTCATTTTGTTAATGAATCATTAATGTTTTTAACTATGATTTGAAGCCAGTTTGTTTTTCTTGTTGTGTTAGCATGTTAAATGTATCAAAGAGCAATTGCGGTCAATTTCACTAATAAAATATGATTTAAACAATCCATTTGCATTTTGAGGGCTATCTTGCAGACACTTTTATTTCAAAAGGTCAAGTACACAACTATAAATGACTAATTTGATCATCATAAGTGACTAATTTGATAATTGGGTAAAAAACACAACTAAATAATTAATCACACAAATAAAAATTAGACAATATGATATTAAAGTGGATAACTAAAAAGAATATTTCAAATTGATCAAATGCATAAACATGAACTGAGAAGCAGTTCACGGACCCACCGGGCGTGCCAAAAACTGTTATCAATCTGAAGTTACACCCTTGTTGAACGTGATGCTCAACACCTCAGTGTAATATGGGAAGACCTCTAAAGCTGTGGGTCACTTGTAGACAGAGGTCAACCTCCGGAGAAGGCCGACTTCCTTTGTGTTATCACCTAAACTATTGATTCTATAAAAGAAAACGAAGAAGGAATACATGAATTGGAAACTACTCCTATGGTGATACACCAAACTGATAAGAGCAATGGAATACTTAGGTTACATTTGAATACTGATGATGGACATGGGACTGCACAACAAGATTCTGTAGATTATGCATACAAATAGGTTTGACATGCACACACTTTGAAAAAGGAAAAGCAAATTTTCAAAAATTAAAAGCTCATGTGCAATTGAGTAAACACATTTTATAACCTACATGATACTACTTTTACAAAGAAAGGAATGCTAACATGAAACAAAGCTATAAGGAAAAGAAAGATTTCACTAAGTAGCTTGATGAATCACTTAAAAATGCACAATACTTCACAAGAACCAAAAGGCAAAAAATGAACCATCAATGGTAACCAAGGTAAAATTTATATAACATGCTCCAAAATGAGTTACAGAAGTTTGCTAATCCGAGAAAGGACTGCAAAAGTCATAGACTTCAGAAAAGCATCAGGAGAACCCCTTTACAAAGAGGAAAAAATTCCTTATATACAAAAAGATGTCAGCCTCTCTGGGCCTTACAAAAATATTAGTCTTTAGAAAATATCTACCCTTAGATCTTTTCGAATGAAGTTAATGCTGCATTAACCTGTGTCCCCGCTGTCCATGTCAGTGAAGAATTGCTCTAGGAATGACCTCCTTAATCTTTTGTAGCTACAACATTAACTTCCTGGTCCTTGTGTCCATCATTGAACCTCCTTGCCGAGCTGCTTTGAATGCTCTTGGGCTCAGAGCAAATCCACGTCGCTTTCATTCTGTTGATCTTCTTCGCAGGGGTCAAACCACCACGGCTCCCCTATAGTTCATTCGGATTGGTTGAATTCAAGCCACATAGGTCTTCAGGTGGTCAAAGGTCGCTCCATTAAAATCGCATGTCGGTGAGACACTAATCGTGTCTCCCCGATGTGATTAGACCCTTCAGCGGTTATCGGCATAGCTCATGAAAATCGGCAAGACCTCATAGCGAGTTCAAAAGTCATGTCGATGTCATGAATTGTCACCCAGACCATCGGCATTCGGGAAGACCTCATGGCGAGCCCCTAGGAATCATACCGATATGGCCATTTCAATTGCTAAGAGCTCACTTTTCTTGTCGAGGAGACATCGCTATATCGGAAAGACCTTTTGCTGAAGGCACCCTTTGCCAAGACCTTATAACGATGTCATCCACATCGACAAGACCTTTTGTTGTCAGTGAGACTTCTTGCCGAAGGAAAAACACATATCGAGACCCTTCATTGGTCGGCATGATCTCATACCTTCGCCGAGACATCATGTCGACTCTACTTTCCTTTGGCACAAGCTCACATATTTTCTTGTTGGGGAGACCGCCACTTGTCAGCGAGACCTCACCCTGATGGTGGGACCTTATAGTGAAGCCCCCATACCGTCGCCGAGACCCTGGCCTGTCGGCTGGACATTTTCCCGTGATGACCATCCTACGCCGAAAGCACTCCGTTTAGGTGTGACTTCGCTTGATCGGCCAGACCTCACGCCGACGATGTCTCCTCTTGCCGAGACTTCTTTAGTCGCCAAGAGGTCCTGTCGAACACAAACCGATCTCCCTAAGCTAATCATTTCGGTGTGACTCCCATCGGTCGGGAAGACTTCTTTTCGAAGTCACAACATTATACCGAAGCCATTCCACTTCGGCAAGACCCTCGTTTGGTTGCCAAGACGTCATATCAAGCTCTCCATTTCCTAGCGAAGGCATTTTGTTTTAGGGAGACATCATCTCCTCGGGCAGACCCTTCGCCGAAGGAATAACTTTATGCCGAGAGCTCCCCGGTGAACCAAAGTCGGCATGACCCTCGCTAGTCGCCGAAACATCACAGCGAGAGCCCCAACTTTCACCGAGACCCTCCGTTAGTCACTCTTTTTCTTGTCGGGGAGATACATGAAGACTCATGGCAACTTGAAAGTCCTAGTGACTGGCGCACTTAGCCAAATGGAATGCACTGCTAGTCGGAAATACAACGAGAGGGTCTTGCCGACTTTCTTCTCTGAGGAGTTTTATGCCAGACTCACTGAGTGATCCCTTTCAAATGAGCTCCTTGTGAAATGACATCAGATGCATGACCTAACCCTCGATGCAAATGCCCCATTTGGCATAGAGTCATTGGGAAAACTGAGGAACGGACTTGGAGCAGCCTTGCATGTGGCTAGTAACTCAGGAAAGAGATCAGGACATTGAAACTTATTGAAAACAGGAAAAACTGAAATAACACTATTTATTATGTTGGGACAACACTTAGGGAATGTAACTGCATCTAAACCTACCCTACACTAACCAGTGAGAAATTGGTCAAACAAAATGATTCACAGGATGGTTGAAATAGCTTCCCTTTCTTTTCAAAGTACAATGATTGGCATGCTTAAGGATAGCATAGGAAAAATGATACACAATTTTTTTTTAAACAAGATGATGCACTGCACCTTAAAAGAGGTGAACAAGTTCACTTACCTCCTTAAACTGATCATATGCATTTGTATTGAAAGGAGGATAAGTAAATTGTACACACTCTTTTTCAATTGCAAGTACGTCTTTTATGCCACTTTCAGCTGTGGCTCCATGTGTGAGTACCTGATTAACCTTTGGTGTTGTATTAGACTCCATCTGGGCTAGGTATTTGATTGGACAGCCTCTGGTAAAGGCAAAGCTCAAACTTTTCTTGCTGATCTCTTGTTCATGGGCTGCCATTTTATCACCTTGCTGGTTGGAAAGGTATAACCCCTGTGGCTGACTTGACGGAATATTAGTAACCTCCTCAGTATGCTCATGCTTTCCAAAATGAACACTCGTTCCTTCAATAGAGAACAATGAGATGGCTTCCTCCAACACACTTTCAATCAATTCATCAACCTCATGCTCTTTTATAGACCAGAAAGGAAGCTGCTTATAATTCTCATTACTATTCAAAGAAAGATGCTCCAAATCAGGCTTGTCCTCTTCTATGGAGGCAGGCAATTGTTCAAACAGTGAAGGGTTCTCTTGAGATGAACTCTCGGTTGATAAATTAGCTTCAAGCTCTCTTTATAGCAGAAAGGGAGCTCATGAGACCTCATAAGACATCGTGTAGCAAGCTCATGAGAAAATTTTTGTTCAGACTTGTGAATATGCTGTTGAATTTCTGCATGAGTGCCAAACTCCTCTAGCATATCTGACCTTTTGTCCTCCAATTTTGAACAAAAGTGTTCAATTATATCAGTGCACACTTCTTCATATAGCTCAACATCAACTTTCTCAAGCATAACATGCTCAAAAGTATCAAATCCAGTTGTACACTGCTCCTCTTCAACCTCATGTTGTTGACTTATGACTAGATTTATGCTTTCCTCATCACACTCAATGAAACATGGAAGCTCAACAAATGAAGCTATGGACTCATGGCCCACATCACCCTTTTTAGTCTCTTCATGTTGTTGTCTTGACTCTTGAACCTGTAGCTGGTTGATGTCTTCTTGCTGCTCTGAGATAGAAATTAAAGTGGGAAAAATCACACCTTCTTCATTCCAGACTGTACATTGCTCTTCTTGGTCAAACTTTTCCACCATTTCACCTTGTTGTCTTGTTGGAACATTTTCACCATCTTGTAGAATAGTGGGAGGATCATTAGCTAAAACATTGCCAGAAACATTTTGGGAATTCTTCTCCTGTTCAGCCTTTTGTAGCTGTAGTATGTATTCCTCCATGGCTAAATGTAGCGAGTTCACACTTTCATTCTCCATCATGCTGATTGTGTTGTGCTGACCAAAAGTCTGCTCTTCATCTACAGCCTCATTTTCCTCCATTATCACATTTGATTTGTCATTCCCAAGCTCTTGTTCAAACATAATAGAAGCTAAAATATTTGTTTCTTCCTCTACAAGCATCTCTTCTTTAGGTTGCTCTAGAACATAAGGGGTTGGTTGAGCCTCCCTAATGGGTTCTTCACAAGGATGCCATTGTTCAATAAAGGGCTCTTGAACAGAAGGAGAGCTCCTAAAACTTGGGAAAGTAAATTTCCTAGGTTTCTCCACAGGTTGAGCTTGCTTAAGGATAGGTTCCTGAGTTGAAACAAGATTTCTAAAACTTGGGGACTCAAATTTAGCAGGCTGAAAAGGTTTAGCTTGCTTGAAGCTTGGAAAATTAGGCTTGAGAACTCCTTTATTGACAGGATTGTTCAATATTATAGGAAGAGCTAGGCTGAGACTAGGACTGGAATTTTCATACCTTAATTGGCATTGATAATCAAAATAAGCTTGACTACTTTGCACCTGAGCAGACAGAGACTTGATCTGCTCCTCTTTAACAACTATCTCTCTTTCCAGGCTTTCCTCAAACTACCTTCTTTTTGTCACACACTCTTGATCATAAATAAAGGATTGATCGGCCAACTCTTGTTGCTGTGAGATGATCATTTTCTACCTCCTGATGTCAACCAACATCCGATACATATGTGAGAACCCCTTACTAGCATCACTAATCTTCATATGTTCAAGTTTTTGGCTTAAAGCCCACAACACATGGTCAAGATTTTGAATTAGATCCAATACATTCTAGTAAGGGTGCTCTTGAGGCTGATTATGCAGATAATCATGTTGGTTGGCATCAAAGACCTCTTCATGGGGTTGATTTTGATCATAGGTTAGCTGATATTGAGACTGAGCAGGGATGGGAGGGTGGAAAATATGATGAGGTTGCTGGTAGTCTGCTATTATAGGGCATTTGGTACAAGACCAACAAGCTACTCTATGTGAGATGGCTGGTAAGAGGGAACCCATGCATGGTTTTCATGAAATGGTGGGTAATATGACATATTTCCATAAAATGCAGACATATTTGTTCATTCAAGAGACTGGAAATTCCCTGGAGTTTCTGGTAAAGCAAGAAACCAGGTCTGACTTTTTCATAATAGCACTTTGTCTCCTTGAAACCATTTGATATCTTTCCGTTGTCGCCAGGTGTGTTGAAAATCTTCCTCCAAAAGGCTAAAACTGTAGCTATACACACCAAACAATAGCGATCAAATGCATAAACATGAACTGAGAAGCAGTTCACGGTCCCACCGGGCGTGCCGAAAACTATTATCAATCTAAAGTTGCACCCTTGTTGAACGTGATGCTCAACACCTCAGTGTAACATGGGAAGACCTCTAAAGCTGTGGGTGACTTGTAGACAGAGGTCAACCTCCGGAGAAGGCTGACTTCCTTTGTGTTATCACCTAAACTATTGATTTTGTAAAGGAAAAGGGAGAAGAAATACATGAATTAGAAACTACTCCTATGGTGATACACCGAACTGATAAGAGCAATAAAATACTAAGGTTACACTTGAATACTAATGATGGACATGGGACTGCACAACAAGATTCTGTAGATTATGCATACAAACAGGTTTGACATGCACACACTTTTAAGAAGGAAAAGCAGATTTTCACAAATTAAAAGCTCATGTGCAATTGAGTAAACACATTTTATAACCTACATGATACTACTTTTGCAAAGAAAGACATGCTAACATGAAACAAAGCTATAAGGAAAAGAAAGATTTCACTAAGTAGCTTGATGAATCACTTAAAAATGCACAATACTTCACAAGAACCAAAAGGCAAAAAATGAACCATCAATGGTAACCAAGGTAAACTTTATATAACATGCTCCAAAATGAGTTACAGAAGTTTGCTAATCCGAGAAAGGACTGCAAAAGTCACAGACTTTAGAAAAGCATCAGGAGAACCCCTTTACAAAGAGGCAAAAATGCCTTATATACAAAAAGATGTCGGCCCCTCTGGGCCTTACAAAAATATCAGTCTTTAGAAAAGATCTGCCCTTAGATCTTTTCAAATGAAGTTAATGTTGCATTAACGTGCATCCCCGCTGTCCATGTCGGTGAATAATTGCTCCAGGAATGACCTCCTTGATCTTTTGCAGCTACAACATTAACTTCCTAGTCCTCGTGTCCATCATCGAACCTCCCTGCCTAGCTGCTTTGAATGCTCTTGGGCTCAGAGCAAATCCACGTCACTTTCATTTTGTTGATCTTCTTCGTAGGGGTCAAACTACCATGACTCCCCTATAGTTCATTCAGATTGGTTGAATTCATTCCACATAGGTCTTTAGGCGGTCAAAGGTCGCTCCATTAAAATCGCATGTCGGTGAGACACTAATCGTGTCTCCCTGATGCGATTAGACCCTTCAGCGGTTATCAACATAGCTCATGACAATCAGCAAGACCTCATAGCGAGTTCAAAAGTCATGCCGATGTCATGAACTGTCGCCCAAACCATCAGAATTTGGGAAGACCTCACGACGAGCCCCTAGGAATCATACTGATATCGCCATTTCGATCGCTGAGAGCTCACTTTTCTTGTTGGGGAGACATCGCTATATCGGCAAGACCTTTTGCCGAAGGCACCCTTTGCCAAGACCTTATAACGATGTCATCCACATTCGCAAGACCTTTTGTTGTCGGCGAGACTTCTTGCTGAAGGAAAAACACATATCAAGACCCTTCATTGGTCGGTAGGATCTCATACCTTCGCCAAGACATCAAGTCGACTCTACTTTCCTTTGGCACGAGCTCACATATTTTATTGTTGGGGAGACCGCCACTTGTTGGCAAGACCTCACCCCGATGGTGGGACCTTACAGCGAAGCCCCCATACCGTCGCCAAGACCCTGGCCTGTCGACCGAACATTTTCCTGCAATGACCATCCTACGCTGAAAGCACTCTGTTTAGGTGTGACTTTGCTTGATCGGCCAGACCTCACGCCAATGATTTCTCCTCTTGCTGAGAATTCTTTAGTCGCTAAGAGGTCCTATCAAACACAAACTGATCTACCTGAGCTAATCATTTCGGCGTGACTCCCATCGATCGGGAAGTCTTCTTTCCAAAGTCACAACATTATACCGAAGCCATTCCACTTCGGCAAGACCCTCGTTTGGTCGCCGAGACGTCATATCGAGCTCTCCATTCCTAGCGAAGGAATTCTATTTTGGTGAGACATCATCTCCTCGGGCAGACCCTTCACCGAAGGAATAACTTTATGCTGAGAGCTCCCCGGTGAACCAAAGTCAACATGACCCTCGCTAGTCGCCGAAACATCACAGCGAGAGCCCCAACTTTCGCCGAAACCCTCTGTTAGTAGCTATTTTTCTTGTCGGGGAGATACATGAAGACTCATGGCGACTCGAAAGTTCAGGTGACTGGCGCACTCAGCCAAATGGAACGCACTGCTAGTCGGAAAGACAACGAGAGGGTCTTGCCGACTTTATTCTCTGATGATTTTTATGCCAGACTGACTAAGTGATCCCTTTTAAATGAGCTCCTTGTGAAATGGCATCAGATGCATGACCTAACCCTCGATGCAAATGTCCCATTTGGCCCTTATAAACATCTGAAACATAACCTATCCTGCCTGATTGAGCCCGTAGGTGAAAATTGAGTAACATTTTTGGCGACCTTTGCTGGATGTTTGCTTGCTAAACATGGAAACCAGTAGTCTAGGCCTATCCATTGGGCACAAAGTCATTGGGAAAACTGAGGAACGGACTTGGAGCAGCCTTGCATGTGGCTAGTAACTCAAGAAAGAGATAAGGACATTGAAACTTATTGAAAACATGAAAAACTGAAATAACACTATTTATTGTGTTGGGACAACACTTAGGGAATGTAACTGCATCTAAACCTACCCTACACTAACCAGTGAGAAATTGGTCAAACAAAACCATTCACAGGATGGTTGAAATAGCTGCCCTTTCTTTTCAAAGTATAATGAATGGCATGCTTAAGGGTAGCATAGGAAAAATGATACACAAAATTGTTTTAAACAAGATGATGCATTGCACCTTGAAAGAGGCGAACAAGTTCACTTACCTCCTTAAACTGATCATATGCATTTGTATTGAAAGGAGGATAAGTAAATTGTACACACTCTTTTTCAATTGAAAGTACGTCTTTTATGCCACTTTCAGCTGTGGCTCCATGTGTGAGTACCTGATTAACCTTTGGTGTTGTATTAGACTCCATCTGGGCTAGGTATTTGATTGGACAGCCTCTGGTAAAGGCAAAGCTTGAACTTTTCTTGCTGATCTCTTGTTCATGGGCTGCCATTTTATCACCTTGTTGGCTGGAAAGGTATAACCCCTGTGGCTGACTTGATGGAAAAGTAGTAACCTCCTCAGTATGCTCATGCTTTCCAAAATGAACACTCGTTCCTTCAATAGAGAACAATGAGATGGCTTCCTCCAACACACTTTCAATCAATTCATCAACCTCAGGCTCTTTTATAGACTAGAAAGGAAGCTGCTTATAATTCCCATTACTATTCAAAGAAAGATGCTCCAAATCAAGCTTGTCCTCTTCTATGGAGGCAAGCAAGTGTTCAAACAGTGAAGGAGTTGCATGTATATAAGTAGTTGATTGGATGTCTGAGAATTTTTGGAAGAATAACAATACAGGACTTGTACGTGTAACAATAAATAACAATGCACTAGTTTCAATAAGAGTTGCATGGACATGGATATAGACACAAATGTTCTTTTTTTCAATGAAACACATGCATAAGTTATAAGAGGATATTTTCATTAAACTTAAGAAGTAGTATAGACCCATTGGCACTTGCTACTATTTTCCAAAAAAATTATATTTATAGATTCATTTTGTCAATTACATTGATAGAATCACATGTTATAAAACTTGTTCTCACTATTCTTTTGCAAATGGAGTTCCATATCATCAAGATTTTTTAGAAAGTCAAATTCTATAAAAATTGTATTCACTATTTTTTTGCAATTGGAGTTCCATATCATCAAGATTCTTTAGAAATTCAAATGCTATAAAAATTGTATTCACTATTCTTTCGCAATTGGAGTTACATATCATCAACATTCTTTAGATAGTCTAGATAATTTTATTAAATACTACCAACTACAATCTTAGAATAATATCTCACCATGGTAGTATTGAGATTCAATTCATAATTCATATGCCAAAATTTTCAAAGAGGTATTTTTATCTCACTTTTTCTCGACTATCTCATGTATCTGCTTGTAATTTTTTTTGTAGGGTACTAGTTCTTTTTTCATGATGATATCTCTAATTTGTTTTATTAGTGTACCTATGCAATCATAGATGTTGCTTAATATTTTAGTTTATCCTTGTTATAATGAACAAATGAGGGCATATATTGAACTCAATAGTCTTTGTAAGCCCACCAATCACCATCAACTGAAATTGCTTGGGGAGAACCTAAGTTGCAAGTTTAGGTTTGAGTATGCAATATTTATAACTAACTAAAAAACAAAATATTTCACAATTTGTATAAAAGAAAGTACTCATAAATTCATAATTCATTGACTTGTCAAATCAAAATTTCAATACAAAATGAAAATTACGATCAATAGTTTTAATATTGTTCTTTATCGAGAGCATCAAGAATAATGTTTGATTTGTTTGAATCACAATTAGTTTTATTGCCACTCGCACTAGCCATGTGATGTGTATAATCTGCCTCATCTAAATAGAGTATGGAAAGTTGTTGAATGGAAGAGTCTAAGTTAGCACACTTGAGTTAAATTCCAATTCCATGTGACCCCTTCATTGTAAGCAGGTGTCTTATGTGACAAGAGATGCAATTTGGAGTGTACATAACACAAATCCTTAGGTTTTTGTTTGCAGTCAATCTATTGCACTTAATTGAGTGGATAACATGCTATGTACTCCCATTCCATTTAGTTGAAGAAAAACTAAAAACTTTCTGAAATTGCATACACATTCAATACAACATTTGTAATCATAGAACACAAATTATAAATTATAGCAACCAATTTACTAGCTCATTAGCTGGAGGTTCCAGATCTGAGTATGATTTGAATCCAACTTGGCATTTAGATTAGTGTGGCTAGGGAATCATCCAAGGGGTGGAAAAATCATTCTGGATTTGTTTGGACAAACCTGCACAAACTTTGAGAATAATCTAGCTAAATAAAAACAAATCCAAGATGAATTTTCTCACAAAAACATTTGTGTTGAATGAGCACAAGCATTCCCATTTGAATTAAAAATGTCAATGACATGATTCATTTCTTTTTCTTGACCAAATGAATATGACATGATTTATAACCCAGTTTGACCTTTCACATACATGACAAAAGGCTTCAATATATTAAAATGTCTTTAACACAGAATGTGAGAATATTTTTTGAATGTGGTCTTGTACCAACAACCACCTTTTCATCTCTATATGGTTCCTACTCTTTTCAACAAATAAAGTATGTGTATTATATTCTTTTGAAAAATTTCTTTGTGGGGCCAATCTTCTTGGGTTTTGTTATATCATTTATTTTTTCAACCATGAAATCCATGCCATCATAAATTCTATCCAAACATGGTCAATTCATATCAGCATACCTAATTATACTAATGATGGTCTTAGTGAAACTCAAGCATATTTCACGAAGCCCATCACTTATCATCAAGAATCAATACACACCAAGGAGTGCTGATGACCATGGTGTTTAATAGCTCTCACATCTTTAAAATTCATTTTAAGATGATTGTGTGATGCAAATTGAGTCTCAACAACTTAACATGGTGTAAAAAAGGAAATCAAATTAAAAAATTAAAGTGGATATCAAAAAATTCAAAGTATAATAAAAAATGAAATTATTTTCAAAAACTCCAAGTTGGAGGACTTGAAGATGGCTTGTTACAGATGATGATTTGTCACAAATATTTGAATCTCGTCTAACTCGATGTAGATTTTTTGACCCATTTTATTTTTATGTCAATATTTTGCATTATCAAGTTGAGGGAGTGGACAATACTTGGTGTCCAAAAAATCTGCCCACATGTATTCTCCACTATTAAACGAGTTACCCTACAATTTTTATTGTTATCTATTATGAGTTGGTTTTTCTAGTTGTATACTACTGCTTAGACTTCTTATAGCATGTCTAATGAGCTCTGCTTTATGGAATCCTACTATCTTTTGTGCTTGAAGCTGCTTGAAATTTTTGTTAATGATCTAACCCTTTTCCCACTGGGGTTGTCCTTTTTTATCTTTCATCTTAAAAAATTGACAAAGAGATTATTAAAATAAAGTGGGAAATGTAATGTTTATATACTATAGATGTATTTTTGCACAACTGAATGCTCAACTAAGTGTAATGGTATGTGGATAGTAATTTAGATGCACATATGATATTGATCAAGGTTTCATTTGTAAAAGGATGCGTTTCTTTAGTTGTGAGCAGAGATCTTATTATATTTCATTCATTATGAAATGGAAGTCAAATTTGTTGTTTGTGTGACTCACTCTTTTTTAATTGAATTATAAAATTTTCACATCACAAGTTCAGTAAAGAAGGTTCAAAGCCAACACTTTTTTACCTCATTTAGGATCTGGCATTAAAGGTTGCAGATTCTTAAAAGGCCTTTATCAACAACTCAATGTAGAAATTGATTGATGTTATGCAAGAATATTTTCTTGGTTATGTTCTAGGTGAATAGTTGATTGTCACATTTGTGGTATTTCTTAGGGAGGAGGCTTTATCTTTGAATTTGACAATTTCCAGGACTAAAATATCTACAAAGATCTTGTTGGTATATCATCATTTTCTAATACTTTTGTGTTGCATTTGTGATCTATTTTCTATTTATTTTCTTTTTTTATTTTCTAGCGGTATTCAATAATTCATTTAAGTTATATATGTATATTTAAACATGTGCATACATAAGTTGGAATTACATCACTACTTAATCGGTCACAATGTCATGTAAAAGATGCACTGATATGGCTTTAAAGTACAACAATGCATATTTGAGAACCTTAATAGTAGCGTGGGTGATTAGAGAGGCATGTAAGTTTGGTGTCATCTACCCAAATGTTCTTATAGATAACAGTGTTGAAGTCTGGGATATTTTATCTTACATTAAAAATTACTTATGTGCTAACTATGTCAGGAAACTAGTGCTCACAGATACATTATCATTTTAGTAGGCTGAAAAAAGCTACAACCAAAGACTAAGAATTTACTTGTTAAGAAGTTGGGGACCCAAATAAGATACCAAAATCACAATTTACACTAAGTTGTAGTCCTACTCCTGTTTTTGGATTGGTATGGGGATCAGGTACAATAGTTCCTCAATATGTTTTTACCTCAAGTTTGATGTGCTAGGCATGGCCATCTAAAGACATAAAATGCAATAAAATTTCTATGTCAAATATACAAAATTAACCATAATATTTATAGATTACATAGAATTAATGACAAAATACTACTGCTAATTGATAATTCAATACCAAATGTCACATGATAAATCAAAATGGTTACAAAATCATAGCATATGTTCAAAATAGACTAGTAGTAAGTGCTGAAACTACATAATACATGTAAACTCAAAATAAATCCTTATATTGCTCTTCATTGAGAGCAATAACATGATGACTTGGTTTATTAGAACCACAAGCAACTGTAATGCCACTTTGACTAATTGTGCTATGTCATTCATGCGTATGATACTTTTTCCTTACATTATCAGTTAAAAAAATGAAAGATGCACATCCAAGTTGGGATGGTCCACCTTTACATCACATTGCTTTATTGCCTCTTCCTTGTAGTTGGCCTGCATGTCTGATATGAGGGGCAATTTGGAATGCACATACATCAATTCCTTTGACTGTTGAAACTAGGTTTTCCCTGAGCATGATCCAGGTTTGACCAGGGCACAATGTGCCCTACCTAGTTTCAATCAATGCATGTAGGAAGTTGAAGGGGCATGCCAAATGTAATCTGGCCTGGGATTGGGACATATGGTTTTCCTAAGTCATTGCTTATCTTGTTGCTAATTCTCTTTCTGAATTGTAACTTGAATAATGATATTTTTTATAATCTCACATTCTTAGATTTCTTTCTCTGTTTTCTCTAACATGCACATTTGCACAAGCCAAGCAATTTTCAAAAACTTACTTGTGAAAAATATGCGTTGTGTAATATTTTCCTTGGATAGGCTTGTTTATAAACTTTGGAAATTTAAAATCTTAATGTGCAAAAGAAGTTTATGAAGCTTTGGTTCAAGACAATTAAACAATACTCTAAAGTATTACATAGTATGGGGAACCAATGAAGGTTAATAAAGATGTATGAATGAACGATAGTCCCACACAAGATCAAGTAGACATGCATGAAGTGGAATTAGGTACAGATGTAGAGTATGTATCTCAAATCTTCCATCTTCTTTGGAACCTAAGGAGGAGTTGGTTGTATGTGGTAGAGGCTCAAACCCATTGCCTACACGAGTGAAAGGAAAATGTGCAAGACAAGGTTGAAGAGGTCAGGTCTATAAATCTTTAGGCATATTGACACCCATAGGCCACACCACCACAAGAGGCAACAATTGTGGATGTGTGGTGTGAAACAACACGACTATGGATATAGAACTAATGAAAGAAGCAATACTTTTTGGGTGTATATGGAATCAAGGGAGCAAAAACAATGGGAATTCATGGAATTAAAGAAGCAACAACTATAAAGCATAGCACTATTGATGACCATCACATATGGATTGATATATGATTAAACATGGCTCATGGGTGGAGCTTACTAAGGGGTGATGCCCTATTATATATCTTTTCCCACAATATAATGATGTATGCTATAGTTCTGAAATAGTTTGCATGTGGCACACATAACCCTAGGTTAGTTATAAGCCTATACGTCAAGTTAGTATCATGAGGGTATGGGATTATGCTAACCCTAGTCTAATTAGTTTGGGCTATTCATGCGGGGCTTACTTCATATCATTATATGTGAGGTCTCAATTTCTATTGTACTCTCTTAGTGAGGGATCTTTTAGAAAGGAAGAACAAAATATTATATTAATGTCCATGAATTTCCAAGAATAGGTTAGTAGGACTAGAATGTTCTCCTATTGCAATAGAAAAGTATTAGGGAAATGTCCCCTAGAAGCAAGGCTAACAAAATAAAATAAATCAAAGAAAAGAAAAGAAAATAAATGGATGAATGGGGTAAGCCCAAAATGTTAATCCTAAAACAAGTACAAGTACAAATAGTTGTGTGAGGGGAGGATCCCTCAAAGAGTCCGGAATTGATGAAAATTAAAGCTTGCAACTAAGGTTGGAAGCAAAAACCATCGAGTTCTATTCCTTGCCATACATTGGAAGAACCCATGACACTACCATTTATCATTGTGGGAGTGCCAATGCAAGATCCAAGAATGCTTGTTGGGGAGTACTTATTGCTAAGTGGGTCGAGTTGGAAAATCTTAGGAAGTAGGCTATTTTTCCTAGAAACTCTCTTAACATTGGAGGTTGAAGAGCTCTTGGAGGAAAAGAAGAAGCTGATAATTTGACCTTGGATTTGAGACTTGTGCTATGACGTTTAAGAGTGCTTAAGGGTTCCCATTGTTGAGATGAGGTAAATCATAAAACCAACAATCCTTTACTTATTTTTTGTGGTTTATTCCATTGATCCATTCAAAAGAAGAAACCAATAGGTTCACATTCTATCCCAATTAATCCCTTGTCAAGGTAAAAGTTGCAGCAAATCCTATGCACAATGTAGGTTGTCATCTTTTGGATGTTCTCATCCAAATAATTATTTCCAATCTTTTTGTTCTTTATAGAAGAGTTTAGTCAATTTGTTATTTACTAGTTTTATAACTCAATTAGTTTGTTTAGGCTTGCTTCCCAAGAACATCACATAAGTTGAAAGATCCTTTGAATCCTAAGTTGTTGGGTCTTACAATGTTTGAAGATTGTGTGTTATCAGACCATAGACTAGTTGCCAAGATTGCCATATTATTTTGAGAATAAGTGAAACTAGAATCATGTAGCTTGTATGAGTTGCTTTGCAAGTACATATTATAAGCCAAAAGAGCTCTTGATTCTTTCCATGTGTGAATAACTTGATGGATCAATAGGAACCTATGTTTATAACCTAATGGTTCACTAGATAACTGGTTTAAAATCTTTGCTCTACTAGAGTTTGGGTAGTGGGTTGACTTAATCTGATGCAGTCCTGAGTTGGCTACATGAAATGAGAAACCAATTTCGGCAGCCATATACTAACTCTTTGATTTTGGTATATTATAACATCAAATGAACACTCTTTATAATCTGAAAAACAATTACAAAACAATTGGCTTAATAGCCTCTCAATAAACAAAAATAAAATGTGTAGATTCAAATGTTTGATATTAGAGTCTTCATGATTCAAACAGCTACCCTTCTATGATTCAAAAAAATGAACACTAAAAGAATCCACCTCTACCCTTCACAAAATCAGAAAACATAACTTAAGCACCTTCCATGACCAAATTCCCAGTTCGTAATACTCGTCTTAAAGGTCCCTGGTCATTTATTTTACTACTACCGCAAAATATTTCAACACCCCCACCTCAAATAACAATTCCACACCACATTTAAAATGATTCAAACATAATGAGGACTGCTACTAGGTCTGACAGCAATCCCCATACCAAAAATAGAACAAAGTAAAATAGTGCAGTCAATATTGATAGCAACCGCTGACCATACCTAGTGATTTGAATCTACCAAACAGAGAAATAAGATGTTGCCGATATGTTCTAGTGCTGTCAATATGCTTTATTTGGGCCATCGTGGAAACGATAACATTTTTTCCACTGATACACTTACGTTACACCGATGTGTTCACCTTTTTCGACCTCGTCGGTGCATCGAGGAGAGTCCTTTGGAAGTTTGCTTGACAAAGAGTTGTTACGCCGATATTTATATTGTGATCTACTTTCATCAGTCTATCGGTGGAGCTATGAGGGGAGTTCCCCCAATGTAGTAATGTTAGGCTGATAGTGTTAAATTTCTTAGGAATGGGAGCAGTGACCATGGAGTTTTGGGATTATTGATGGATGTGATCATATGGTACTATGGGTCATGAAATGGACTTGCAAAAACCCCACTTCATCCTTTGCTTCCATTGAAAGAAAGTTTACAAACACAATCTTTATCTGTAGATAGAAAAAATGTTATGATTGGCCAATCTGGGTATGATGAGGTACATATTGAGAACAAGAATCTCCTAACTAGGTTCAGAACCCATCAAATTGGTTAGTTGCATTGTTTGATTCATGAGCATGTTCAAATCCTTGTTCAAGTATTTTCTCTCTATGTTTTGGATCCTTCTAAGTAACATATTTCCCTTGAGACTCAAAAGATGTTGAATGAGCTTGTTGAAAAATGTGATGAAGTATCATCATGGAAGAAAAATCCTTATCCGGAGTTCTGTTTTCATCCTCCATATATTCATCCCTCTGTAACAAAAAGTGTCTAGTTGCATCCAATGCTAGTTTTTTCAGATCTAAGTAACAAAAAAACTAATGCAAGAAACAATCTTCAGAGAGATATGGAATTGGGATGGATTCCTGCAATTTCTGGGCCAATACTATCAGTGCTAGATGTGGCTCCTGTTAGACTCATTAGATATTTTTTTAATGATGTTGACTTGGGTATGTATGTGGATGACATCCTTGTTTTTATAACCATATAGTTTTAGTTCTGATATACACCATAAAGTTATATATTCCAATTTATAATTTCTTCCTTGTTTGTATAACATATAGTTTAATAGTTGAAAATGACATCCTTGTTTTTATAACCATATAGTTTTAGTTTTAGTTTCTCTTGCAACAATATTGGAGATGAATTTAGATGTAGTATGGAAATCAAAACATACTTGAAGGTTCTTAACAACTCTAATAGTTGTACTAGGGGCCATGTTTAAAAAACCAAATGCAATTGCTAACTTTTCACTATGGTGGCAGATAAATGATTCTTTATACCCTACTGCCTTCATTTTCCAAGCCAATTTCTCCTACTTTTCATAGCTCTGCCATGTTTGTGGATGTGATCTATCTCCTACACAAAAAACATGTACCATTTTACGGCCTTCAATCCAACTACATCCAGGTATCTTTTTAATTCCTCTATCTTTCATCAATCTCTTTACTATTTGAACCTCATACAGATGTTTTAGAGAAGAACATAAGTTGAAGCATTTTTAGGATCCAACTAAAAAATTAGTGTTGCTGGAAATACTTAGGGCCTATATTCATATATGATCCACATGTACCACAAATTTAACTAGCATCTTAGTAATAATGTTTAGGGTGTCCTCAATATAGCCAACACGAGCACAAAGGTCAACCATGCACACCTAATGATCAACTATATATGTAAATTGTAATGCAATAAGGGTTACTAACATGTGAAGTATGTGTATCCCTCATCCACTAAACCTGCATGACTGCATGCACCTAGAACCCAAGCAAAGCTTACAATGTTAGGATGTGTTCCAAAGTGCTTCATTAATTCAAATATTTTGAGAGGTTACTTGCAAGATCCATTTTGTGCACATTCTGTAATCAATCATTTCATTCCATGAGATGACATCTCTTTGAGCCATTCTTTCAAACAATTCAGGTGTTTTGTTTATGATTCCACATCTTGCATATATGTCTACCAAAGCACATCCAACTATAACATCTGACAAAAATTCCCCTACCATTATGCTTTGGTGCGTGTTCATAGCCCATCCCAAAGATCCCATTTTGGCACAGGAAAGGAGGAATCTAGCAAAAAAATTGGATTTATACCTACTAACTGCATTCATTTGAAAGTTTTGTAAGCCTTTTCAACAAATAATTTTATGCAAAACCTACAATCATTGCATTCCATTAGATGACATCTCTTTGAGGCATAATGTCAAATAGTTCACGTTCCTTGCCTGTGCTTCGACATTTTGCATGCATATCTACTAGAGTATTTCCAACCATAATATCTGACAAAAATCCACCTTCTATTATGATTTGATGGGTGTACATACCCTGTCCAAAGCTCCCATTTTATTACAGGCAGGGAGTATGCTGGCAAAGGTTGTCTGCCAATTGCATTTGTTTGAAATTTTCTAAAGCATTTTCAACAAATCCATTTTGTGCATATCCTACAATATTGCAATCCATAGACCACATTACTTATAGGAATATTGTCGTGTATTGTCTATGCATTGATGGATATTCATATCTTGTTTCAAAGCTCCCATTTTGGCATAGGCAGGGAGGATGTTGGCAAAGGTTGTGGAATTTGGCTTTACACCTGCGAATTGTATTCTCTTAAAAAAATTTAAAGCCTTTCCACCAAATTCATTTTGTGCATATCTATTGTAGATTCCTAAATTTTTTCACCTTAGCTTTGTTGTAATCATCCCATTTAATCACCCTACTCTCATGCTATTGACTAATAGTCATTCCAATTGATCAAGTCTATCAAATAGTGCAGGTCTAAACCTGGAAGCATTCTATTATCTATGCATTTATCTTGTAATTTACATGAGTTTATTGTTTTATTTTATCCATATTAAAAGGGGTACTTTTGCTATGTATATAATGTTGAAACCATAGGAGAAAGTTCTAGCCAAGGCTGGTATTGTTTCACAACCAATGCCGTTATTTTATTGTAATTTTGGACTTTTACTTTCCTTTCACTATAGACATTTTCATTAAGTGGAGATCCTTGTCACTATCAGTGTCTTGAAAAACCTTCCATCTTCTTTTCCTGTTTCTTTTGATTCAAGGGTTGATGGGGTTTGGCTCAACCCTAGGATGTCTTGCTTTGAGCTTTATTAGATACCAATGCTGGAAAACTATTACTTTGGTTTTTATTTTTTGTGCAGTTTCAAGCTCTAATACTTTTGTCTTTTGTCTCTTGTAGATCCTATGTTGCAAAATTACCTATTTATATTGTGTTGAGGTTTAAGAATTGAACATAGTTTTCTTGTTTTTTGGATGCTTCAGTAGAGAATATATGTTATCCTTCCATTTAAGGATTGAAACAAGATACAATGCAGGTACATGTGTTATATGTCTGGATCCATTCAGATGGAAAATGTCTTACTCCTGAAAATGGTGGAGGCATGTGGCAATGGGTTTTTGGAAAGAGTGTTGCAAATATAAAATTCATTAATGTGGGATTCCAGGATGGCTTTGTTGGAGTGGAAACACCATCTCTTTCTAGAATTCTTCCAGTCTATGATCTTAACCTACGTGCATCTATACTTGTTCTCCCCAGAGTAGGGAGTGCAATGCTCATTTATTCTTAGATTTGAGTTGAATTCTATTAGAAATGAATAACCTTTAATTTATAATTTGTGGAAACTTTTCTAGATTGACCTAGCCACTTTTAATGGAGAAATTATTTGTCAGGTAACTTTTGCTTATGTTATGACAACAAGTTGATCTTAAGCTGGATATTTTGTGGATTCAGTTTAGGTTGTTATGCTTGTTTTTTGAAACTAAATTTGTGTAATGATCACTGCAGCTAGATGCATTCATTTTTTGATTTAATGATGTGATGGTAACAACTATGGTAAGTAGGAGAGCTCATCCTAGGATATTTGGTGGTGAGGTAATCTAGTGCTGATTATTCACACTCATGCATTATATGTCATGACTGATTTTCTTATATTGATTTCTTCTTAGAGATATGAACTTTCAACCTGTTGTTTTTATATGTTACTTAACAATTCTTCTATAATGCCAGAGCATTTTGAGGTAGAAGTTAGTTGGGAATGGCCTTGCATTTATAGCTACTAGAGGATCTGGTAGGTTATTGTCTCTCGTTGTAATAAGAATTGGAGAATGCTTCATTATCTCTCTACTTAGTGGCTGTGATACATTCAATTGTGTGGTACAAAGTTGATTTTAATATTTTTCTTGTGAATATATTGAAAAACCCTCTAAATTTCTACTGTATTAAAGGATTATATGTTTATGGTGCATAATCTATTGTTTGTTGTTGTTTTTTGTTGTATATGATGCTCAGTTTAAGGAAGCAAAAAGAATCTAAAATATAGGAAGAAGTCATTAGCTGATCTTTTTTTTCAATTCTTAGGCCACTTGAATGTTTGTTGTATTTTCTTTTAAAGGATTGTTTGTACTTTGTAGTATCTAGAGGTTTAGGTAAAAACTATTTTTTTTTTAGAGAAACTGTAACATGGTGGGCATGAAAGAGAAGATGTAGAGTTATGATATATTTTTTGTTTTCTGTTCTTATATGGCCATGCCAAAATCTCATATGAGTTTTGTCTTTTGGTAAAGGAATATCAATTAAGGTTACAAACAGACCGAGTGCTCAATTACTGGGAGCCAATGGTTGTGATGATGGTCCTGGGGTGGGTTCCTTTTAACATCTTAAGATGCTACATTGTATTAATTGTTTTTTTCTCATCTCATTTTCTAACACTCTTAGCAACTAAAGCTTTGAGCAATTTCTGTCCATTTTGCATACTCTTCATAGTGGTGCATTGTCTTATTCTTTGTAGTCATTTTGTGTTGATTCTTAGCATAATTTTTGAAATGCCCAGTGCCTTATTGTTTTATGTTCATATTAAAATTTTTTTCTTTTCAATTTGTAACCTGCTTTGTTTTAACCTATTTTAGATTACAACATGCATCAAAGAAGGAACAAATAGAATATCATTGCAAGCATATGGCCCTCAGTCTTTTGTTCTAGTTGTAAGAATTATGTGTTGTCATACAGTATCATTTCAATCTATGGAGGATCACAAAGGATAAAATGTGGTTGTTAGAGGCTCTTTGTTTCACATGGGCAGAGTTGTATAATAGAGAAATGACAATTGAAGGCATTGTTCCAATTTTATCATAAGTACACATGAATTTCCTCCTAGATAAACATTTAGATAGCTTTTGAATGTGCCTTATCAAATATAATTGTATCAAGTGGCAGTGTTGCTAATGTTGCACCTTTTAGTCTTATCACCATTGAATCCATTAGTGAGCAACTTCACAGTCATATTGCAGATTAGTGTTCTACCATAGTCATTGTAATGGGAAATCTCACATAACCATTTAAACAAGTAAAGGATGTCATATTGTAAAAATCTAAATGTACTCATTATTAGATCCTGGATGTATTTTCATTTTAATAAACATATTCTAAAACCATCGTTGAAATCTTATTTTCAAGTTGCAACTCGTCAAATTGGAGAGGTGAACATGGACTCTTTACTTTTATCCGACCATGACCAGTGAGATTTCTAGATAGGAAGTTGTCATCCTTCTCATTCGAATCTTGCCAATCTTCTCTCAAAGGTTGTCTGGTTGGAATGGGAGGGAAAGACTACTCTGAATCAGGCAATATATGTGCCACAAATAATATAACTACACTTACTATATATTTTCATGTCTTTTCTCCCTCCAATGTTTGTAGCATTTGTATTGTATCTTGGATTTGTCTTCCATGGCAAACAAGAGTGTAGTGAAGGATGTATTTCTTGGATCTTTGTTTATGTAGATGTATGTTGTTTGTAATTCCTTGGTTATGCTATTGTTTGTTGTTTGTATATTCTTTTTTTTTCATGCAATACAAAAAAAACATTTGAATATCTATGATATTTGAGCTTTATATGCATAAAGTTGTTTGTTGATTGTATATTTTTTTTCATATTAATCCAATACAAAAAAAACAATTTAATATCTATGATATTTGAAGTTTATATGCATAAATTTGTGAGAATTAATTAAGTTAGATTTGATTTATAACTTGAATCATTGATTCACTCAAATAAATGACTAAACCATGACTAAATAATGACTACTATGACTAAAATAAATGAATACAATGACCAAATATATGACTAAAATGACTAAATATATGACTACAATGACTAAATATATGACTACCATGACTAAAATAATGACTAAATATATGACTAAAGTAATGACTAAATTAATGACTAAATATGTGACTAAATTAATGACTAACTATATGACTAAATATATGACTACCATGACTAAATAAATGACCAGTTAACAACAATCAGTGACTAAATATATGACTAAATTAATGACTAAATCAATGACCAAATCAATGACCAAATCAATGACTAAATCAATGACTAGATAAATGACTAAAATAGTTTAGTCATAAATTTGGTCGCATTATAAATGACCGACAATAAACTGCTAATGGTCACATGACCAAAATTAGTCATTTATACACAATTTTTAGTAGTTTATTTAGTCATATATTGTTGTTTTTGTACTAGTGATCAAATTAGGCTGACCTAATTGATGTTACACTTGATGTGGATATATATAGTGGATTGATTTTGATGTTTTGATATAATGAGCGAATGAAGAGAGATATATGACATTTATGGTGTTCCACCTACATGTGTGTGATGTGAATTTGTTCAGAGTTGTGTGAATTGAGTTGTAAAGTGTGTGAATATAGAGCAAAGTAGAGCATTGATCCAAATAAATGCAAAGATTAATATTGTACTTCATTGGAACTATAATCAAGCATATTGTAGATGCATTTGTATCAGTTCAAATAGGCTATGAGCCATCCCTTCTTTATTCTATCTTATTCTCTATGGTAAATGAGTCCATTGGATAGTGAGTCCACCTATAGTGATCACTTATGTAATATACTATATTTGGATAAAATATATTGTGAGCTAATCCTCACTATGGTTTTTCCCATTTTGGGTTTTCCACGTAAAAATATTGGTGTTCATGTTTTATGTGATGTTGTGGATGTTTCATGCTTTCTTTACTTATATCAGTTGAATGTGATTTTATAATTGTATGGCTAATGTTATAATGGTCTAATAGAATACTAATTCAACCCCCCTCTCAATATTTTGGGTGTTCAACAAGGACCACATTATGATTTAGTGGCCAACTTGTTGAATTCATTGTTTATCTTCTTCCTAGCCAACCTAATTGAAGTTTTGAAGTGTTGCAGTGGATATAAATGCAAGATCTTTTTAGATGCAACAATGTGGACAAGTGTACAAGTGTGCGAACAAGAAATTTTGGACTATCTTTAAAGATCTTGGAGAAGAAGTGAAAAAGTGTGAAAGATAGGACCAGATGTGCTATAACGCCTCAATCAACAAAGTGATATATTGACAAACATTGTAATCTTTCTCTAAATATTTGTACCCTACTCTAAGATAGTGAATCTCATCAGGTCCTTGTATCTTTCTCTTGGAGTTGTGTTTGCTTAAGTTCAATAAGTCCTGTGTATCTTGTACTCAGGTTGTGCACCTTGGTTTGCATGTCCTTTTTGGTAGTGATCCTTTATATTGTGAGTTAGATCTCTCCATGATTTTTCTCTTATTGGGATTTCCATGTAAATCTAGTGTTCCCTTATGCATGTGTGCTCTTTGCTTCATCTTTCTTTACTGTTGATTTGGTTAGAAGTAGAATTTCTATATATTTCATTGTTGAGGATTACATAAGTTGTTGAAGAATCAAACAACTATATCCTTCACTATTAATATTTTGTTTAAAGGTTTTTATCTATTAAAGAAGGTTGAATTATGCTGAAAGATTTAAGTTTCAAAAGGGCTTAATTTTTTGAGTAGACTAATTCACCCCCCATCTCAATCTTCGGATCTGTTTAGCAATTAGTATCAAATCCAAGTTCCTCTGAAGAAAGCTTGTCTACTTGAGGAAAAGATCTGGGACGGAACATGATGGTTCATACAAGGGTCCTAGGTTTGATGGGAAAAGTTAAGCTTTCTAGAAATTAAGAATGGAAGGAAACCTAAACTCCCTAGGGTTTAGGTTTTGATAATCAGTCAAGGATGGATATGTCGCTTCTACTACTCCTTTAACAAATCCACCTAAAATCATATTATATGAATGCAATTCCAAAGATAAGAACACTCTCTTGTGTGGATTGGCTGATTCAGATCATTTTAAAGTGATGAATTTTAATTCTGCTAAAGATGTTTGGGAAAATCTTATCAACATATATGAAGGAAATACTAGAGTTAAGCAAGCCAAGATCCAAATTTTTAAGAGAAGATTTGATACCTTGATAATGCCATAGGATGAAGATATTGCAAGTTATATGCTCCAGGCTCTTGAAGTGGTTTTTGGCATCACTGGTCTTGGTTGTTGCAAGAATGGAAGAAAAATGAAGTGTTGCCATTGATGTCAACCGGTCAATTGGTTATTTACTAGTTGCTATTGATTGTGCATGTCAAGGATATTGAGAAAATTGTACTAAAAGAAGGTTGCTGGTTCCGGTGCTTGTGAACTATGTTTTTTTGTATGTTGATTGAGGTTTGGGAGAACTATTGTTGGTCTGGGTTTCTCTTTGTTGAAATCTTATGGTTCAATAGTTGTCTTTCCCTAGTTCTGTTGAAGTTGGTTTTGGAATTTGGAAGTATCGAGCTTAATTGATCTATGTGTTTTACACTAGTATGGCCGACTATGTGTCAAGCACTACTTTCAAAGTTGATGAAGCGTGTTGGATCTATTATGGGTCACGATGAAGCATGTGTTTGGGTTTCCCTCATTCTAATTCCACCCTAGGATGTTTTGCGCCGACCTAATTTGAATTTAAAGTTGTATGGTCGAATTTGTATCTTTGTAAGGTTGGAGAAAGTATAAATACAGGATGTGCTAAGTGAATATGGTAGCACATAAGAAAATAAGGAAGATAAGTGAAAGACCAGATGTGACTTTGATGCTATTCTTAAAGTGTGTGAGTTAAGTGTGTGGTTGTTCAGTGCAAAGCTTAACACCGAGTTTCTAGATACAACGAGCAAAAGGCTAACTCTATCATTAAATAAAGTTGATTAGTGATTGTGGTTGAACCTTCATTGCATTGGGATTGTTGTCTCTCTATAACAAGTCTTCTTTGTCTTCTTTGTATCTCTATGGCAGTGAGCCCTCTAGGTTGTAGACCTATGGATAGTGAGTCCTTATTTGAGGCAATGAGCCTTATCTCAGGTAGTGAGCCTTTTTGTAATCGATTTTGATATTCTCTATAGTGTGAGTTAATCCTCACAGTGTTTTTTCCCTCATTGGGTTTTCCATGTAAATATGGTGTTATTGTGTTTTTGCACTTGCATTTGATGGTTAATCACTTACAGTTTATGTGCTAGTTCTGGTAATTGAATTTAAGGTTATAATTTGTGACAACTCATTCACTCCCCCCTCTCAGTTGTCCTATCCAAAAATTGGTATCAGAGCTTGGTTCCTTTGTGAAGAGATTAATTGATTGAGGAAGGTCTGGGATGGCTAACAAAATGGTCTTTGATTATCTGAGGTTTAATGGAACAAATTATGGTATATAGAAAGTATTGATGGAAGAATATCTAGAGTATTGTGGATTTGATGTAGAGAAAGCTTACAAGAATCCCTACACTCCTACAAATGGTCTGAGTACACTTGAACAAATTAAATCCCATGAAGTGAATAACAAGGAAAAGTTCATCTTGAAGAATAGTTTGGTACATTCTAAGTTGATTGAAGTTTAGAATTTAAAAATAGCTAAGGAAGTCTGGGATGCTTTAGAAAGAGCACACGATGGTGATGAAAGGGTAAAAGAGAAAAAAATATAGAATTTGGAAACACAATTTGATCTTCTACATATGTCTGAAGATGAGAATGTTAAAGCCTATGTACAAAGATTGGATGAGGTAGTGGCTGAAATGTGATCCCTTGGCGTCATTGTAGATGAAACCAGAATTATAAAGAAGATTCTCAGAACTCTTCCTAATGCTTATAGTGAAAAAGGTAAGTGCTTTTGAGCAGACAATAGATTACAAGACTTGTACTAAGGATCTGTTAGGATTTTTGACATCTTATGAAATGAGGAAGTCAAATCTAAGAAGTGGAGGAAAAACAAAAACCGCTTTTAAAGATACAAAAATTGAAGATTCAAATGAAGAGAAATTTGAAGAAATTGAGGCTAACTTTGTAAGAAGATTGAGAAAAGGTTCCGGTAAGTATGAAGGAAAATTTCCCTTTAAATGTTTTAGTTGTGGAGAAATTGGTCACTATGCTGCAAAGTGTCTGGAAAGAGCTAAAAAGAATAAACAAAGATATGAGAAAGAAAGGAAAGGAAAGAAGATTAACAAAGCTTACTATGTTAATGAGAATGCTAGTATTTTAGATGAAGATTCAAAATATGAAGATCCAGATGATAATGAATGCTTGTTCTTGACGATTAAAGATGAACCTATGATATTGCTATCAGGATTCAACTGTGTAGTTTTTGAGTCAAATTCATTGAACCATGTTTCATTGACTCATGAAACATGGGTCAATGATTTTGACTCAAAAACTACACGGTTGAATCCTGATAGCAATATCATAATTTGACATGCTATGGAAGAAACCTCCTACTTATCTATAGATGAACCTACTTCTACTAATTCAAAAAGACAGTCAAAGGAAAGTCCTTTGGAGAAGAAGGAGAAGGAGAAAAATGAAGGTACAGTTTTCTCCACCCTACATGCTGAATAGGAAAATAATTTTTGGGTAGATGATAGTGGTTGTTTACATCACATGATTGGTGACAAGAGTAAGTTTTTGAAACTTGAAAAATATGATGGAGGCCTGGTTATGTTTAGAGATGATACTGGTGCTAAAATTTGTGAGATAGGTTTAGTAAGTTTTGATGGCAAGCATCATACTGATGATGTATACTATGTTAA
Organism: Sequoia sempervirens; assembly: GCA_007258455.2. NCBI lineage: Eukaryota > Viridiplantae > Streptophyta > Pinopsida > Cupressales > Cupressaceae > Sequoia > Sequoia sempervirens. The sequence continues at coordinate 412,859,921 of VDFB02000015.1, forward strand.
GGGTTTGAGGTATAATATGTTAAGCGTTGGTCAAATGTGAAGAAAGGGATATTATCTTGTGTTTAAGGATGAGAAGTGTGAGATTCATAAAGGATCTGAAACATTGATGGCTATAGGAAATAAATCTAAAGGGAATATTTATCAACTTAAAGGTGTTGATGGATGAAGTTTTATGATAGATAAATGTCAACTGGTTATGGCACAGGAGAATGTGTCACATGAATTTTGATAACTTGGCAAGGATTAGTACTATTAGAGCCATGAGAGATCTATCAAGAATTACAAACCCTGTGAATGCTATCTATAGGAATTGCCAATTCGGGAAGAAGACAAGAAACCATTATAGATTAAGAGAACAATCTACTATTGGATTGTTGGATTTGGTTCATACATATCTTTGTGGACCCATGAGAGTGAAAAGTCTACTTGGTGAAAGGTGATTTATGCTCTTAATTGATGATTATTCTAGATATACTTGGGTTACTTTTTTAAGAGAAAAATCAAAAGCTTTGGATAGATTCAAAGCATTCAAGGCTATGGTTGAAAATGAAGTGAATTTGAAGATAAAATGCTTGAGATCTGATACAGGTGGTGAATTCACCTCCCATGAGTTCAATATGTTTTGTGAAGTGCATGGAATAAAGAGACAATTATCTGCTTTGATAACTCCTTAGCAAAATGGAGTTGTTGAAAGGAAAAACATAATAGTTCAAGAAGTTTCTAGGTCAATGATCACTAAACCTGGATTATCGGAAGTTTATTGGAAAGAGGCTATTCAAATTGCTATATATGTATTCAATCAAGTTCAGAAGGAGAAAACAGTACAAAGGCTCCCTATGAGCTATGACATGGAAGAATTCTGACAGTTAAATATTTCAAGGTATTCAGAAGAAAATGCTATATTAGAAGAGATGAGGAAACATTAGGAAAGTTTGATGCAAGAAGTGATGAAGGAATATTTCTCGGTTACTCTACTAAAAGTAAGGCATACATATGTTTCAACAAAATATTGAGGAAGATTGTGGAAAGCTTGAATGTGAAGGTTGATGAAACAATGAAGAATTCTGTTGATATTGATGGATATGTGCCTGATGAACAAGACTGTGTAAGAATCAAAGAAATTTTGGAAGAACAGGATAGAGATGAGTAGAAAGAGAAGAATTAAAGAGAAGAAGATGCTCTAGTAATGTCCCCTAGAACACCAAAATATGTATGATAAATCATTTAAAAAGTCAAATTATTGGAGATAAGACAAAAGGTGTGTTGACTAGAAGCAAAGATGCTATTGAAGTAAATCTGTGCTTATTATATGAAATTGAGCCGAAATCAGTAAGTGAAGCCTATGAGGATGAACACTAGAAGAAAGAAATGAAAGAACTTTTGTAGATTGAAAAGAATCAAACTTGGGAATTGGTCCCAAGATCGACAAACAAAAATATCATTGGATCAAAATGGGTATTCAGAAACAAGCTTAATGAGAACGGGAAAGTTGTCAGAAACAAAAGCAAGGCTTGTGTGTCAAGGTTACTCATAACTGGAAGGTATATATTTTCAAGAGACTTTTTCCCTGATAGCAAGAATGAAAGATATAAGGATGTTCTTGGCATTAGCTTCTTATAAATATTTCAATGTCTATCAGATGGATGTTAAGTCAACATGTCTAAATGGAAAACTAGACGAAGAAGTTTACATGGAACAATTAGAAGGATTTCAATTAACAGATCAACCAAATATGGTGTGCAGATTGAAGAAAGCTTTATATGGTTTGAAGCAAGCTCCTAGAGCCTGGTATGCAAGGTTAGATAAATATTTGAATCAACAAGGATTTAACAAAGGTACAACATACAGTAATTTGTATTTCAAGACTAAAAATGACAAAATCTTGATTGTAGTTGTATATGTTGATGACATTATCTTTGGAGGAAATGAAAAGATGTGCAAGATGTTTGCAGAAGAAATGCAAAAATAATTTGAAATTTTTATGTTTGGTGAGATGAATTTCTTTCTTAGGCTACAGATTAATCAAATAGAGAAAGGAATTTTTAGTTCACAATCTAAGTATGTGAGAGAGATCTTGAGAAAACTTGGGATGGACGATTCCAAACCGGTAAGTACTTCTATGGTAATTGGATGCAATTTGGGAAAAGATGATGATTCACCTAAGAATAATCAGAGAAAACATAGATCTATGATTGGTGGACTATTGTATTTGACTGCTACTAGACCAGATATTATGCATGTGGTTTGTCTTGTAGCGAGATTTCAAGAAGATCCGAAGGAAACACATGTTACTTTAGTTAAAATAATATTCAAATATTTGAAAGGAACTCCAGATTATGGATTATGGTATCCTAAAGATATTGATTTTACACTTAGTGCTTATAAAAATGTAGATTGGGCCGAAAGTATAGATGACAGAAAGAGTACGAGTGGTGGTGCATTCTTCCTTGGATGTAGATTGGTGGCATGGTTGAGTAAAAAGCAAGATTTAGTCTCTTTTTCTACTATTGAAGCTGAGTACATTACTGTTGCATCGTGTTGTACACAAGTTTTATGGATGAAACAAAAATTGAAAGATATCACCGTGCTACATGATGATCCTATTCCTATCTTCTGTGATAACAAAAGTGAAATTAATATTTCAAAGAATCCAATGATGCACTCGAGCACAAAGCATATATCTATCAGGTATCATTTCTTAAGAGAGAAGGTCATGGAGAATGAAGTCAAGCTTGAATATGTTTTGACAAAAGATTAGATTGTGGATATATTTACAAATGATCTTCCTAAAGATACTTTTGAGTATCTCTGGGATAAGCTATGAGTTATTTCCCCTCCTTTTACAAACTAAGATGCATTAGTCTGGTGGATTCATAGTTCTATCTCTTTTGGGCTGATGTTTGTTGGTGACTACCTTCAAGGGGAGCAGACAAATTTTCTAAGTGTTGTCATTATGAGTATTCTATTTTCATGTCAAAGGAAGTTTCAATGGATATATCTTTTTCCTTTTCCATTGATTTAAAAGGGGGAGAGAGAGAATGTGAAAAAAATAAGAAAAAGAGAGAAAGAGCATGTGAAAAGAAAAGAAAAAAAGGGAGAGAGAGCATGTGAAAAAAAAAAAGAAAAAAAGGAGAGAGCATGTGATAAGGAAAGTCAATATGAGGATGATGATCTTCTAAAAGGGGAGAAGCAGAAAGAAAATTTTTGAGAAGTATTTTCAGAACATGTATGGTGTCTTTGATGGTTTTTCACATCATGTGTTGCCATCAATGACAAAGGGGGAGATTTTTGCAAGAATGGAAGAAGAATGAAGCGTTTTCATTGATGTCAACTGGTCAGTTGGTTATCTACTAGTTGCTATTGATTGTACATGTTGAGGATATTGAGAAAATTGTATTAAAAGAAGGTTGTTGGTTCTGGTGCTTGTGAACTATGTTTTGTTGTATGTTGATTGAGGTCCGAGAGAACTGTTGCTGGTCCAAATTTCTCTTTGTTGAAGTTTTATGGTTCAAGAGTTGTGTTTCCCTAGTTCTATTGAAGTTGGTTTTAGCATTTGGAAGTATCGAGCTTAATTGATCTATGTGTTTTACACTGGTATGGCCGACTGTGTGTCAAGCACTACTTTCAAAGTTGATGAAGCATGTTGGATCTATTATGGGTCCCGGTGAAGTGTGTGTTTGGGTCACCCTCATTCTAATTCCACCCTAGGATGTTTGGTGCCAACCTAATTTGAATTTGAAGTTGTATGGCTGAATTTGTATCTTTTCAAGGTTGGAGAAAGTATAAATATAGGATGTGTTAAGCGAATATGGTAGTACATAAGAAAAGAAGGAAGATAAGTGAAAGAGTAGATGCAACTTTGATTCTATTCTTAAAGTGTGTGAGTTAAGTGTGTGGTTGTTTAGTGCGAAGCTTAATGTTGAGTTTTTGGATGTATTGAGCAGAAGGCTAACTCTATCATTCAAGCGAGTTGATCAATGATTATGGTGGAATATTTGTTTCATTGGGATTGTTGTCTCTTTGTAACAAGTATTCTTTGTCTTCTTTGTATCTCTATGGCAGTGAGCCCTCCGGATTGTACCCCTGTGGGCAGTGAGTTCAGATAGTGAGTCCTTATTTCAGGTAGTGAGCCTTATCTTAGGTAGTGAGCCTTTTTGTAATTGGTTTTGATATTCTCTATAGTGTGAGTTAATCCTCACCATGGTTTTTCCCTCATTGGGTTTTCCATGTAAATCTAGTGTTATTGTGTTTGTGTACTTGCATTTGATGGTTAATCACTTAATCAGTTTATGTGCTAGCTCTGATAATTGAATTTTAGGTTATAATTTGTGACAACTGATTCACCCCCCCTTAGTTTTCCTTTCCAACATTGGTGGTATAGTAAAATAAGATGAGATTGCAAAGAAAGTTCTAAGATCACTTCCTAAAGATTACAACCACAACGTGTCTACTATTGAAGAATCCAAGGATTTGGATAAGTACTATGTAGATGAAATTTTTGGTGCCCTCACAGCTTTTGAAATGAGATAATTTGGTAAAGATATTTTAAAGAAGGAAGTGACATCCAAAACTAGTAAAAATATAGAAGATGAAGTTGTTGATCAAGATGATGATTGATGAGGTTGAAATAGACAATGTGAGAATATTGAAGAAAGACATCAACACATACAAAGGTAAATTACGTTTCAAGTGTTTCAATTATGGAAGAATTGGTCATTTAGAATATAAATGTCCTTATAAATAATATAAAAATAGTAACAAAAATGATAAAATTATAAAGAGTTTCTATTCCATAGAAATAAATTGTTCCTCATAAGATGAGGATAATGATTTATATGATGAAACCCTTTTTATGGCTTTGGAAGTTGGTGACAAAAAGTGTGATGTTGAGAATTGTAAGAAGTTTGACTCATTGTGTGATGGAGATATGTTTTATTTTGAACTGGATTTAGAGTCAATTGAACTTGAAGGTTGGGACTTCAATCCAGATGATTGCGAAGTTGATTTTGAAGGAGAAATAGGTCTTCTCTTGAAGATTTGGATGAAGCAAGATTACAAAATATCAAATATGAGTACATGCTAGAAAAATAAAAAGAGACAATTTAAAAATTAAGGGCAAAAGCAAAAGAATCAAAAGAAGAGATTGGCAAACTGAAAGCTCAAATAGGAGAAGGAAATGGATGTGAGACTAAAATAAAAGAAGCTAAAGATGTGATATAAATTTGAAAAGTCAAAGTTGAAGAAGGTAAGAGGATTAAGGATTTCTTGAATACCAAGCTCAATGATAAAATTTTTGAATGTTTAAAGATTGAGGAAGAGATTGTATCTTTGAGAAAAGAACTTGAAAAATAAAAAGAGAAAATTGACAAGGATTTGAAACTGAGAGGAGGTTCTGTAATTCTTGATGAGTTGATTAACTCTCAAAAGCCATCTAAAGAGAAATAAGGACTTGGTTTTGAAAAAGAAAAAAATCCTATAAATAATGCATCTGCAAACTTGTATGATAACTTCAAAGAAAAATGAATGCCTGAAATAAGGGAGTAGAAATCCTCCACTAACAAACCTAAGGAGAAATTCTCTAGAGATGCAAAGAAAAATTGAGAGAACAAGAAAGAATGGGGATTCATTCATATCTGAAACAAGAAAAGGAACTTCAGAAAGCCTGCCCCTAAGCAAACTACTCCTGTCAAGTTCAATGAAAACTAATATGCTTACAATAATTTTGGTCATAAGGTAGTTGAGTGTAGAAGCAAGATGAGTCAAAATTCATTTATCCCTCCAAGGTATAATGCTATGAACTCTCAATCATTTCATGGTTAGTGTTATTCTTGCAATAAATTTGGTCATAAGGCTAATGAATGAAAAAGTAAAATGATAAGAAATAGTAATGCTATGACTTATCAATCCTTCTATGGTTATTGCTACACATGCAACAAGTTTAGTCATAAGGCATCTAATTATAGATCTAATGTGAGAAGAAGTAATTATACTCTGCAAATCAGCATCACCTGCTACAATTGCAATAAGCAAGGACACATTGCAAGGTTCTACAAAGGAAATAATACAATACCTTCTTCTTTGCAAAAGAATATTGAAACTAATTGAAGCAAAGGAAGGGAAATGAAAAGGTCTGGAAGGAAGAACAATTACAAGGAAATGAGAAGAAGGGTGATTCTTCAGTTGTGCACTCTACACAAGATTATAAGACAAACTGAGATAGATAATTATCTTAGGGGGAGATTTTATTGCAGAACTCTTAGCTCCCTGATGAGACCAGATGTCAAAGAATTTAGCATGAAAGAGGAATTGGATTAGAACAAATATAATGTGTAGATTTGTGGTGCAAGGATGAACCTTTGTTGAAGGTTTTGGTACAAGGAGTGTGGAGGTTAGTACACATGTTTTTATTAGTATCATTCCAAGTTGGTTTATCACACATAAAGATAAGGTTCATAGAGACAAGTTTCAGAAGTTTTCCAAGGAATTCTCTATATATATTATAAGGCTAAATCATGATATATCTTGGTTCATTTTCCTCCACAGTGCAAGATTTGATCTTGTGGTTTAAAAGATGAGTTAATCAAGATGTGAAGGTGTTATATCCAATATTTCATATATTTACACCTTTTGTAGTAAATGCAGTTAGTAACATATGTTTTTTTGTGCTCTGGTAGAATAAAGTAAGGTTGAAGGCTTGTTGGAATGCTTTACATTCCTTAGGAAATATTTTCTTGTCTATACATTCTTGTGGACATGTTCACGATTATTCAATGCATGCTACTTTATTATATCAAGAAATTTAGAGTTATGCAAGCACATATTTCAAATGAAAATGTGCTAGATAGATTGTTCTAGATGCATATCTTTTATATAGAACAAATGTTTGGGTACTTGTGCAAATTAGTGTATGGGCGAGTGCAAAAAGATAGGGGCCAAAAAGTGGCCAATTTTTTTTAAAAAAATTGAAAGGATATAATGCAAGCACATTATAATGTGAGTGTGTTATAACACACTCGCGTTATGGCTTGGTGTGACTGAGCCTAAGGCTCGGTCACATTGAGCCTATAATGTGCTCACATTATAACACAAGCGCATTATAAAAAGCAAATCCATTTCATTTCATTTTCACTGTCATTTTTTCTTTCCCATAGCCAACAAACCTTGCTATTGCGTGCTCACAGTTTGGAAGCATCAAAAATTGAAATTTATTCATCGAATCTTTGCAATTTCGTCACCAAGATGCCGCCACATTGACGGGGAGGTTGAATAAGTATGCATTTTTTGTTTTTTGTTTTGTGAATTTGTTGTTAAATAAGTAAATTTAGGTTGTTTTTTATGTTCATTTCTTTAATTTGTAGGAGATGATAATCAACCTAAAAATCCTCCTCAAAATCCTTCTCCTTCTCATGAACAAGCACATGAAAAAAATCCTCAACAACCACAACAACAAACTCCTTCAACAATTCCTCAACATCCTCTTGGTACTCAGCAAAATCTAATGGGGGAAATATAAAACAACAAAAAATAGATTGAGGAGTTAGTCACGAGGTTGAACGATCCTGTAAGTTCAACCTTGGAAAAAAGTACACTTGCAAATTCACTTCAAGCCATGTTAACAAATGTAGATGCAATTATCAAGCAATTAAGTGGTTGGGCGGATAAGAGGTAGGAGTGTAGGAATTTTTATGCAAATAAATTATCATATAAAGAAGTAAAAGATGAAAAAATTACAAAATATGATTTGTGCTCATTATTCACTAACCCATGCACAAATCAAACTCTTGAATTTAATAGCAAGAAGTTTCATATCCATTGGTGCAACCACCAAGGGATTAGGAATTTTTTTGGGATAGGTGGTGGATGGTTTTTGACCATCCACCATGCAACAATAACGAGGTCCCCCAATATTTTGTGAGGAAAATCTACTGCAATTTCATCCTCAAAAAAATCCCCAACTATTTTTATATGAGGGACTTTCAAGGGAGAGATGGAGGGTCGGCACATGATAGACCAAGTGCATGTCAGGATCCTCGACGATAAGGGAGATGAGCACTCGCTAGGCCAACTTATGAGCACATCACTATCCCTTTTGATGTGAAGGAGAGTACTGGGGTGGACACTCTGCAATCTATTAGCTCTTTGACCCAAAGTATCATCCAACATGCCAATCCTATAGTACAATGCTTCTTCTCAATTTTGTGGGTCAGCCTATACATATGACCCTACAAAAATTTAGGAGGCTGGTGCACATGATACATTTACAGCTATGAAGTTGGCAATGTAAAATGACATTTTGAATGAGGCTTTCGGCATCGATACTCAGGTAAATGTTAGCATGTTCATCAAATTTAATTTATTAAATTTCATTTTTGAAATGCAAGATTAACTAATTTAGTTTAATGATTGTAATAAAATTTAAGGGTCACAGTGTTGATACTGGATACACCGGCCCTCCGCCTGTAAACAATTATAAATATTACATGTGAATAGCATTTTTATATGAATGGTATTCTAATATCTGATTTTGGATGTTGAATAGGTTAATAATGGAGGTTTCACGGGAACACCTCCCATTGCCAGTGGAGTTGTACAAACCTTCACATAGGTAATAGAATAAAGAGTTTAACTAATGAATTGTACTTAATAGATTTGTGTACTTTATAAATATTACATGTAACTAGTAAACAATTATAAATATTACATGTGAATAACATTGTTATATGAATGATATTCTAATATCTAATTTTGGATGTTGAATAGGTTAATATTGGAGGTTTCACAGGAACACCTCCCAGTGCCAGTGGAGTTGTACAAACCTTCATGCAGGTAATAGAATAAAGAGTTTAACTAATGAATTGTACTTAATATATTTGTGTAGTTTATATTCATATCATTGATTACATTGCATTGCACATCTTTCAAACCCAAAGCATTACTTCACATTGCATAACTAATAACTAGATGTTGATAAATGACAAAATTTCAATTACAATATAGTTGTTTAGAAAGTCAACATAAGCAGTGATGCAATCACTTCACATAGCATAAGTAATATTTAGGAGCAACTACCAATTGCATTTACTTGTCATGGCATTCCATGAGAGCATTTTTTATTGAGGCATTTTTTCAAATAGTTCATTGCCTTGTCTATGCTATAGATGCTTGGAAAAAGTCTATGAAAGAATAATAGTAAGCAATAACATAGACAAGGCAATGAGTTGTTTGAAAAAATTCCTCAAAGAAATTTGGTCTCATGGTGATGTCCATCACCATGAGACCAAATTTCTTTGAGGAATTTTTTCAAACAGCTCACCGCCTTTTCTATGCTACCACATTTTCCATACATGTATACCAAAGTATTTTATCAAACAATTCACTTCCTTATTTCCATGGCTAAAAGCCTAAAAAAGATGCTTTCCAACAAGCCTTTAGCCAAAATTCCCCTCCAAATTCTTTTCAAATTCCGGCTCATCCTCATCCTCAATTTACCAAGCCATGGAAGCTTCCACCTCTTATTCCACTTGTTCATATCCCCACCCCTCCCTCTTCATTTCATGATCACCCTCCATCTCATAACCAAGACCACACTATACCATCCACCCCATCCTAGCATACTACCATAAAGAAGGCAATGAACTATTTGAAAAAATTCCTCAAAGAAATGCAGTCGCATGGTGATAGAATGCCATGATACACTTGTTTGTCATGGTATTCGATCACCATGAGACTGCATTTCTTTGAGGAATTTTTTCAAATAGTTCACTAACTTCTCTATGCTACCACATTTTTCGTATATGTCTACCAAAACATTTTATCAAATGGTTCACCACCTTGCTGCTATGGATAAAAGCCTAAAATAGGTGCTTTCGAACAAGCTATGGATAGGGGAAATAGTAAGCATGATAGTAAGAAATATATAGTTCGATAAGTACTCAAAATTTTGTTCATTATCTCATACATTATAAGCCATGGAATGCATCACTATTATAGTTTTTATGATTGAATAATTTGTTATTTTATTTTCAGATATTACAAGTAGAAACACCTCCAGATGTTCATAGGGAAATGGAGCTTGGTGTTTCTTCTACTATAGACTCCTCGATGCCTCTCAAGGGGGTATGAGGTAGATTACTAAATTTCAATTTACATTCATTGTTATAGCTATTAGTTAGTGAAAAATCAAATGATTATTGATTCATACTTTAATTTATCTTTGGATGGTTTCTATAGGGCTTCAACATGCCACAACATGGGCATGTGAATATTTCCCTCGAGGAGAGTGATCATCTAGTGGCGGTAAGTGACTATTTTTTTAATTATATCATTTTTTATAATGTAATTTCTATATATTAATGTCTTTACTTGTTATTGTAACAGATAAGGCTTTCTTAGGAACTAAACCCTAGGAGGAGCACCCTGAGCACTCCTCGACCTCAGAGTAAATGAGTGACAAAATTATCACCATCCGATCGACTAGTAAAGGGTAATAGTTTGTTTCAAGAGCCTATAGGGCAATGAATTTTGATTCCAAGGCCCTGTGTTGTATGCCTATATGACATTTTTGGATATATTTTGTATTGCATATATTTGACATTGTATGCCTATATGGAATTCTTGTAAGCCTATATGGCTATTTTGTATATATTTTATACTTATATCGACATATATTGATGTATGCCTACATGTTTATTTGGTTAATACAAATATTTTTTTATTGATGGTGTCCATATTTGCATTATAAATTCATGGTTCAATAGATATGAGTTATGTGTATTCAATTGTATACTTTACAACTTACATCTATACTTTGTGACTTATGTGTATTGTAATGTATACTTTGCAGCTTACAAGTTTTCATGTGTATACCTTGTATTCATGCATATACTTTGTATTAATGCATATATAATGTATTCATATGTATACTTCAAGGCTTACATGTATTTGAGTACTTGTGCTTCACATGTATGCTTCACTTATTCACGTGTATACTTATTAATTGGTTATCCCTAGCATTTCTCATTGTTTTCCTTCATGGTTTGTCTTGAATATTTATTGATTGATGCTAAACAACTTTATTATTTGATGCTAAACAAATTCAATATTTCCAAAAATGATTCACCAATGATTTATCATTTACTTATGTGCTAATTCAATATGGAATCCGAGGAAGAATTTAAAAGGGATAAAGCTAGGAGGAGAGGGAAGATAGATATTTATAGTGTAACCTATTGTACTTTCTTTATACAAACCTCTAATAGCTCTTGTATGCTTTGGCATTTTATTTTCTACTTTTCATATCCCATTTTCATAGGTGGATCATCACTTCTCTTAATTTTTTTTCCTTCTCCTATTCTAGGTCCTTACCTCCACTTGTGGTATTCTAAAATAAGCTCTAGTTTGTGGTGGGCACCTACTAAGATTCAAAGGAGTCATTACTTTTCCCCTTAGTTGTTTTGTGGATTTTATTATTTCTTGGCTAGTTACAATGTATTTGATGGTTGAGGTTCCTCTTCAATTGGCATGTATTTGTCAATCATATCCAATTTCTTCTTCCCACGATGTTTCCTTATCCATGCTACTTTTTTTGCTTTCTTAGTTTGGGACTCTTCCTGTGTTGGCTTAATCCTTGTTTGTTTCCTTGGCATGACAGATAATTTTATTTGTAGCATGGTAAAGAGACAAATATTAGTTCCTAAAAAATGAATTCATACAAATAAATGAAATATATGTCATTCAACCCTTTATACAAAATACTTACAATCATCCTGTAGAAGAGTATTTCTAGCATAGACAAAGATAACATGATATTTTTGATGGAATGCCTTAATGAAAAGTGGTCTCATGGAATGCCATGATTGCAAGATAGCTACAAAATGGAAGCATGGGCAAGGCACGTGAATTGTTTGAAAAAAATGTTTTGGTAAAAATGTATGCAAAATGTGGTACCATGGACAAGCTAGTGAGCTCACTAGCTTGGCATTGACAAGGTAGTGGGCTGTTTGAAAAAATGCCTCATAGAAATGGGGTCTCAATCACTGTGAGACCCCATTTCTATGAGGCATTTTTTCAAACCACATTGATAAGCTAGTGAGCTGCCTAGCTTGCAGGGATAACTTTAAGAACCCCCCCTCGGTGAAGGTGTAAAATCCTGGCAAATCTTGTATACTTCCCAATAAAAATATAAATTTTATTGGTGAATTTTTTCATTTTTTGAGAAAAAAAAAATCTCAATTGGAAAATATTTTGTAATTGCTAGAAGTCTGTGGAAAATTCTGGCAATTAGAATTTTTTTTAAACAAATAAAATATTTTCATTGGCTATTAAAACCTTTTTTCAAACCAATAAAATATTTCCATTGGAAAATTAAACCTATTTTCAAAACAATTTTTTTGTTGTTGGCGATTAAATATTTTTTAAACCAAAAAATTTCATTAGTGAATTAAACCTATTTTCACATGAATAATTTTTTTTGGAAAATTAAACATAATCTCAAACTAATAAAAAAAATTCAGTGGAAAAATAAACTGGTATGCCAATAAAAAATCATAGCGTGGTTGGCGAAAATATCAAATGCTACAATTACATATTGTTCTATTCTGGGAAAAAATTTCCACATTCAAATTCCTTCATAAAGTGTCCAAAATGGGGACAAGTTTCAACATATTTATTATTTTTGAAGCCAGATGTCAATGCAAATTAATATAACCCATGAACGTTCGATGAATTTTCGATGGAAGACTGTAGTTGCATTCCAGAAGAAAATCTCTAAAGCACTAGACTTGTGAATTGAAACCTCTAGAATAGTATTAGAACCATTAGATTTCTAAAAATCAATGGTTGACATTTTATTACTTATTAAATCACTTAAATTCATGACAACCAAAATAATATTTTATTGTTGACTAGCTACCGACATTTGAAGGTCGGTTAAGTTATGACTTAAGCCTTTGGATTCATCATGGTGATCGACCCCTCAACCTAGGCGGATGATGGGTTTGAGAAATGAATGGTCAAGATAAGGTGATGTGGGTCAACCTTGATTGCTCCCTGCTAGCTCATGGGGGGCCCACCTACATCTCCCGTTCCTCAACGGGGAGGTGGGAAGTGCCACATGGAATGATCAGAACCGTCAACAGAATTATAGAAAGGTGCGAAATATTAAGGAACTAGTGTTAAAGCCTACGCTACTAAAGGAGCCTTTTAAGCACATGTTTTAAAGGTAAGCAAGACATCTTAATCTGAGGCATCCATCTGGTCTGAGGTTCATGCACAAGCAGATGGTCTTAAGGTATAGAGCACACAAATGTGAAGCACTATATTTAATTTGGGCCGCTCCTTGCCTCCCTGTTGCTGAAAGTTGCACACGGGTTAAACCCAATGGGGAAGCGAGGAGGTTGGCACGTGGATTTTCTTAGTGTTCATGAAGATGGTGGAGCCCGCGGGTAACTTGAAATAATATTGTCACAATTTTTTTGAAATAAATTAATAATAGTGTCACATCAATGATAAAGTGGTGAATTAAATGTTAAGTGTGAGTATTTGATGTCATTGTCTTCATTCTAACTTCTATGTATAGTTCACCAACTTAATGTTCTTCATATCATTTATAATATATTTTTCTTTGATTTCTTTCTTCTCTATTCTCAATTTAAATGTGATATTATGGAGTCTTCATGGTGTGTCATGCTACCCAAATTTTTTTGGGAGAAAAGAAGGGATGATGCATACGATAGATGAAAGTTGGGTATGGTTTTTACAATTCCTTGTGTGTAGGTTGAGGATGCTATAAGAATAATTGTGGGTAGGGAATGGCTTCAGAAAAACCCCTGTGCTCTATATTCTAAGGTAGCTTCGTATTTCTTATCCAATTGCATGGACATTTTGCTCAATAAAGATTTGGTGAAGACACTAGCAATACATTATTTGCAACCTTTGATTTACTCTATTTCTTTGTTGGAGTTGGCACTGGAGCATTACAATTTTGAAAGTGGGTTAGCACCTATTGGTGGAATCTTCTAAAAAGTGGAATTGCAATTTTCTACAGTGCAAGCTCTTGCCTTGGTTAATATGAGATGTGCTCTATTGTGTGATATGAAAAATGAATCATTAAAGTGTCAAGAGTTTTGGAGGAAGGTTTTGGGTGATTCACTTTTCTTCTCTGTTGTTACTTTGTTAAATTCAATTCACCTTCTACTCAAACACATGGTTGTGGGTGGATGACCTCAACTATTGTTACAAAAAAATTATTAATGAATTGTGTCATGTGTCATGTGTCTATATTTTATTATACAACATAACAATTCTTGTAATATGTATTTTATGATTGGTTTTTTTGTCACGGTTAGTGTCTTTTTGGCCAGGTTGGCTATGTAGTATGTACTTTGATCTTTAGCTACTTAAATTAAAACAATTTTAATGGCTCCGTTCTTGGAAATCCTTTTTTCTTTGTTTAATATAAAAATGTGCCTTTTAAAACTAATAGAAAATTATCAACATATAGTTATGATCATAAGTGAGCAAAATTTATTGTGACTTATTAGTGGAAATTGATAATGATTAAGGTAAAACAAGCCATTTAATTCTCTCTTTTCAATGCCATGAAGTACTACATTTCATTTAATTGAAATTGTCAATCTTTTTGAAGAAAGTGTGGTTGCGGTACTATGGGTAGCGGCACATATTAATGCCATATGTACATCCAAAGTGATTGATTGGATAGCTTTATATTGAAAACTGCACTATGTACTGTAGATGATGATGTCATTAATCCAGTGATCAAGTGAAACAAGATTTGTAATGATTTCATATCATTTGAGTGGATATTTTGACAACTTTTTAGCTTGAGGTACAAATTGCATGTATCCAAAAGTCAATCAAATTAAACATTTTAATTATAAATGTAAGGCTTAAGTTTTTGAAAAGGAAAAAACAGGTTTTATAGGGACCTAAAACCACAAAGTTTAAACATACAAAGATAGAGCAAAAAAAGTCCAAACAAACAGACAGCTGTCCCAAAAAGGAAACGACAGCAAAAAAGAGACAACAGGGTCCAAAAAAGGACCGCCAAAAAGCTAGAGATGACCACAATAGCACTACTCCAAGATGTTCATCAGCTCTTCGGCTTCCTTTTCAACTTCACTCATATCCTGTAATCCCTACTTGAGTATTTGAACTGTATGTGGAGAAGCAGGGGCCTTCCTCTTCGTGTTAGCCCGGGTGCGAGTTGAAATCCCTTCAACAACAGCTCTGCTACACCCTTTGTCCGCATCCAAGTCCACGACCAATGAGCCCTTTTGATTTTTTTCCAACTTTTCCACCATAGCGTTAATGATAATGTCGTTGTGCCTGGAAATTTTATGATTATGCGCCATAGTGGCCCTGATATTTTGGCCTATCTTGGACATATTGCTCTCCAACCTAGTCAATCTTTCCTCCTGCAACTGTTGTCTTTTCTCCGTTAAGGGGGTGTCCTGTCCATCATTCTCATTATGGCTCCAACTTACCTTCTGCTCCAACTCCATGACTCTTGCTGAGATCTCTATTATGGCCACTCAAATGACAAACTTCCTTCTGGGCCCACTTAAGAACAATGAAAAAGCCATCAACACTTTTTTCCGCCATACTCATTATGTCCTCAGGCCTAAAGTTATTCGGGGAAGAATTAATTTCATCCTGATTTGGGGATCTTTTAGGTGCATTCACAAATCTTCCAGATGCAGGGGCACTAGGGACCGACTCTTTACTGGCCATAGGTTTTTCAGAATGAATTTCCAGAGAATTCCCAGAGTACGAAACCAATTTCGTAACCGAGGTTCCTTTAAACCCAGAGACCAAACCCGGGGTAGGGCAACCGGGTGAAGGCTGGGGCTTAAGTTACACGAATTGATTAAGTTAGTTTTTTGGTTTGTGCAGATCATGATTATCATTATATCCAACCTCACACATGACACAGTCACATGAATCACAAGTAAATAGGGACTAGTAGTGGAACTGGTGGCCCATAAATAGGGATAGTGAGCACAACTGAAATCATTCGTTGAGTGCAATGTTTTAAATTGTGATAAGGGTTTTCATTTTGTAGGGTTAATAAAGATTCAAGAAGAAGATGATGTGGTATTATTTGGGATACTCTAAATACCTCCATTTATGTAGTTATAGAGTAAAAAACTAATTTCCTTCAAGTTCAGAATGGGTGGAATTGGAAAAAAGTTGATCTGGTTCACCTAAGTTCTGAGACATGTTTTGAACCAGGATGAGGAGCTTTGATGGAGATAAGTGCTATCCCAGTGCATGGAGGTTGTATGCAAAAGATAGGAGTAGATTTACTACCCCTCATCTTCTGCATGACTCTGGTTCTCAAAGGGGATAAGTACATTTTGTATCTTCATAGCTCCCATTTCCCCAACATGGTTGGCCAAGAAAATCCCTTGCATTTATTTTGAGAGCCACATTTTTATTATGTTATCACCAGTAGAAGCTTGGAATCAATTTGTAATCAATTTTCATGAGAAGCTTCTTGGAATCAATTGTGTCTATGTAAAGTGACTTATACAAAATAGAATTTTGCATGCTCTACAACTACTCATCTTGAAAAAGATATAGAATAATGTAACATTGTAATTCAGTTGTAATAAAATAAATGGTTGTGTTATTCTTCGTTATTCATTTACAGTAAATAATTATTTTATGAGTTCAATGTCTATGAATCTATTCAAATCAATTTTTTTTCCTTTAAGAAATTAAGTATTATGTATTTATGAAATAATTTCATGCAGATCTAAATCATAAAGCAATACAAATGAAAAAAGAAAGTTGTCATCAAATTGAAAAAAACATTTTAAACACAAAAAGTTGTCACTCTTGTTAGGGTTTACTAAAATGTTATTGATTTCTAATTTTTCATTGACCTTCTCCCTTGGTTCCCGATATCATTATTCATTTTATTAAGTCATTTGCAATGTTAAGTTACCAACCCCTTGACCTTAATGTCAATCCTAGCGCACTAAAGTTTAAAACAACTTTAAAATACATGTTTATTGTTTATATCATAAATTACTCAACCATTTGACGAACATTTGATGTATGGTTGTAGTTTCATTCTGGAATGAAATGCACAAAGGACTAGGCTTGTGAACTTAAACCTCCGAAATCACCCTATAATCGTTAGATTTATAAAGATCAATGGTCTAGAATTTGTTGTCAATGCAGGACAGCCATGTACTAATTGTGTAGTCCAAAAGCAACATGTTGACATTTCATTCACTTTAATGTTTAGAAAAAAAGAAAAATTTCTATAGCTAAGTGCTAAGTGATTTTATTTTTAAGTGATAGGGTCAGAACATAGGGAGATTTCAGATTGCTCATTGTAGTGCACTAGGGAGATTTTGGGTTCCACATGCAACAAAGCCAATCGCCTGTCAGTATTAATCTTTTCAAGAATCAAAATATGGGTAAGTGAAAGATAGAATTCCTATGGCCACATTTCAACTTTCATCGTTTCTTAAAATCTTATTTTGTTAAACTTTGGAGTTTGGGTTTAGGGTTGGGAGATTTAAGAATTAAGAAAATTTAAGGAGGACTAAGAGGGAATTCACAATTTCACATTGTATAAGCATGTCTACCACCAGTACCACTAGAGAAAAATCTGATAAAGTAATACATTATACAAAATTGCTTAAGACCCTAGGTTTAACTAATGAATACCATGATATTTATGATGCTAAAATCTATGGTAGGCATACCTCATAACTTAGATTTTCATTTGAGAATAAGGCTGCAAAGAAAATGCAAGTTAATAGTTATAATGCATTTTGGTAATTGGATTAGGGCGCATGATGTTACATGAGGTTTTCCCTTTCCCAGAATTTATCATGGTCTGTGCCAAAAATTATGATGATAAAAAAAGAGAAATTGTTAATAAATATAGCAAAGAAGAATTTTTATCCATTAATGTAGAAGAACTTGGAAAAGTGTTGGGGTTTACAACTGAACAATTTGAAAACATCCACATTGACCTAGAAAATATTGTTAGTGATTATGAAGCAGTGGATGAAAGGGAGAAAAATTATTTCATAAATAAAATAGTTCAGGATAACATACAAGTTAGAAACAAATTGAAAGATAATCATAAGCCTCCTTATGATTTTGATATTTTTAGACCATGGATTCAGGATACTATTTCTATGCTAGCATTTTTCCTCGGACTGGATAGCAATTGGGAAGTGGGTGCAAGCCTCCTTGAAATGGTATAGAATATCCATTATGGTGTTCCACATGTCAAATATAACTTTATTGAGCACATTGTAGAATCCATGCATAAACAATTTTTAATGATTAAAGGAGGTTCCACATAAATATTTAGGTTCACAACCTACTTGTGCTATTTTTTCTATTCAAATTTAGTGGAATGTTTCAAACCAACAAGCTTCAGATTCAGCCCTATAGTAATGCTAAGGAAAAAAAAATGACTCCAATATATGATTGGACCATTGAGATAAGGATGCATGATTCTCGAAGGAACTACAATAATTTCGTACACTACTTTTTGGCTCCATTGCATCAAGCAATTAAAAATACTCCAATCCCTAGATTGCTTGTCATGTAGAAATTGCATTCAACTAGGAAAATAAATACAATTGGTTGATTGGTACTTAATGGAAGAATGTAATGTGTTAAGATTTTATGGATCAGGAGTAGAGCCATACAAACTTCCAATACATGTGACAGAAAGGGTTTTTGCATTGGAATATGTAAGGCAGATGTAGAGTATTGATGAACTACACTTTGCCAGTCAGCAAAAGAAAACCTTATTTCCTTCTTTACCTTTTTCACATGGAGGGTTCACATTCGAGAGAAAAGCATTTAGTGTGGCACATGATATTTTGATTTTTTTTAATTTTGATGATGTTGTCATTGGCAGTATGATCCACGTGACACCATTAAATCAATGATTGTGACCAATAGGAATGTTGCAAGTAGAATTCAACATCAAAGTAAACCCTTGCTTGAAAACTTGAGAAATAAGGATTCTTGGGATGAGGTCAAAATAGCAATGGAGAAAAGTGTTGTTGAGAAAGGTATTTCTTTTGAACAATTGTTAGTAGAAATTATGGCATTGCATCGAAAGACAATCAGAAGGTACACCAAATTTTATGAAAAAAGTGATAAACCATCTAGAAGAGTAAAAATGCCAGATTCTCTAGAGAAGGAAGTTACAGGTAAAAATTGGTCATGATAAAAAATTACTGCCTTTTGGTCTATGAGAAAGGAGCTAGGTGATCCAAGAGCTCTTGTAGAATTTGGAGATAACGAAGAAGATCACGAGTTTAGAAAATTGTGGAATATAGAGCATCCCAATGATCATGAAGATCAAGAAACTATTGATGAATCTAATGATGGTAGGGAAGAACAAAGCTATGCCAATTTCAAACCTGGTTTAAGTGAGGCCACAAAAGAAGGATATACTTCAGGAGCAACCATAGCCAAAAAAATGGGTTATGAAGGTGGTCCTTTGGGGTCCCAAGAACAAGGCCCTTAGATGGTAACAAATGTAGAGCATAGAAAAATAGTTGATAAATTTGGCCTTGGAGCTGAAAAAGTAGACCAAGGTCATACAAGTACAACAAAAAAATTCAATTTTTTAGAGCTTCAATTCCTCATCCTCATGGTTAGATACAATCACAACTAGGACATGCCCATGGTGGAGAGCCTAGTGCAACTGGCACTGCCACTGGTGGAAATGGTATGGGTAGTAGTAATAGTAGTGGTCAACATGTGCTACAACAACAAATTAAACACAAGAGGATAACAATAAAAGATACCACACAAACACCAGGTGATCAAGGCATATAGAAGATGCAAAGGATTTTGATAGGTCAAAGTCACAATACTAGTTGATCCACCACAAAGGAGTTATTTCTAGGCACTCCCCCACTGCCAATTAGTGTGGCCACAACAACACTAGCAACTGCAAGTACTCCTATTCCTTCACCATTCAAGCATTCCATTGTTCCTGTGTCCCTAGGTTTTGATTACATTGAAGAGTTTAAAAAGAAATCAGAATTGTATAAAAAAGAAGAAGCAACTAATGGAGAGTGCATCTGCTATAACTTTAGAGCATACAACCATGGTATTACCCAAATTTGACACAAATAAAGAAATCATGGAGTACACGATTTTTGT
Organism: Sequoia sempervirens; assembly: GCA_007258455.2. Classification (NCBI taxonomy): domain Eukaryota; kingdom Viridiplantae; phylum Streptophyta; class Pinopsida; order Cupressales; family Cupressaceae; genus Sequoia; species Sequoia sempervirens. Next base: position 412,880,102 of record VDFB02000015.1, read on the forward strand.
TCCCACAGTTCAAAATAAACTAGCAAATCAAATGGATCAATCTGAATTTCAGGTGAGTAGTTTACAGTTGGATTTTTCTAGACTCAAAAATACTGAAAAAATTAATGTATCAAAGGAGAACAATGAATTGGTGTACAAATCATTGCTAAAGCAAGATAGAGAGAAAAAAAGGTTGCAGACTCAAATAGAAAATTTACAAGAAGGCCTAGCAAACGAGAAAGCAAAGAGGAAAGTAGCAGATAATAAGAGCAATGAATTAGAAAAAAGAATAAAAAAATCTGCCTCTACATCAAGCAAAGAGGATAAACAAAATGAGAGAGAAGTGAATGAATTGAAGCAAAGGTTAGATGAGAGCAACAAGAAATATGATGAGGAAAAATCCACTTCAGAAAAATTAAGACAAAGCATTGCGAAGGGAAATGCACAGTGAGAACAAAAATTGGAGAAAGAGAGAAAATGAAATGAAAGATTGGAGGTAGAGCTGATGGAAGCAAAAAATGAAATTAACTCTTGTCAAAATAAGTTATCTGCATTTTTTCTAGTTTGTTTCTTAACTTTGATTTCAAAAACGCTAATGAACTGAAAACTCTCTCATCCTCCACTGACCCCAATATCATTGTTTGACATAAATTAGTAAGTTTAAAATATTCTGATATCGTACCATGCAATATTTAACTCTAACCTAAGTTTTTCCAAACCTTTGTTATTGATCCCAATTCAAAGGCCTTCTTCATGCCCATGGAATCATACTGGTCCATCATACTTCTTGCAAAATTATTACATTGTTGTCTAAGCTTATCTTCATTTAAAATTCCTTCTATTGTCTGCTCATTGTATGTTACACTTTAAAAAAAAAATTCAATCAAGATATTTACTTCATCATGAAAATATTTTGGGCTATCTTGGTCTACCCAAAATTGAGGATACACAATACCCATGGCTTCAAGTATTTCATGCCACGTGAATCTTTCATAAATATATGAGGAAAGACATTTTGCAATTTCCTTCAAATTATCACTAACAGATTTAACAATGTCATTAAAATCATCCTTTCTAATAGGTACTTCTCTGATAGAGCGCTTGGCTGTCTTACAATGATACATTGGTATCTCATATCTATGTACATAGATACATAAGTTCTTTCTTGCATTAAACTATAAATAATTATTAGGCTTACTCAATTGAGTAATTTTCTGCCACATGAAATAATTTGGGCTTTATTTTGTTAGATCTAGATATAGATGATCGAGGGCCATGCATGTATGTCTACGTATTCTGGCATATTCATAAATATACATAGTTCTATCTTGGGATTTCTTCACAAGATTGTTCATTTCATCCAACATGGGGAGAAGACTAGCTAAAGTCAATAGTGTCTTTATATTGCTTAACCTATGTAAGAGGTTAGGAGCTTTGTCTACTGTGCTACGATGCTTGTACATTACTCCAATCAAGGATTGATATTCTAAAAGAACTCATTGTGTTGGTCCATATAGGGAGATCCATCTGGTATCAACATTCTTGAGAAGGTTGTTTCTTGTTGTTATTCCCTCAACAAAATTTTGAAATTTTGTGAAACTTTTGGGACTTTGGCAGAAGTATGTGTAGAGCTTGCAGACTAGATTTTCAACTTTTGATACTGTAGGGAACTTGCTTACAATTTTGAATGTTAAATTCATTCTATGGGCCATGCAGTGAATGCCAAGCATGTATGGTGCACAAGTATTTTGTAACTATGTGCAAACACCACTCCTTTGATCTTGCATCACTGCAGCTCCATCAGCTCCTACACACACCAACTTTTTGGAATTGTCAACTCATCCATACCTACAATTTCATTCAAATATTTCTTGACTAGTTCAAATATATTTTGTGATGTTGAATTATCCTTCATTTTATGAACATAGAGAAGATGAGCTTAGCAGATATGTTGTTTTGCAGTATACAGATGCATATAGACCCAAGAAGTATTGTCTACCACAATAACTTCATCTAAAGATAATGCAATGAAGTTTGACTCTTTTACTTTCTCCTTTAAATCTTGCTTTTCCACTACAACAAGATACTTTCCCATTCCCATCCAATGTTTACTAACCAATGTGATCTAGGAAAGTGAGAAAAACCCAAAAAAGATAATAAATTAAAATATTCTAGGTAGTTTTTCATAGGATGCCCTCTGGACAAAATATGAAAAACAACACTCATCTAAATAGTTTTTGACAGATGTGCTCCTTCCATTGCTTTTCCAAATTGAACCTCAATTGTACCTTGACATGTAGTAAGCTTCGAAATTATTTTCTTATGCTCTTCATATTCCACAACATACTTAACATAAATACATTCTTCCTTTGATTTCCATCATACCATTGATTATTCCTTTCCGTCTATGATTTTTTTTCATAAACTTTACCAATATGCTTTTCTATAGTGTCAAGCTTTAGTTACAACTTCTTATCTCTTTTACATTTCCAACTACAAATCATAGACATGCATTATGTTGCAGTTTCAACTTTGTTTGCTTTCCCCATTGGTATAATGAATGGGTACTTTGACAATCAACCAAGTTGAAAATTCCTTGTCATTTCCCACTCGTGCCCTAATTTTGATTTGCCTTTTCTTTTCTTGCTACCAACATCATCCTGATCCAAGTCAATTATCTTATTCTGGCTAACCAGGGTATCCCTTGGAACATCTTCTATGGTATTTCCATCCTCATTTGACTCATTTAACTCAATGAAAATATCACCTTGACCTTCCAGTGGTGGTGAGGTATTGTGAAAGCCTTATTCATTAATATTTGGTTGAAGAGTTGATGAAGTAGCTCCATCTTGCTTTGATGGATCAAAAGCATTGCCAATTCTAAAGTAAGACTGTATGGTACCTTTATGTTTTGGGAATTTTTATGGCCTCCCAATCCCTTCACCACCCTAAGGAGTCTTACCCTTGTTGCTCGACATATTGATCTCTCACTTCGAAAAAAAGTTGGAAAATATGTCTTCTTATTTAAGAAGGATAGAGAATATAGATCTCATTCTTTATTCAATATCATCTTTAAGATTGAAGCAAGAATGGAAAAGAGATAAATAAATCTTATAATACTATGAAGAAATGATCACTCACCTTTAAGTTTAGGTTTTCACTGAATTTCTATTCACTAATGCAAGAATGCCTATGTTGTAGGTTTGTAACTTGCCTATGATCAACTTCAAGGTTCCAAGTCCAACTTCCAAATGGAGAACTGAAAAAAATGTGTAAGAATAAATGATAGTTTATATTGTATTTATATCAATCCATATTTGGCAAATTCCATAGGATTTATTAAATGGTATATTAAAATTTGGTGAATTGATTATACAATGATACGTTGTAATTTTCAAGGCAATTATGGTCCTACAATTAGCATGGAGGTGTCATGACAATTGGAAAAATGTGTCCTTAAATGTAATTATTTTTTAATGCTATTGGCGAAATGGGTCCTCATAAGCAACTATTTGTAAATTTTAATTGGTGAAATGGGTCCTTATACAATGTTGTTTTAATAGTATTGGTGAATATGTAGGTGTTTTATTACATGCTTCTAGGATTCCAGATGAAAATATTAATCAATCCATTTGAAATGCGTAGTTTGTTATGGAGAATTTGTTGCTTAAATATGCCTCATAAAAAATCGATGGTGAATGGACATGCATTGGACCGATAATTAGAAAAATTTGTGCGATTTGGACACCCTATTAGGTGCGATTAATTCACCAATTGGCAAAGATTCACCACTAAAGTTTTCCTTGCTAGCTTTTCAAAGGTCACATGAATTTTTGGATGGAATTCCTTAAATAAATGTGGTCTTGTGGCATGCCATGATTGCAAGATAGAAACAAAATGGAAGCATGGACAAGGCATGTGAATTGTTTGAAAAAAATGTTTTGGTAGACGTGTATGCAAAAGGTGGTACCATAGACAAGCTAGTGAGCTCACTAGCTTGTCAAAGGTCACATGAATTTTTGGATGGAATGCCTTAAAGAAATGTGGTCTCGTGGTATGCCATGATTGCAAGATAGGAACAAAATTGAAGCATGGACAAGGCATGTGAATTGTTTGAAAAAATTGTTTTGGTAGACATGTATGCAAAATGTGGTACCATAGACAAGCTAGTAAGCTCACTAGCTTTTCAAAGGTCACATGAATTTTTGGATGGAATTCCTTAAAGAACTGTGGTCTCGTGGCATGCCATGATTGCAAGATAGGAACAAAATGGAAGCATGGACAAGGCATGCAAATTGTTTGAAAAAAATGTTTTCATAGAAATGTATGCAAAGTGTGGTACCGTAGACAAGCTAGTGAGCTCATTACCTTGTCAATGTGGTAGGATTGACAAGGTAGTGGGCTATTTGAAAAATGTCTCATAGAAATGGGGTCTTAGGGTGATATAGACCCCATTTCTATGATGCATTTTTTCAAACAAGCCACTACCTTGTCAATCCTACTGCATTGACAAGCTAGTGAGCTCACTAGCTTGTCAAAGGTTACATGAATTTTTGGATGGAGTGCCTTAAATAAATGTGGTCTCATGGCATGCCATGATTGCAAGATAGGCACAAAATGGAAGAATTCATCATAGAAATCACTTTCCTTGAATAAAGTGACTTGAAACCATGGAGAGAATGGTTATAATCCCTTGTAGGTAGAGTAATCAAGGAAACATTAAAGATATATCACAACATTAGTGATGAGGTAAGTATAGTTATGGGGTAAGTTTAGAAATAGAGATGAAAACCAAAATAGATTCAAATATCTATTAATGTGGGAGGAGTATATTCCAATTTTGTAGAGACATGTATGGAAAATTTGGTAGCATAGACAAGGCAATCAACTGCTTGGTAGAACTATTTGATAAAATGCCTCAATGAGATATGTCCTCATGGACTAGAATGATTGTAGGATATGCACAAAATGGATTTGTTTAAAAGGATTTAGAAAACTTCAAGCATATGCAATTTCTAGGTGTAAAACCAAATTCCACTACATTTTCCAACATCCCCCATGTCTATACCAAAATGAAAGCTTTGAAAAGGGATATGCACATCCATATAAAAGGATTGAGAAAAGATGAATTAGATTACATAATTATAACTACTCTCATACATATGTGTATACAAAATTTGGAAGCTTACACAAGGAAGATCAATTATTTAACAAAATGCATCAAAGAGATGCAATTTAAAAATGTAATTGGCAAGTGTAAAGAATTGTGTAGTTTAAAATGTGCCAAGAGGAGCTAAGGTTATAATGAAAAATAAACAGTGATGAACATGGAATATGAAAAATAACAAAATCAAAGCAAGCCAAAATAAAAATTAAGGAAAATATAAAGAAAAGATGTAAAGACTTCACATATCTAAAAAATGGAGATTTGAATGGATGAGTTCTACCCAATTATGTAGCCTTTGTTTCTTCTTGCATCAAACTCAACAATTTGAGTTTTTCACAAGCTTGTTTCCTTTTCAATGTTCAATTGTATATCAATCTTGAATGGAATTGAGACTTGAATTGATATATATCAAATTTGACATGAAAACTCTGTTATTTCATGCAAAGGTGTTGGAAATTTCATAAAAAGGTGGTAGAATGTGAAAAATTTGCATGCACACTTCACAAAAGAATAAAAAGATTCTTTTTGCCAGAACACGTGCATAACCAAGAGAATATACAGAATGTGGGCTTGGAGATCATGGGTATATTGATGTTTTTACTGTTTTTAGAGCAAGACAAAACGTGCTCACATTATAACGCGAGCATATTTTGTCTTGCTATACAAACGACTACATGTCAAATTCTTCAAAACATGCTCACGTTATGGAAATGTTGATTTTCTATAGGTTTCTTTTTTTTCTCTCTCTCTCTATCCTTAGCCATACATCCCCCCTTAGCCATCTAGGTCTCTCACTTATCCCTAATCCCTCAACCCTAGACATTGTGCCTTAAACCCTAATCCCTCAAACCTATACTACAAAAACCCTTGATACGTCTACCCTTAAACCCTAAACCTAATCTCTCTCTCTCTCTCACTCATTCCCTCTATCTCTCTCCCACTCCCTCCCCCCCTCTCTCTCTCTCTCTCCCTCTCTCTCAGGTCTCTCCCTCCCACTCCTATCCCTCTCTTAGGTCTCTCTCTCTATCTCTCAAGTATCTCCCTCCTACCCTATACTCTCAACCCTCTACCCTCAAACCTAAACCCTAAACCCTCAACCCTTAAAACCTAAACCCTTAAACCCTCTACCCTCTACCCTCATCCCTAATCTCTTAGGTCTCTCTCTCTCTCAAGTCTCTCTCTATCACTCTCTCTCACTCTCAAGTCTCTCCCTCCTACCCACTCTCCCTCTCTCAAGTCTCTCTCTCTCGCTCCCTCTATCTCTCTCCCATCCCTCTATCTCTCTCCCTCTCTCTCAGGTCTCTTCCTCCCAACCTCTCTCTCTCTCAAGTCTCTCCCTCCTACCCCCTCTCCCTCTCTCAGGTCTCTCTCTCACTCTCTTTATCTCTCCCCCATACCCTTTACCATTAAACCCTTAAACTCTCTACCCTAATCCCTCAACCCTTAATACCTCAACCCTAATTCCTCGACCCTTAAACCCTCTACCCTCTACCCTCTACCATTTACCCTATACATTAAATCTTAAACCATCAACCCCTATACCCTCTACCCTCTCCATTGGACCCTCAACCATAATCCCTTAACCCTATACCCTCAACCCCATACCCTCAACCCTAAACCATCAACCCTCAACCCTCAACTCTCAACCCTCAACCCTTAAAACCTAAACCATTAAACCATCTACCCTCAACCCAATACCCTCTACCCTCAACCCTAATCTCTCAGGTCTCTCTCTCTCTCTCAAGTCTCTCCCTCCCACCCCCTCTCCCTCTCCCATATCTCACACTCTCTCTCTCAAGTCTTTCCCTCATATCCCCTCTCCCTCTCTTAGGTCTCTCTCTCTCTCACTCCCTCTATCTCTCTCCCATCCCTCTATCTCTCACTCCCTCTCTCTTCCACTCCCTCTCTCTGCCTACATAACTAGACAACTCTCTCTCACAATCTCTACCCTAATCCCTCAACCCCATACCCTCAACCATTAAACCATTAAAATAGAAAACCTTAAACCCTCAATCTTCAACCCTAAACCCTAATCCCTCAACACTCTACCCTCTTGACCCAATACCTTAAACCATCAACCCTCAACCCTTAAACCCTCTAAGCTCTACCCTCAACTCAATACCCTCTACCCTCAACCCTATACCCTCAACCTTATACCCTTTAACCTTAAACCCTTAAAATATCTACCTTAATCCATCAACCCTCAACCCTTAATCCCTCAAACCTAATTCCTCAACCCTTAAACCCTCTACCCTATACATTAAACCCTCAACCCTCAATTATTAACCCTCAACCATTAATCTCTCAACCTTCAGCCCTTAAACCCTAAACCCTCAACCCCTATACCCTCTACCCTCTCTATTGGACCCGCAACCCTAATCCTTTAACCCTCAACCCTCAACCCTCAACCCTCAACCCTCAACCCTCAACCCTCAACCTTTAAAACCTAAACCTTTAAAACCCTCAACCCTCTACCCTCAACTCAATACTCTCTACCCTATACCCTAATCTCTCAGGTCTCTCTCTCTCTCAAGTCTCTCCCTCCTACCCCCTCTCCCTCCTACCCCCCTCTCTCTCAAGTCTCTCTCTCTCACTCCCTCTATCTCTCTCCCACTCCCTCTCTCTACCTACATAACTAGACAACTCTCTCTACCATAATACCTCAACCCTATACCCTCAACGCTTAAACTATTAAACCTTAAACCCTTAAACCCTCAACCCTAAAACCTTAAACCCTAAACCCTAATCCATCAACCCTCTACCCTCTTGAACCAATACCTTCAGCCCTCAACTCTTAAACCTTAAACCCTCTAACCTCTACCATCAACCTAATACCCTCTACCCTCTACCCTATACCCTCTACCCTTCAAGCCTTAAAATATCTACCCTAATCCATCAACCCTTAATCCCTCAACCTTGATCCCTCAACCCTTAAACCCTCAACCCTCTACCCTCTACCCTATACATTAAAGCCTCAACCCTCAATTATTAACCCTCAACCCTCAATCTCTGAATCCTCAACCCTTAAATCCTAAAACCTCAACCCCTATACCCTATACCCTCTCTATTGGACCCTCAATCCTAATCCCTTAACCCTATACCCTCAACCCTATATCCTCAACCCTCTACCCTCAACCCTTAAGTCCCAAACCGTCAACCCTTAACCCCTCAACCATAATCCCTCAACCCTCAACCCTCAAACCCTAAACCCTCAACCCTCAACCCTCAACCTTAAACCCTCAACCCGCAACCCTTAAACCATAAACCCTTAAACCTTCTACCCTTTACCCCTAACCCAATACCCTCTACCCTCAACCCTAATCCATCAACCCTTAAACCCTTAAAGTCTCTACCCTAATTCCTCAACCCTCAACCTTAATCACTCAACCCTCAATTATCAACCCTCTATTATCAACCCTCAATTATCAACCCTCAACCCTTAATTCCTCAACCCTCAACCCTTTAACCCTAAACGCTCAACCCCTATACCTTCTACCCTATACCCTCAAACCTATACCCTCAACATGTTGGTATGTGACGATTGATCATGCTATACTATACACCCTGGCATGTATCCTTGTCGGTTGAGGGTAGAGGAATCCTCGCGTCGTCACCCGAAAAAGGAAAAATTCAATGAAAAAAGAAAAAAATCCGACATTGTAGAACTCGAATCTGGAAGCTTCTAAGCTTGTTAAAAAGGGGTTTGTATGGGGGTTACATGAGGATGAAAAATGTGATTATTCACAAGATTGTAATAGGTTTTTGCACTGGATAATAAAATCATTGGATGGCTGCAGTTTGGTGGATGTGGCCCGGATTGGGTGAACGACGTTAAATTCTCTATGCTATAATTTATTCTATGTGTGTTTTAGTTTCTCTGTTTATTAATTAAATCTACATTTAATTGTTAGATATATGCCTTTCTAACCCTAACACAACCCTCAACCCTCAACCCTCAACCATTAAACCCTAAACCCTTAAAACCTCTACCCTCTACCCACAACCCTAATCCCTCGACCCTATATCCTTAACCCAATACCCTAAACCCTCAACCCTATAGGTCCTCAACCATATACCCTCAATTCTCAACCCTCTGATGGGTGCCAAATGTGTTCAATTTTCATGTCCTTTTTCCCTTATTTCATTCCCATTTTTCCTTTCTCCTAAGTCCTTGCCATTAATTTTTAGGGAAATAAATAATATTTGATATGTTTTCAAAGAAGAGAGAATGCTTAAATTGTTGAGGTAATGATGTATTTTGGATGGTTTTCTATAGGAACCAAATGTGGAGAAGGAACCAACTCTGTGAACAACAAATCTTGAAAGACATAAGATGGGAAATGTGGGCTGCGTGTGATGGAAGTCTACCTACTTTTGCTTATTTCAAACTAGTTGTTTTGTAACTGTTTTGGGTTTGTGGCCTATAGCCAACCCAAGAACTATAATCATCTATTTTGTTGACCATCGGCCATAACAAACTACAACACTCTTTTTGTTTTGTGTGTGTGTGTGCTATGATTTGAAAATGATAGATAGAATATATACAAAATTGAGAAGGTTAAAAATATTGTTTTGTTCTTGAATGATTGATCAGTTGTTCATGGTTTGAGTTAGAGTAACCAGTTATTTTCTACTCACCTCGTGAATAGGAGGAAGGGCCTCCTCTTGGGAAGCTTGGTGAGATCATTTTATGTTTTATTAGCTTAGATCTTTTCTATTTCATGCAATTTCATTTCTGTCAAATGTATGTTTGTCAGGCGTGTTGTGATTCAGTTTAATATTTGTTCAAGTTTAAAGATTATTGATAATACAAATTGTGTGATTAATTTGGTACTAAAATAATTACAATGACTTCTCTATGGAATGTAATTGTGATATGAGGAGCAAGGAGTGTGTTTCTATTGCAGGTTAATTGTCATGTTTCCCATTTCAGATTATGTTGTGTTTCATTTTGTAAAGCTTCCTACTACATTCCATTCACTTCTCATCTCTCTATTGTTGTATTCCATCCTCTTGTCACATTTCATCTTCTTGTCGCACTCCAACCTCTTGTCGCAATTAAAATTCCTATCACCTGCACTCTTTCAATACATATTTGGCAACTGAATTCTTTTTTTTACTATTGTAATCGATATTGTTAATATTTATACTAAAGAGTGTATACCATAATATATTGATTTTTTGTTATTCAAGTTTAATCAAAACTAGATAGATTGGATGAGGTAGATAGGTAATAATTCAAGAAATAATTTCATTCATTTGTGGTTTGAAGAAGTGTGCTTTTGAATTTCAGATTGAAAAGTGTGTTTTAAATTCTTAAATGCATCCATCCCCCCTTAGTTCATTAGTTTCAGCCCTTAAGTAGATTTCTGCAACACTGTTCACAAGCTTACACCCTTGGATTGACACTCGAAGGATAAAATAATAAAACTATTATGAAATTCCTAAAGATTAGTCCAAACCTGTTTGTCAATAAAAGATAGAATTACAAGGATAAATTCAGCCCATAGTTTAATTCAATCATTTTGGCACTGTTGTTGGGGAATGGTGTTAAAGGCCTGTCAGCCTAGTGAACTAAGTTAGGAGCATTGTGCTAAGGAGAAATTTTGTGCGACAGTTGACCTCATTTAGATAACTACCCTTATTTTTCTTTGGTGTAAGTCCTTTAGGTGCATGAATCATAGTCAGGATAGTAGAGGGAGATTTGTTAAGAAGGATAAAGGGAGTCATACACAACTTGAAAAATCAGAAAATAATTCAAAATCATTAGTTAAGGGAGGCAGCTCACAACAAGAAAAGTTGAAAGCTAAATTGCAATCCTTAGAGTTACCTAAACCCAATATTGAGAAGTGTGTCATAGAGTCTACTACTGTTGAGACACCCGCAGGTACACATCCAAGCTCTTCTGGAATACTGTGATGAAAGATTGAAAAGTTCTTTCGGGAATCTTACGGGTTAGAAGTTGGTCCATTCTCATAAACCCAGGAGCCATTTAAAGTCTACTTTACCCCTTGGGCATTGGACGTCATGGATCACAACAACAATAAAAACAACATCATCAACAAAAACAATCATAATAGGGCATTGGTCAACAATAATTTGGTTACCTTTGAGTTTCCAATCACACATCCCAAACAAGATGCCCCTATGAAGAACATTCCTCATTCTGCTTTGCCGATTTTTCATGGTCTTTTGATTGAGGATCTTGATATGTTTTTGTTTGAATTTGATGTGTTGTGCCACAACTATGATTATCAAAGTGACATGCATAAGATCAAACTGTTCCCAACCACATTAAAGAATGAAGCCCTGTGATGGTTTATGAACCTCAAGAATATCAAGACATGGGAAGTCATGAAGGAGTTATTCCTGAACAAGTACCAGGAGTATTGCAAAACAAAGGAGGTTTGGGATGAAATCTTTCACATGACATAAAATGAAGATGAGTCTATAGAGGAATACCTTGAACACTTCATGTTCAGTCTTCAACGATCTTGCCAACCAGGGATAAATGCAAATGATGTTAAAATGTTGTTTCTTAGAGGCTTAAGCGATGATATTATGGAAGCATTAAATTTAATAGGTAAAGGGAGTATTTCAAAAATGGAATTTGATGATATTTGTGATATTTGTAGGAACTATTCAAGGTATTGGCACTTTGGAAGGAACTATCCAAGCAAGTTGTATTCTGCAGGGACCTCAATGGGTATCACCAAGTGTGAGATAAGTAATATACGTGAAGACCTTAAGACTAATTTGATAAGTCATATGGGTAAAAAAATAGACACTTTATATACACAAAGGAAACAAGAGGAGGTTGAAAAAGCCTTAGTTGTCTTTTTCCCCGTTTGTCAAAAGAGGCATAGTGGCGAAGAATGTCCATATAATAGAACAAAGATATCTTCTTTAGTGGAAGCCAGTAGGGACACTACTCTAAAACCTCTTCCAATACGGATTACTGAGGTAGAATACACAAACGAACCTATTTACTTTATGGTCCAAAGAAGACAATGGCAACCAAGGTCAATGCCCCCACCCGATTACCAAGTTGCACCCTAAAATCCTTTTCAATAGAATTCCTTCCCAAACTAGTCTAGATGGTATGGAAATTGGCAGCAACCTCCATACTACCCCGAATGGTCACAACAATATTTTCTTGCTCCACAATCATGGAAAGCATGGCAAGCACCACCACCACCCTATCCACAATATCAGCCATTTCCTCTGTATCCACCACCTCCAACAATAAACCCATATCAACAATCCCAACAACTCTTACCACTTGTCCCGTTATCTAATCAACCTTCTAGTTTGACCCAACCACCAAAAGCCACACCAATTCCCACACAACCAACGCCCAATCCAAACAATAAGGTGACTCAACCAGTTTATAATAATGAAGTGATAGGGTTCCCAACTTATCATGTCAATGCATTGGAGATTGACAGTGTAAACCTAAGATCAAGGAAGAACCTTCAAGTACCGACCAACATAGAAGTTGAGGAACATCCGGTTGAGCCTGAAGAAGAGCAACCAAAGCCTCAATTTCTAGAGAGGTTGCAGGAGCAACCAAAGCTACATGAAGCATTTCAATCTAATTTTTATTTTATGAATGAGTTACACAATGTTAACATTAAGATTCCTTTGTTGCAGGCTATTCGAGATATTCTTGTGTACACCAAAGTAGTTAAAGAACTTTTAGGGAGGAAACAACAAAAGAAGCAGGACCCCAAGATAGTCCAAGTCATTGGAAAACTTGCAGACTTGATGTTGGGAAAGATTTCAGTCCCTGAGTATGCGGATCTCGGTAGTCCAATGATTAAGGTACGTATTGGTGATGTAACCATTCCAAATACACTTGTGGATTTATGAGCAGCTATAAATGTAATGAATAATGAGACTAAGGAAAGGATGATCCTTCAAGGCATAAGACCTACTCCAATAGTCTTGCAAATGGATAATTGTTCCCTCATAAAACCAGAAGGTATGATCGAAGACATCATTATTTCTATTTAGTCTTGGGAGTATCCAAAAGATTTTATGATTTTGTAACCAAAGATTAAGCTGGGGGGATACCCCCTGATTTTAGGAAGACCTTGGTTAGCTATTGCTAATGCCTTCATTGATTGCAAGTCTGAAAACATGGTGATCTCAAATGGGGAGAAAATGAAGCAGTTAAAACTGTACCCTCCAACGCAACCATTACTGGAAATGAAGGATCCTTTGTGGATTGATAGTGAAGTAGAGGAGTCTCTACCTATTTTGACAATAGATCAAAGTAGGCAATTTGAAGATATTTTAGAAGACACTGTTATTAATCATTTATTGCAAAATCGTTACTTAGTTGATAATGATCTTGAGACAATGGTTTTTCCTATGGGAATAAGTGATAATTTCCCATTCAAATTTTTTTTGTTAGTAGGTAGTTCATAGTCCATTCAACACATTATTACTTTGCATCAATTATTACCACATGAATGTATATACCATCCATTTTTGATATCTAGAGATACTGATCCACCTTTGTCTAATTCACAACTACTTGTTTTAGATACCCCTGTACAATCCCAAGCTACTAAAATATTAACTAGTAAAACACTTAACATCAATCCCAGATTAGATGCCTGCCAATTGAAAGAACCGATTGAGATGTTGTTTGCACATCAAGAAGCCTTTTCTTGGGATTATCAAGATATGATGGGTATTAATCCCACTACTTGTACACACCATATCTATATAGAAGAAGGGAGTAGATCTATGCAATAACCCCAGAGAAGGTTAAACCCAGCCTTATGAGAAATAGTTAAGGAAGAACTTCAGAAGTTGCTCAATGTAGGATTTATCTATCCTATATTAGATAGCCAACGGGTGTCCCCACTTGTAGTAGTGCCTAAAAAGAATGGAAAGTGGAATATATGTGTCAATGATAGGTCCCTTAACAAGGCTACCAAGAAATACCATTTCCCACTTCCTTTCATTGAACAAGTCTTAGACACCTTAGCTAGGAAAAAGTTCTCCTTTCTTGATGGGTTCAGTGGGTATAACCAAATCCATATTGCCCCGGAAGACCAAGAAAAAACTACTTTTACTTGCCTTGGGGAACATTTTCCTACAATTTCTTCCCTTTCAGACTATGTAATGCACCCGCTACTTTCCAATGAGTTGTTCTAAGTATTTTTGCTGATTTAATTTATGATTGAGTAGAAGTGTATGTGGATGACTTTACTTTTTATGGTAACACATATGAGGAAGCTAAGGAAAATATTGAGAAGGTACTTAAATGATGTATTGATGCTAATATTTCCTTAAGTCATGAAAATGTCATATCTTAATAAATGAAGGTATTGTGTTGGGTCATTACATTTCTGAAAAAGGAATTGAGGTAGATCCAAAAAGGATCAAGCTTATTCAATACTTGCTAGTGCCTACTTTTCCAAAGGATGTACATAGTTTCCTAGGACATGTTTGTCATTATCACAAGTTTATTCAAAATTTCAGCAAGATTGCCTCACCCTTATTTTTGTTGCTAGGAAAGGATGCAGATTTCTCATGGACATTAGAATGTCAGCAAGCTTTCGAAGAAATCAAAGGTAAGCTCATCACAACACCTGTGCTACAAGGACCAAATTAGGAACTGTCGTTTTATATACATACAGATGTATTAGATACTTCTATGGGAGCCATCCTTGGACAAAAGGAAGAAACCCTCTTTTATGCTATTTATTATATTAGTAAGAATTTTATTGGTGCAAAGGTAAATTATACTAATACTGAAAAAGAGTTTTTGGCTGTAGTTTACGCAATAAATAAATTTCACAACTATATCACTAGATATACAATTTTTGTACATACAAAAAATTCTTCCATTAGATTTTTGATGAACAAACCTATCATTACTGGGTGAGTGATTCAGTGGTCACTTCTTTTGCAGGAGTTCGATATTACTATCCTCGAAAAACTAGGGTGAGAGAATGTGGTGGCTGATTTTCTCTCCAGTCTGTAGCATGAAGATGAACCAACTCCAGTTGATGACACCTTTCATGATGAATGTCTTTTTGCTATATTAGCAAAGAGTTTGTGGTATGCTGACATGGAAAACTACTTGGTTACCTGTAGGTTCCCACCTCATTTTTCTCCAAGGGAATGCCAAAAGATGGTGGGACTCAGTGGTGATTACACGTGGATTAATGGGATGCTCTTCCACCTAGGCCTAGATAAGATCATGCACCAATGTGTTCCTGAAGAATATGTCTTCGATATTCTACACACATGCCACACAGAACCTTGCGGAGGACATTTTTCTACCCATAGGACTACCCAAAAGATCTTAACCACTGGTTATTATTGGCCCGCACTCCATAAGGAAAATAAGCGTTATGTTCAACATTGTGACAAATTTCAACGTATGGGGAAACCTGCCCACTCTGACGAAATTCCTTTACACCCTCAGTTATCCATAGATCCATTTGAAAAATGGGGTTAGATTTTGTAGGGCCCATTAATGCTCCTCAGAATAAACAATATATCTTGGTTTGTATAGACTATGCCACTAAATGGGTAGAGGTAGTAGCCTTAAAGCATGCTAGGGATACTAAGGTTGCTAACTTCTTGTATTCTAAGATTTTTACCAGGTATGGTGTGCCTCACAAAATTGTCATGGACCAGGGAGCACAGTTCACCTCTGACTTGATTATAGTGTTGGTACGAGAATACGAAATTAAGCATCAAAATTATTTCCCATATCATCCTCAAGCCAATGGGAAGGTGGAAGTAACCAACAAAGAACTAGAAAATATTATTACAAAGACATTAGCATTGCACAAGAAAGACTGGGAAAAAAGACTTCCCAAAGTAGTTTGGGCATATCGTACCACCTGGAAGACAACCACGAGATGACACCATATGAGTTCGTTTATGGCAAGAAGGTTATCTTGCCAATTGAATTCGAACTGAAGACTCTATGCACTACCCTTCAGCTTGGAATGAGTCTTAGTGAAGCACATAAGGAGATACTTTCTCAACTCCACCCACTTGATGAAATGCATCAAGAGGCTCTTTTCTATAAAAAGGTGGTACAAAAGCAAAGAGCACATTGGCATGACCACTTCATTCGGTCACGAACATTCCAACTAGGGCATTGGGAATTACTCTATGACTCACAGTTCCAAAATTTCAAGGGGAAGTTCCACACTCGCTGGCTTAGTCCCTATGAAATTCAAACTATGTATGATAATAGTGTTGTTCGACTGTGTACTGTGGATTCTCAACACATGACTCTTCTTATTAATGGGCATCATTTGAAGCTCTACAAATGAACCCTTTCAAAGGAAATTTTTTCCAATACTGTCACAGAGGAACTAACTCTCATTCCTCTCACTTCTTCTGAATAATGTTAAAAAATATATATATATATTTTTTAAAACAACAATAAAAGATCCAACAATGAAAACCCCCTGGCATTATTGGCCAGTTAATACTTGAAAACCGAACTCTGGTAGGTACTAACTACTAAATAAACTTGGTGGTGAAAAATGGTTTTCCAACACTTCCAGGCATTGGTAGATTGAAAACCGGGTTACCGGTGGTCTATCGGCATAATTATAAAAAAAATTAAAAAAGAAAGAAAGAAAGAGAGGAAAAACAAGAGAAAAGAACTACAATATTGCACCATGAGCACCCCATGACCAGTTCCATGATATCCATGGTGCGACAGGAGCTTCAATTTGTTCATGTCACTTAGATAATGTGACAAGAGCTTCATATTGATCTTGTTGCCACCTCTACTCGACATCTTCTCATGGACCCTTTGTGCCACTTTGGTTTGTTGGTAGGACCTTTTCTTCCTGCCACTTTCTTGGCTCCTATCGCCTAACCTCTGAGTGCTTCCATGGGACGGTTCAACTATGTGGGTCCCACAGCCTTGTCACCATCTTCCATCTCCTCCACATGGATGTTTTCACTGATGTCTTTTCTTTCACATCCGCTCCACTTTCGATCAACCTCTCTTCTTCCGTACTGTTGCATTATCATCCTTCATGGTTTGAATCTCTTTGTATTTTTGGTGACGTCATCTCTAGCTCAGGTTGCACACTGCTATTCCTCTAGCCATCACATCACCAACCATTCTCACGATTATTGATATCAGGGAGTATTCTCTCTCTTTTTAAGTTACTTATTTAATGATTTTTATTTCTCTAATAATTGCTTGATGTGATCAGGATGGTTCACCGTTAAGTTGGCGGGGTATGGGTTAACCATTCATCATTATTTGAGTTGGATGAGCTTTACCTGATTAAAATTCCATGTCACTTGACACCTCACATGGTTATCATAATTGTAACTAAGGGTTAATTTTAGGTTAGATTAAAGGTTAGCAAATCAATATAAATCACAAAACCCAAAGCAATTACAAAACACAATGGAAGTAAACAAAAGAACAATTATACCTGCTAATCATCGAGACCTCCATGATTCATTTTTGTAACACCTTCTAACTTGCTAGTTGACGTATCTCCCTCAGATCGAACACACGAGCAATCTGGAAATAAATGTCTAAGTCCTACACCAAGCTTTGAAGGATTTGATCAAAGTCTAAATGCCTAATGCCTATGACAATATGAGTGAAATGCCTATGCCTAAATATGCCAGAATAATAATATAATTCATGAACATGT
Source organism: Sequoia sempervirens (assembly GCA_007258455.2). Classification (NCBI taxonomy): domain Eukaryota; kingdom Viridiplantae; phylum Streptophyta; class Pinopsida; order Cupressales; family Cupressaceae; genus Sequoia; species Sequoia sempervirens. The sequence continues at coordinate 412,897,922 of VDFB02000015.1, forward strand.
AATGTCTCTGTGTAATCGAAAAATGAGAGGAAAATGGCATTTTATAGAAAATGCCATTTTGAATGGATGGGTGAGATTAACCTTTGAAGGAGACCTAAAATCAGAGGCCTAGATTAAATCTGATAATCCCTAATCAAGGTTAGGGCAAAGTCATTAATTGAGAGGTTGAGATCTCATCTGAAAGAATCGAATCGGTGGTGGAGAATAAATGAGGAAATTAATTCAAAAATAAAGATTTTCGAAAATGAAGAAGATAAAGACTGAACTGAATATCGGATTTGTAAAAATCAAGAATCTGCCCGATTACTTGATTTTTGGAGGAAAGTTACCATTTTGAATTAAATTAATTCAAAATATGGATTTTGTGAAATAATAAATAATCAATTTTCAGATTATTTACCAAAATGGACTGTCAATTAAGAATGTGATGACATTTTAAATAATTCTATTTATTTAAAATGAGAGGAATATTAATTTTTATAATTAAATAATTAGAGATAATTATTTAATTTAGCAAATAAGATTAATTAATTAAACAAGTGACGCAAGCGTCGAGTTCCTGCCGAGAGGTAAAAAGCATCTAGCTATGAGTGAGAAAAAGTAATTAGATAGGAGATAGGAATATAAATGTATTAAATTCAGGTAGGAAAGTTTGAAATAATTTGCAATGGTGCATTAATGCGTGAAATGTTTAGGGTCCATGGGGAACATGGTCCATAAAGAGATTTGAACAGTTGACATGTGTTGATGGATGCATGCAAAATTGAATTTTTGGGTACCATGTATACGTGGACTTTTTTATAGATATACCAATGAATACTTGTATTTTTATGAGTCTGTATACATTTGGAACAAGAAACATCCTTTATGATCTTATTTAGGAAGCAAAAATGTATTCTTGTTATGTTTAAATTATTAAATGCAAGCAATCTTAAATGTTTGTAATAATGCTTGTGTTACCTGTGTATACATGCATGCATGTATACATGTATCCACAGACACAAAATGCATAGAAGAGTGAAAAGTATCCTTGACATCTGAACAAGTCTCAAAGCATGAGGAGACTCAACTTGCATTTGCAGTATTAAATGAAAGAAAACAGGAGAAATAAATTACTTATGAACAATGCATAATTTTTAATTTTTTTTTTTAATAAACCTTTTGGCCCATAAATTCATTAGTCATTTCAATTCCAACAAAGTTTTGATGTAGGAATATTTCTTAAGCATCAAATATCATTTGCAAGAATTACAAAAACATGTGACCAGACACTAAAAAATATTGCATTCTTTACATGTGTCCGCATTATTGCATATAGACACATATCTATATGCATGTGCAAATAAAGTTTACCATACCTCTTTTTTTTTCTTGTATGTCTATTTGTAAATAAAATTATGTTTAGTGTGCTAGTGTAAGGTCTATTTGTAAACTTTTCTAAGATCAATTAATCTTTTTTTTAATGTAATATGAAAGTTAGTTCTATATAAAGCTATTGGTTGTATTAAAAATAAGATTTTAATCTTGCTTATGTAATACGAAAACATATTTTTGTGTATAGTGTAAGGTCTATTTGTAAACTTTACTAAGATCAATTAATCTTTTTTTTAATGTAATATGAAAGTTAGTTCTATACAAAGCTATTGATTGTATTAGAAATAAGATTTTAATCTTGCTTATGTAATACGAAAACATATTTTTGTGTATAGAACAATGTAATTATATTACAATAAATTCTTAGATGAATCACTAGAAAGCTATTGATTTTATTATAAATAAGATTTTAATCTTGTTTATGTAATACGAATAGATATCTTTGTGTATATATATTAAACAAAAAATCATTTGCAAAGATATAAAGAACCTTATTACGTAAGATAAAATGTAGCCACACTTAAATAATTTACATGTTTATAGCACTTTGCATTGAAATTTAATGAGAGAAACATTTGTAACAATGCTTAAGGCATGTATGTATACATGTATCGATGTGCACATAAAGCACACAAGAGTGGAAAGCATCCCCGACATTTGAACGAGTTTGAAAGCACGATGAGACTGAACTTGCATTTGCAGTATTAAATGAAAGAAAATAGGAGAAAGAAACTACTTATTAGCAATGTATATATCGAAGGGAAGCATAAAAATATGGATCCATGTAAACATGTATACATGCATGGATGTGTACATGAGTCCACGTAATTTGGTATGTAAACAAGAATCTATATATGCCTGCGTGCATAAAGTTAGAAATGTCAGAAACAATTTGCATTTGCAGTATTAAATGAAAGAAAACAGGAAAGATTAATTATTTATTAGCAATGCATATATCGAAGGAATGCATAAATATATGGATGAATGCAAACATTTATGTATGAAGCCACGTGTACATGAGCCCATGTAATTTGGTATGTAAACAAGAATCTACATATTCCTGCGTGCATAAAGTTAGAAATGTCAGAAACAATTTGCATTTGAAAGATATACAAAAAACATTTATGATCGAAACAAAAGAATAATACATTATTGTTTTTTGAACAAGTGTATAAAGGATATCTAACGATGCATTTGAATGCATGTATACATGGAAATATTTGTTAAATCTGATGATACATTTTAGTCTCCAAGAAACTGTGATACGTGCTCTTAGGTATCTGTAATAAACAGGATTTAGAATTTTTTTTTTGAAAAGAACTCTTGAATACAACTAGATGTTATGATAGTTATTTTGAAAGCCCTCAGTGTTTAATTGCATAACCTTGATATTTTCTTTATTTTTTCCTCTGTCTGGTATGGTGTGAATTTTGTTGTGATGGATGAAGGTATATTTGAGCTATAGATAGATAAAGCTATACAAGGGTAATAAAGAAGAATGAGCTATGTAAGTGCAACAAAGAGAGGGAATTGAGAGAATGATGAGATGTGAGTAAGGTATACGAATGCATTATGAAAAGTATTTGATATGGGAGGCAAGGATGTGCGACCCTGGAAATGAGAATGAATGGAATGTAAATGGTAGGAATTTATCATTTTTGAGTTACATGCTTAAAATTAAATGCGAGAAATAAAAATTTGAATGAGGGAGCTAGATTGAATGAAAAAGGGAATGCAACAGATTGGTGTGATGCAAGGTAAGCATATAAATGGATTTTGAAATGTATTTGATTTGAGAAGAAAGGACGTGGAAGGGTGGAAATGGAAATGAATGGAATGAATAGGGTATGAAGTGATCATTTCTTCCAACAAAGGGTGGAAGAATGTCTAGTTTGTTATTGGTTATGCTTTTTAAAATCATCATAGGGCTGAGTGTTTCAATACAAACACAGAAAAAAGACTCATGTCCCATTTCTCACTCTCCTCGTACTGAACAAGGTGCCGAGATCCTTGAGGTTCCTCGAAATGCAACAAGAGAAGAATAGATAGATATTACCTTAGAATTTATATTGCAATAACTTGAATATGACCTTGAAAAATATTTGAAAATTGATAAAATATTTAACAAATTAGAGAGATATATATTTCCTAAAATGAACTCTAAAATAACATATATGATTTTTTCTTGTCTTCATAGTGCCAATATTATTCTGTAATACCACTTGTAATGAATCAAATTGCACAATAAAACAATACAGTAAGAAAAATACTACAAATACTTGATAATAGTAAGTCACTTTCAAGAGACAAGCTCTAAAAGTCTCCAAGAAGAACACAATTCAGAATATGATGATAATAAACTGTCTTAGAAATCACCCAAGCTAATGTAGATTTAAAATATGAAAATATATGTACATTTTTTTTTTGAGCAGCCAACATCTTATATATAACCATTGGAATGATTAGACCGTCTGTAGTAGAAATGCAAACAGATACATCAAGATGGATCAGCATTACCAAAAACTTGTAAAAAAACACAAAATGAAAGCAATTAATATGGAAGGTCATGAAACCGAAAAAATGCAAACGCTGATGCGTTATAAAACAATAAATGCATGGACAGAGAAAAACGTAGAGCTATTCACAGATATATGCATGGATGCATTGAGAGACATATGTATACACAGAAAACAGAATAACATGGACAGATGGAGAAATGAATACATGTATACATGGATCCATGCATATTTGCATATAGCTACAAATGCATATGTTGCATGGAAGGATGTATTCATGCATATTTGCATATAGCTACAAATGCATATGTCTATCTCTGTGCAAATGAAAATTTGTATTGTGCTATGATAAATTCTCTAGTGCATTAGGTACTTTAAAGCGCAATTTTTTGGATGTTGCTCTTGTTCCAAGTCTGATTCTTTTCGCGGGTTATAACTATTTACTGTTGTATTAGTTTCCCATTTTTTCTTCTATAAATGAATGAATATGTAAACAAATAATCATATATAATAGTTTTTCTTTGATGAGTTTTGTCAAATAGTTCACCTATTTTTTGTATGCTCCCGTTGTTTGCATTTATGCCTATGGGGACAATAATCATGACTTTTAACAAAATCCCTCTATCCTTTATGCTTTGATGACAACGGAAAAGCTCAAAGCAACACACTGTCGACTTATTCTTTGAAAGCATAGCTGAAGGTACATAATTCATTGATGCAAAATTACTGAATGGCATCTGACTAAAGAGGAGGCTATCTAGATTTTTAATTAGTCTTTGAATATATAACAATTAAAAGAGAGAAATAAGTATAATTATCCTTGGGCACATTTCACATTAACGAGCTACTTGATACATGTATCCATGGATACATGGATGTGGACATCTATCATGGTATTCATAGATGCGTAGATACATGTATCTATGAATAGATGTATCCATAGATACATCGACACATATATGGATAGATGCATGTGTACATATGCACATAGAAACACAGATACATATATGCATGGATGCATCTATAGGTAGAAGAATACATAGAAACATAGTTGCATAGATAGATAGATGGATGCATAGTTGGATACATAAATGCTTAAATATGCATGTATGGAAATATTCATGGATTGCATATGAAGTTGCATAGATACACATATCCATGGGTGCATGTATACATAGATGCATGTATTGCAGTACACATGGATGCATGTATATGTGTATACATAGATGCATGTATTGCAATACACATGGATGCATGTATATGTGTATCTCTGGGAAAGATGCATGGATGCATGTAAATAGAAGAATTTTGTCAAATGCCATAGCTATCGTCCTCATAGGCACATATGCAAAAAATGGAAGCATACAAAAGGAAAGTGAAGTGTTTGAAAAAACTCATGGAATAAATGTGGATGCATGAAATGTTGTTCGAAAGGGACTATGTAAAAACCCTTTTGTCTATTTTTTTGACTGCATCGGAGCCCTGTAAAGACTATATATCTTCAATTGCTATAGAGTTGTGCCATAGAGAGAGATTTAGAACCAATGTGTTAGTAACCTATGCTGTAATGAGAAGTTTGGAACAATGTAAACCTAAATTCTGCAATTGTAGCAAATTTTTCAAGAAAAGAGTACAGGGTGAATTTCTAGAATGAACCTTTTTCTTTGTTCACAATTGCGAAATGCAAGTAGGGTTTCATAGTGCTTTAAGGCATTCTTATAGTTTGATTATAAATTGATATTTTAAACTAATTTTAGTATTATCTATTTGAATTTCTTGTTGAAATGAGAAGGTTTCATCTGTGTTTGATAGGAATTATGTAGAAACCCTCTTGTCCATTTTACTTCATGCATGTGAGCCCTGTAAAGTTTGTATATTTTTTATTACTGCAAAGCGGTCCCATAAAGAGAGCTTTGGAACCAAAATTATGTCAACGTGTGCGATAATGGGAGTTTTCTCCTTGAACCTTGTTATATATTCAAAGACTAATTAGCAATCCAAACAGCGTCCCCTTTAGTCAGATGCCATTCAATGCATTGAGTTTGCATCAATGAATTATGTGCCTTCAGCCACTAGTTCTAATCAAAGTATGCATATGGATTCAGAATCAAAAGCTCTTTCCTGTGAGCCCATTTTTAATTTGCCTATGCATTTTCCTAGAATGCTTTTTAACCGGGAGCATCGACCAATCACATTTCAGCATATAACATATTACTTTTTTTTTTGTATAGTTTGAATTTGGAGAGCTAATTTTAATATTGGAAGATTAACATTTATCTATTTTTCTATTCGTCTGAGTGGCTTTATAAATCATTTTTGTTTTAAAAATCCAGGAAAATGCAAACGCATAAAATGATTAAATAAATTTAAGCAAAGGCATAGTGTAAAATTTGGCAGCTAGAGGTACGCAATCCATGAATGCAGATTTAATGCATTAAAATATCAGGAAAATGCGAGTGCAATGCATGAATGCAAATTAAATGCATTAAATGGCATCTGGCTGGAGGTGAACGTGCTGGAATGGCTTGATGGCCACACATGGGCAAGGTATTTTGGTCATTTAATATAGAGATAAGCCACTTGCTATGCATCTCTATTACTTTCTGTGTGTTGTTTTTGTGTTCTATAAGCCTGTGTTCTGTAAACCTAAAGTCTGCAATTGCTTTGAGCTTTTTTGCTATGATGAAAGCATAAAGAATAAAGGAATTTTGTGAACTGTTATAGTTAATGTGCTCATAGGCACATATGCAAAATATGGAAGCATACACAAGGGAAGCGAATTGTTCGAAAAAACTCCTCAAAGAAATGTGGTCCCATGGAATGCAATAAGTGTTCAAAATGGACACTTTGGTTTTTACATGTTAACTTTGTCACATAATGCAATTTGACATGAAGAATGTTGAAGCCATGACATGAACAATACAACTATTTAACACTGAACTTTATGCCTGTAATAATTATTGCAAAAGCTCTAAATGCCATAGATGAAATAATATGAATAAAATTTTAGTTTCTGCTTTTCTTGAAATGCAATGAAAAAACTGCTATAAAGGCATAACACAAGGTTGTGTAACATATTGCCACTCCTTTTTCTAATTTCTTTGGACATGAATGCTTTACACATTTGATTACAATAGTAACATGTCTACGAAAATGGAACAATAAAGATCATAAATAAGTAGTTTTAAGTCTGAGTATATATGTAGCTTGAAACATATAAGCTCGACTTGGCATTTATGAAAACAACTATTATCTACGGTGAAAGAGCTAATTAGTGTTCCTATATGCGATATCCATAGAATAGAATAAATTGCTACAAGGCTAGAGTGGCACATCCATAAATGCATGGACGCATGTATAAGCAATTGCATATAGATATACGTAGAAGCCTAGATGAATACATGCATACATGAAAATGTGCATATGTGCATATGGACATAGAGGCATATATACATGTAAATATGCATATATGTAGCGAAAGCAACAAATGGATTTCTCTATATAGGGATGTACTTTATACATTAGAATGCGTGATGGAAAAAGTGACTATAAAGTAGAATGCATAAAAGCAGTGTTGAGACTTGGTTGCATTAATAGCATAAAATGAAAAAAGCCAGAAGAAAATAACTATTTATTGCCTCAAGTAACTTGTTTATGGGTCTGGAGTGTGCAACCATAACAACTTCTACTTAGTGACCATAAACTCTTGCTACTCAGTGACCATAAACTCTTGAAAACATAACAAATAGAAAACAAATATTGGAAAAGCTAGAAACGACAGAATGCAAAAAGAAACATTTAAACTATATAGTTTGAATGGCATTATGCATGGAGGGCTAATAATTATTGAACATATATGTCAGATGTACATAGACAACCACTGTCTTCATAGGTGCAAAAACAAAATTAGATTTTCAGATGTCCATATTCGAGAAGACTTTAACATAGTAACCTATAAAAGTGTCTAAATGTATAATAGAAATAGAGTATTTTAAAACCAAAGATGTCTTTAACATGTCAAAACCAGTGAAATGTCTTAGAGCATGGAAAGGCGAAAAAGTTAAAGTCTGAACAATGTAAATCTGTACTCCTATATTCCTAGTTTCCTGTAAAGCCAAGAAAATGCTACGTATTAGAAACATAGTTTGTATGGATGGTGATTTGAGGCACTGGTTCACAAGAGAAAAATATTACATATGAATGACTTTTTAACCTTTTGGTGATGTTTCCTGTCTATTTTCCAATGCAAATGGCTTCAACAATGACATTGTTTTGGTCAAGGCTAAAATGTCCTTTAGCGCTGAAGTCCCGTAGGATGAATATCACTGCTGACTTGTCCTTGATATAGTCTTCATAGCTGAGGTTTTGCAGTTTGGGCAATAGACGGTGCATGTTGACCTAGTCAATTGAAGACTGAATTGTTTGATTGTCATAAGTTGTAATGATAGTTTTAAGTTGCAAACAAAATGTATAATTGACTTGTTGTTTGCACTGTTTGCAGTGAGCAGTTTTTTCTTGGAGTGTGCCATAGCTAGTGAATTTGCATTTGCATTTTGGAAAGCATGCATGAAATGGATTGGAAAATGCATTTGCTGCTTTTAGAGTACCAGAAACCTATAGAATATGGTTCTAAATTGTTAGAGGAAACAAAAAATACAGGTTCAGATGCGATAGTTAAAAAAAAATGAATGTCGTTACCTTAAAAGTTGAGTGTAGCAGGTTGTTGAGTTTTTCCAAGCTTCTTTTGTCATTCAAGTTACAGATGAGTGTTGACCAACATGTGTGAAACGTGTTCTTTTGATCTATTTTTCTTACAATATTCTTGAAAAGCATTGCAGGTGTTTTATTTGTATGCAACTGGTCTTCGATTGCAAAGTATTGTTGCTCATATGTTGACCGTAATACCTGTGCTCTGTCTATGTCACTGTGGCCATCTTTGATGTCAACTGCAAATTGGGTACCCATTTTCTTGGTACCAACTACTAGCGCAACTATTGTGCCAGTTGGGTACTCATTTATAGTTGTTAGCAGCTGGCTGATAGTCGTACTTGGAATAAATTTGTACTCTTGACAGAGGCGTGGGATGTTTTCAGTGGTGCTTATGTCTGTTAGAATCAAAATGCAATCACAGTCACCTCTGTCATAATCTATCCTAGGTGCAACTTGGAAATCTGAGATTGAGATAGTTGACCCCGGGACTATTTTAGGCTCATGTTTATACACAAGGTTTCCACTAACATTTAACGTGATTGTCATTTTTGCTTTGTGATCTGTTAAATCAGCACACAACATTTCCTATGTTGTGTTGGCCTTATCCAATGTTGCTTTGTAGACAACAAGCACATCACCTTGGAAGGTGTCTCCAGCTCTTTTTGCATTTAGCTGTTCGATTGAAACAATCTTAGGATTCTTGACTCTTGTCCTACAAGGAACAAGGATAATGCCAATTGAATGCTAATTTAATATTAGCAAGCTAGGAAAATGGCGGTACAATGAAGAACCAAGAACTTTACCGTTGTGCTGAGTCTTCCTGTGCAATTTGCACTTGTTTTGCCTATCTTTTTGATACATCTTTTGGCGTCTTGCATAGAATTGGAACAATGTTATTTGAATATTTGTGATTTGGCTGAATGAGTATGAAGGAATAATACTATGAGTGCTTTACCATTGTGCTGATTCTTCTTGCGTGGTTTGTATTTGCTTTGACTGTCTTTTAGTTTCATCCATAGATATCCTGCAAATAATGGATATAGCATTAAAAAAGGCATTGCAAAGCATAAAAGTGATATAAGGCTATAAGTTCTATAAAGTTGAATTTGTCTGCTGGGCAATATGCAATTTTAGGAAAATTGGATTGTGATCAGTCCAATATGCTTCTAATTTATAGATAGAGCATATATTTGTAGTCGTGTTGGACCAAATGTGGTCAATGAATGACTTGCCCATGCTGTGTTGTTGGTCCAACATAAATTGTATATTGTTCTGCTGCATATAACTGTGAAGTATTTTTTTGCTTCTGCTTTCAGAAAACATGTTCACATTAAAATTGCCTAAAATGTACAACATGTTTTCTGAATTTGTGGATGCAATAATTATTTGCAAGATTGTGACTACTTCGTCTATGGCAGTTGCAGGTCTTGCATAAATATTACAAACATTGAGTTCATTGTTAGATAGCATTACTGTTGATGTGATGGCTTCAATATTTGATGTTTCATGTTGTTTTGATTTTGAAAGGAATAGATGTTTCCTGGTTAAAGTTGCTATGCCATGCATGTTATGCACAAAAAAGCTATCAAAATACAGCAGCAAGATATTTAGCTCAAAGGGATGCATATGTGTTTCTTGGAGACACAAGATATCAGATTGCATTATGCCATAGTCATTGACAATGTCTTCTGCATGTGCTTTCAAGCTACGAGTGTTCAATGTACATAGGAGCAAATGTGATTTATTTTCTGAACATGTGCTTTGGTTATCAAATTGCCATTGTGGACATGTCTGGAGACGAGACATTTCTAGTTGTATTTTGTTTTTAACTTTAAAGTTTTTTGTAGTTAAAGGTTGTAACAAAAATAATGATTCTACTGATTTTGTTCGTGATGGAGCTGTATAGGTTAGCCCATGTTGTCTAATGCCTGTGGGATCAAAAGCCAAGGCCTCCATTGTTAATCCTTGGGATTGATGTATGGTTCGTGCACATGCTACTTGTATTGGGAATTGTTTTCTAATTGTAATTTGCTTGTTTGTTGTTATTTTCTGGATTGGCCTCGCAATGCGTTGTATAGGCACCTAGTCTTTGTCAATGATAGTAGAATATCATTGTGCTAGTTTTGTGCGTTGATAATGTCTAATTGATGGGTCATTAAATTTAATCCAGACAATATCAATATTGTTTTGTGCTATATATGCTTTAAAAATTCCATCTGAATCGTTAACGAGGCCATCTTGAACATTGTAGTTGCCTACATAGAGTTCAACAAGAATGTTTGGTTTTAAGCATATTTGTGATGGGAGTGTCGTTGTGTGACTATATACTCGTATTGCATTAAGGTCCTCCTCAAGTTCATCTATTGCATCTAGCACTATCATTTGGGTTGGAATGATTGATAGCATTTTGTTGTTATGTGCTTGAACATCAATTCTCCTATAGAAAAGGTGCGGAAGCAATGGATCAAATGGTACAGGACGAAAGCAAATTTTGTTAAGATAGTCTATGTCATGAGTTGTCTGAATGCCTACTCGTAGTCTATTAAGGATTGAAATAAATATTTCATCTTTTTGTCTCATGGTAGTCACCAATGAATAGCACTTTATATGGTCTTTCCAGAAACTATAAGGCATTAATTCAATTGGAGTAGGCCTATTTTCAAAAACCACAGAGTCAAGGACAGGTTGTGCCTGGTAAAGGTCACCACAAAATATTGTATCAAGGTTTCCAAAGTATGTTGTAGGCATTTGCATTATGTCTCGTAGTCTTCTATCAATATACCATAGGAATGTTGAGCCAACTAATGATATCTCGTCTATAAGAAGTATGCACAATTGATCATAGTGCTTTGACATAGTGTCAAGCACTTCAGTGTTCAGTGGCAGGAATTCTGATGTGTTAAAAGGTATGTGAAATGCTGAATGTAATGTGAATCCCCCTATGTTATATGCTGCTTTACCTGTATATGCAGTTAATAAGCCCTTGGGTTTGTCTGGATTATTGTCAACAAAATTGCTATACATGCGAATGAGAGCTTGGTAGATGGCCTTTGCTGTAAAAGTCTTTCCTGTTCCAGCTCCCCCAGTCAAAAACAAGTGCAATGGATTTTGTGGATTTTTCATCTTTTTTATGAGAACATCTTTAACAATTGCTTGTTGTTCTTTATTTAACATTCGTCTTAACTTGTAGTATTCATTGTTATCTATAATCTGTGGGTGCTTTGCAATTTCAAATCCATTGGAATGCATGGTATTTGGGTTAGAACGACCTATGTTTGGAAGGTTTGTTTGTATGTCATATAGTTCTTTCTGGCGAAGCTTTGCTTGCATTGCTAGGTCAATGAGCTTTTCATCTTCAAGAGACTGAAGATCATTTATAGCTTTGTCAATGTCACCCCATGCGGAGTTTGTGCTGTGGATGGACTTTGCCCTATTTGTTTGAATGGTTTGTCCATGGTACATGTATGCATGTTCCCAAGAGTCAAAGTTTTGTTTGAGTGTATGCTCATTAATGGTAAATGGAACATAGAGAACCAATTGCTCTCTACAATGATTCTCTATATCAAAGTGTTTGTTGAAATTGATAAACCGTACCACATTTGGTTTGGCCTTTGGTTCAATTGTAGCACCGTATTTGTTGTATCTGGAAACAAATTCTACAAGACATATGTCCACCATTGTTTCAGGATGTTTCAAATAGTAGTCTATAATAGATTTCGCAAGAATGTTTTCTGATTCGTCTGGCTCATTGCTCAATTGTTTAACAAATTTTAGTATAAATGTGCGATCATTGTCAGATCATGTATCAATGAATATACATTTTCTTGAACTGTAGTTTAATGGCAGTGGCAAAACAATATGTGCAGCTTGTTGTGATGACATTTGTTGCAAGTTAAGCATGGCATTTCCAAGTTTACTCACCATTCGTATTGCATCAATATTGTCTTGCTTGTGGTCTGTACGTATTCTTTTGAATGCATATGTCATTGACTTGTCTACTTTTGCAATATATGAGCTATAATACATTGCAACATCATATGCATTGAGGACAAACTGTGCATCTGTATTAGCCTTCCAAAGATCTAGAATTTTCCTTGAAAAACTATTGTTCCATATTTGTGATGGTTTTCTTTGTAAAAAAAGCGTGGGCCTGTTTAATGTTGAGCTCAAAGCTTCAATGTATTCATTGTTAGTTAAGTTTATTTCTTTCAAGAACATTTGAAAAGTGAATGTTCCGTCATAGTTTTCTTTTTGGAGTTTTGCAAAGATGTCAGTGGCATTTGCAGTTATCGCTTCAGTCTTTTGGAGTATTGGTAAAAGTATAGTTGACTTTTGCATTGGTGGAAAAGGAAAATTGTATCTACAAAATCGTTTTCTTGATCTCTTGCATTTCTTTGTATGATGATGTTTGTGTAGCATTGCTAAAGCAAGTTCCAAATTTTCGGTGTCGCAAGTAATATACTTATCAACAAAAGCTATGATGTCCGCATTGTTATCTTCTGTGTAGATTGGTGCATTTTTAACCCATATGAGGAAATGATCATGTTCATTTCCTCAATTTTGGAACTCAGTGATTGAGAAGTAATCAATGAAATTTCCAAAGAAAGAGTCATCTGTAAGTATCAATTTTTTTATTGCATTTATTCTATGTTTATAGTAACGTGCACAAGTGATAGGGTCTTTCTTGATTAGTTCAAGTTTGTCAATGTGTGTTGGGCCATTAGATTCTTGATGGTTTTGTGCTGATTGGTGTAGATTGTGCAGCTCTTGTAATGTTTGAATTGGTGGATCCCAATATTGCTTAGCACTCGTGAAAGTGATGAAAAATGTCGGTGGTCCTAGTTGTCGAATCATAGCAAATACATTTTTCTTAAGTTGTTGTGAATAGTCTGGAGAGATTCTTATTCTTTTGAAATCAACATATCCAATATCTGATTTAAGAATTTTTTCTAGATTTGGTTTGTGTTTAATGTCTTTTGCAAATAGTTGTCGTCCTTTTAACTGGCCTTTTCGGATTCTTATTGTCATTGTAGACAATACTTGTTGTATTAGTACATTAATAGCTTTGAAAAAAATGTTTGTTGTATGATATGCAAATTGTCTTTGTGACTGTAAGAGCTCCCAGTGTATTATTTTCTGATATGTAATTTTTTTTACAATGTCATTATCATGTGGTTTGCCAAAGAATAAAGTTGGGAAATTCATTTCTTCAGCATACATGTCCTTAAATATTCCAATTGGATACTTGTCCTCTACAGGTGCAATTTCAATAATCTTGTCTTCCATGTTATGGATACTTCTAGACTCAGTAAATCCATGTATCAATGTTTCTGATGGGTTTTCATTTTCCATTTCACTATCTGATTCTGTTTCACTTGTATTTTGTGCACTATTGTCTTCGTTTTCTTGAGTGCATTGGAGAATTTCTTGCCAATCTTGGTTTATGTGGACTTTGTGCATTTTGTATAATGGTGTCCTTGTTAATTGAGTCAAAGCTTGCATGATGACATTTGGGCACACCATGCCTTTTTGAAATTCATTTTTGTATTGTAAGCGCCTTTTCAATGAAACAACAATTGTTTGTGTGTTGTTAATTGATTGTGGTAATGCTCTTTGCACAATGTTCATGTCAACATGAACATTTATAATAGAACCTGTTAGGCCTATTTGAGACCTTTTGAACCCTAGTTCCCAAATTTGTGCAAATGCAATTCTAAGTGAGACAAGTCATTCTTCTAGTTGAGTTAAATTTTGCACATAGCACAATGGTCTATTAGTTCTTATTTTCTGTGGGGTAGCATACTTTGGAATAGTGGACTGTTTTAATGCAAAGTAGCATACATGGCATATGAAATCTGTGAATGGTAAGTAATCTAATTGTAGTAGCTTACAGTATAGTTCTTTTTGTTTTTCTTTGATTGTCCTGATGTCCTTGTGGAAACAGAGCACTTGGAAAATTGCACATGGGTATTTTGGTGTATCTTGTATTGCTTTTTTATAAATTTCTATTGGTGACAATGTTTCTGTTTTCTTTGGACTAGTAGGTATACTTTCTTTTTCTTTTTCTTTTCTAATCAAGTTCTTCAGGTGATTAAGTCTTATTGTTGATTTATGTTTAAAATTGTTTGCTGTGACAAATGGTATCAAATTCTTCTTGTTTTTTGGCAAAGCATGTGTCTTGTTCAAGTAAGTAATTTTGTATTGTGGACGACTTCTGATCAACTTTTTAAGTTGGAGTAAGCTTGTTGAGCATTGGCGAGTTAGATTTTGGGATTTGATTCTTAGAAGCGGCTCAAAATGTCCAGCCAGAGGGTTTGTATCATGGAACAGTATAGAGACTGATTCTGTATATCCAGAATCATTGAAATCTAAGTACTTTCTTGATGTTGTCAATGACCAAAGGCTTATTTGTATTTTCAACCATTTGGATATCCAGTGAATGCAGAACAAGTCACCCCACAATCCACATTCACTATGGTCTGTGCATGGTCTTGCAGACAATCGCATTTTGCGGAAGTATGTTTCTTGGTCATGTACTTTGTGCAATGTATATAAAGTATTAGGATTTAGTTCAGTGTTATATGATTTAATTGCTTCTTTGTCCTTATTTTGAAGACAAGTTAGGAAATGATCTATAGCTCCATTTCGTAATTGAGTTGAGGTGTACTGATTGTTAAGTAGTACTTGAAGCGAGTCAAACAAACAATCGCCAGCATTGTATGCAAATGTGCTTAATCTACAAAGGCCTTCAGCCCTAAGGGCATTGTCAATGTTTGATATCCGAGGGTACTTTGTGCATAGTTTTTTAATTTCATGAGAACCTATGGGCTGTTTTGAAATTATGTTTTGTGTTTCAATGTTTAACAATGGTTCGAAGTGTCCACTTAAAGAATTCATGTCATGAAATAGTATAGAGACTGATTCTGTGTAGTCAGAAGTATTGAACTATAAGTACCTTCTTGTTGTTGTTCTTGACCAAAGGCATATTTCTATATTCAACCATTTGGATATCCAGTGAATGCAGAATAAGTCACCCCACAATCCACTTTTAGTGCAATTTTCCTGTGGCTTTGCAGATAATCACATTCTGCGGAAATATGTTTGCGGATCATGTACTTTGTGCAATGTATATAGAGTATCAGGATCTAGTTCATAGTTATATGATTTTATTGCTTCTTTGTCCTTGTTTTGAAAGCAACTCAAGAAGTAATCTATAGCTCCATTTCGTAGTTGAATTGATGTGTAGCGATTGTTAAGCAGTAGCTGTAATGAGTCAAACAAACAATCGCCAACATTGTATGCAAAAGCACTTAATCTGCAAAGCCCCTCGCTCTTAAGCGCGTAGTCAATGTTTGATATTTGGGGGCGCTTTGTCAATTCATAGGTGTCAACGTCTATCATTTTCTTTGTTTCTTTCGTATCCCAATGTGTTTGAGAATAGCACATGTTATGTATGAATAGTATCAAACGCTATCATCTAGATTACAAAATCTATAGTTTTATCCTATGTTGCCTATGTGCTTTTACTCAATAGCATTCTATAGTATTAATCATGTTGTTGAGCATCTTGGAAGATAATAATCTCTATATATGTTGGAAAATGGATCTTGAGTAGTAGCAGAAGCCTACGTGACATATTATACAGCAAACAATTTTTTAGAAGCACAAGGGGAAAATAGTATTAATTCTTCAACCTGACCTTGTCATCCACTGTCCCCCACCAGGATTGTATGTACTTATTCCTGTTACATTGACAAATTGGATAAATGAGTACAATGCATGATGTATACTTTCAATGCCACAAACACAAAACAATATTTTCAGGTAGCTTTGTTTACATGCAAGAAATGGTGGATAAGAATCTTTTTTGCTCACATTGTCAATCTGAGGCTATGGTCTTCAAATGTTTTGTGTAATTGGATTCCTTTGTTTCTATGTACTTCTAAGTGACTGATTTTCTCAAAGAGCAAATGATTTTAAAAGCTATTCACATAAACATGAATTAAGTGGCATGTAGGGAATAGTTTCATAAATCATTTCTGTTTTTAAAAAATCAGGGAAATGCAAAGGCATTGATTGATCAAAGAAGATCTATGGCTTTTCTTATTTGTGGAAATAGCTTTTAAAATCATTTGAGTTTTAAAAATTTGAGGAAAATGCAAAGGCATAGATCCATTGAGCAAAAGTGAAGGCATAGATCGATTAAATAATTAAAAAAAGAGATTAAAACTCACAGGTGCAGGCACACAGTGCATAAATGCAAAGTAAATGCATTAAATTGCATGTGGCTGGATGAGAAACTGCTAGAATGGCTTGGTGGACTTGTATAGCTAGGCTGCTTTGTTCATTTGTTATAGGCTTAAGTCACTTGTTAAGCATGACTATTACTTTGCGGAAATTGTTTTTCTATTCTATAAGTCTTTGTTCTAGAGGAGTTTATAGTGATTGAGCAGAATTTGTTATAGTTACAGTGTCCAGAACCAGAAACGAGTTACTTGAGGCAATAAATAGTTTATGTCAGTTTTCTCTTACTGTAGAGGTTTATAGCACACAGTGAAATTGGCAATGTGAGCAAAAAAAATTGTGGTTAATGTCATTTTGCATGTAAACAAGACCATGGAAAAATATTGCGTCATGTCTATGAGTAACGTAGTACATCATTCATTGTACTCATGTGCCATGTCAACTTTTTAAATTAACTTTGTGGTCTTTTTTTGCAATACAGGAAGATTAAACACACGTTCACTTGCACAGTGCATAGCAACTTGCCACAGATATAAGTAGTTTTATGAACAAAATTGCCTTAAATGCATATAGGTAAAAGCCAGTTGACATAAAACAAAGACTTATGACTTTATAGGCTATTTGAAACTGTAAAAAGGATTTAAAAATTGCATTCTAGCAGTTCATTCTATTCTATGGATATTGTATAGAGGAAGTATAACTAGTTAACACATAAGCAAAACTTGTTCTATTTTCCGAAGACAAATTACTATTGCAATTGTGGAAAATGCATTTTCCTGTTCCTATATGTGCAAGCAGCCTTTTAAATCATTTGTGTTCAAAGAAATGAGGAATACAAGATGACAAAATGAAAACATGAAAAAGAACTTTATGCAGTCATTATATTGAAGAAATTTCAATTGCATTTCAAGAAAAGCAGAAAGACAATTTAGAGAGCTGACCTTGCAATCTGCTATTGAATGATCAAGTATACTTGCAGCAATGTACAAATTCTGGCTGTTATTATAGGCACAAGTAATTTTTCCTAGTACAATGACAAAATTGAGAAGTGAGCAAACTGTAAAAACATATACTATTTCATCTACAACCATGGGAAATCTTCCTAGAAGCACATATTTGGAAAACTCTGCATTGTTTTTTTCAAAAAAAAAGAGGAGAAGGTTAATATGCTAACCTCACGTTGCAGTTTGTGCGTGATTGTTTAAATACAGTTGAAAGCACTGATACCTGTCACAAGGACAATTTAAAAAAATGAGTACAGTGAGTGACATATACTATGTTATTCATAAAAACAAAACAAAATTCTCATGTAGATTCATTTTGACGAGAAAGAACCTAAGTAAGAACTTTTGTTTCTTATAATGCAAATTGCATTTTATAATTTTAAAATACTTATTGTTATTTGTGTACCCTATAATGTAGAATTTTTTTTGCATTTGCATGCATTAGTGTAATTCTGTTATTGCAATGGTGGCATAAGCTCTTTAAGAGCAATCAATGGAATAGATGCCATATTTGCTTAAGCGTCTGAAGAAGTGTAAATAGGCCATGGCAACCTGTCAATACTAAGCCAAAAAACAACACAGACCTATGCTACCACTGTTAAGTTCTGATAAAAACAATTTCTAGCTACTGTTTAATGCTAGACCAGCTATCACTTAATAGTCAAAGCTAGATAAATATTGATTTTCTAACTAAATGGGGTCATTTCATTTCCATTTGCATAAGTTTATTTTGTACCATTATGTAGCACTTACTATTACTTGTGCAATGAAGCCACATGCAAGTACAATTCATAACTCATGGCATTTAGATACACTCAAGGAGAAATACAAACCAAGGTTGTTCGCATCCTGATAAGAAAGATGATGACATACATCCAATTAATGTATGTCAGAACATCTTATTCAATGAAGATGATTTGGATAGGGACGTTACAAATGAGAATCCTTATTGGTGTGTGAGTAATCCTCTTTTTCAAGACTTCTCAAGGAAATTGCATGCGAATACTATCAGTGAACAGGTGGAATCAATTTATTAATTGACTTTCATTGATGGGTCAAATGTGCACAAGAATAGTTATAATTATTTCTTTCTTTTTATTACTATGTATGTAAATACTATTTAGCAGTTACCTAATTAATTAGATATCAAATGATAGAAGGGAAAAGAAGATTAATTAATTAAGATAATTTGATTCATTAATTAATAAGGTGAATTATCATGTAAAAGTACATAGATTAGAAGTTTGGAAAAAATCCTCTTTCCTTTATGCTTTAATGACAACGAGAAAGCTGAAAGAAATTGTGGAGTTTAGGCCTATATCTGTAAACTACATTTGCCTGACAGCCTGCAAAGCCTTCTCAACACATTGTCCACATATTGTTCAAAAGGTCCCATTATGGCACATGCTAATAGCACAGTGGCTCTAAAGTTTGCACTATGGAACAGTGATGCAGTAATTGAAGATATGTAATCTTTAGAGGACTCATAAGCACCAAGTTATCGTTAAGCTTCCATATTGTACATTGGAGAAAACACAATTGTTCATCCGAGGAACTAGTCTATGAAGATTAGCGTAGGCTGAGCACTGTGAAACCCAATCTGCCTATGGACTCTTAAATAAAAGAAAACTGATGAAAATAACTATTTATTGCCTAAAGTAACTTGTCTACAAGTGTCCTTTTTGGAACCATGACAACCTTTGCCCTGTCACTGTAAACTCTCTCCTAGAGAAGACATATAGACACACACATATATATACATATGTATATATATGTACAGATACATCCATGTAGACACACATAAATGCATGTATGGACGTAAACATATATGCATGCATGCATATACACATAGATGCATCTATACACACATACATATATGCATAAATACACACATGCATAGATATATCCAGAGACATATGCATACATGCATATATGCATCTACAAATGTTTACATAGATATACACATAGATAAATGCATATGTACATAGAGACATGCATACATACATACATGCACCAACACATCAGGCACAAAGTAATAGTGATAGTCCAACTAAAGCACTATGAAACACAACTTCATTATGCACTTAAAATAAGAAACTGTGGAAAATAACAAATTATCACCTCAAGTATCTCGTTTCTGGTTCTGGACTCTGTAACTATAACATCTCCTGCTCATTGGCTACAAACTCTTCCTCAGAACATGCGCTTACATAACACAAAAACAACACACGCAAAGTAATAGAGATGCATAGCAAGTGGCTTAACTCTATATTAAATGACCAAAGTACCTTGGCCATGCGTGGCCACCAAGCCATTCCAGCGCATTCACCTTGAGCCAGATGCCATTTAATGCATTTAATTTGTATTCATGCAGTACATACGTCTACTCGCCAGTTTTATAAACTATGCCTTTGCTTAAATTTATTTAATCAATTTATGCGCTCACATTTTCCTGATATTTTAATGCATTTAATCTATATTCATGGATTACGTACCTCTAGCCACCCGTTTTCAAACTATGCCTTTGCTTAAATTTATTTAATCAATCTATGCGTTTGCATTTTCCCAAATTTTCAAAACAAAAATGATTTATAAAGCTACTCAGACAAATAGGGAAATAGATAAATGCTAATTTTTGAATATAAATAATAGCTCTCCAAATTCAAACTATACAAAAAATAAGTAATATGTTAAATGTCGAAATGTGATTGCCCAATGTTGCCAGTTAAAAGCATTCCAACTGAATGCATGAGTATTATTGCCTTGACGCTAGGAACCAATAAAATTCAGACTATACAAAACAGTTTATCCAAGTGAGTGCTATTAGGTTTGTTATCTTCAATTTCAAACTCCTTTGACTTTAATGCATTTTCTTTGATGGTAGGATATGGAGATTCTTTTTTATTGAGAGTTTAGAACAATATGACAAATCTTTTTGATATATTGTGTTTAGCACATTGCAACAACAAATAGATACAAAGACTGTGGAAGCCTTCTTTTAGAGTTTGGAGCAGAAGTAAATAGCATAGGTACCCTTGAATACTTGTTTGTGTTCTCATTCTACTAGAGCATTGTAGAGTTTTGAATGTTGTTTTTAGTTGCTTGTTATTCAGTATGTTGTAAAACTGAGCTAAAAGAATTGAAAAATCATAATGAATTAGAAAGCTCAAGAATCCATTGTTTTTTCTGTTTTCCAAATTCCTGATTGTTTCATTTAACAAAATAAAGTTCTTGAACAGATTTTGCTAAACTAAAACAGATGGAGGAGGAAGTGTGTCTTTGTCAGAAGCAGTTCTTGGGTCATATGAATTGATAGAAAAATTACCAGATACCCTTTTTGCATTATTGTACGTGTATTTTGCAAAAGTAATCTGATAAAAAATCAATGTTCATAAAATCTTTTTAACAGATTATTGGAGTTTAAACTGTTACTTGTTTATGCTACATGTCATTGTATTTCATAGCTTATGTTTCATATGCATTCCTTGTTTCCAATTCCTGGACCTTGTCTATATTTCCACATTGTGTATATATGTCTATGATAGCATTTTCAACTGTTATATCTACCTATAAGCCAATACATAGCTACTGGGGCTAAATAAGTGTGGGCAATATTATAGAGACAAACTTATTTCAAGTGCCTTAAATTCATTGTCATCTTACAAATTGGTTTGTACTTTTTTGTGATATCTACCAGTAGCAAGGGAGCAATGAAGGACCTGGCTAACAATTGCATCTTATGTTTTTATTCCCTCTTGTTTGGACTAAGAATCTCCATTTGTGGTATAATCATATAGTTTGTTTCACTATAACTTGCAAAACAGGGGCTTGATTGCATTGCACACTTATAAATTCGTTTTTAATACATTATGGTTGTACCTGATCTTATTAAGGTGGCAGAACATGATAAGCAATCCAACAAAAGAATGTGTAATTTTAGTCATTTGCCATATGTAGACATGTTTTGATGGTAGAAAGGTAGACAACAATAATATAGTGTGGAGTACAGTGGAGGCTTATGCAAAGTTGAAAATAGTGAGTCGTTCTGACAATTTGTCAAGACTCTCTAAGTTAATACAGTTAGTCTAGGAATATGTGGGGTATACATATGATGATTAAAAAGAAGCTCTATCTATAGCAATACAAGAGAAAGAGCGAAATATTTTATTTTTAATGATTTGTGTTTTTTGATTCAAAGTTTTCTAATATATGTGTTATTATCAGTCATGTATTTGAAAACAATGTTACCCCATATACAACTAAATTTAAGCAAAGGCATAGATTTGAGAACTGACAGCTTTTATCAATACAAAGGGGACGTTTACAGTGACAGAGCAAAAGCTCCTGTGCTCATTGAATGAACACCAAGGGACGAGTTACTCAAGGTAACAAATTGCTACTTTTATTTATTTTGCTTCATTTTATCCCAGAAACACAAGTTGGGTTTCACAATGCATCAAAACACATCTATGCAAACAACTCCCAAAATTATAATTGCAATGGATGACAGTGATAGTGTAATGGATACTAATAGTCAAAACACCGAAAAAACCAGCAAGTATTTTTTTAGATTCAATAGAAACAAGTATTAATTGAAAACAAATTAACCTGCGATACTATTTATCATAGGTCCTTGAATTCCAAATGTACAAGTGTGAGCATGGTTCTCTACAGGCTTTAGCTATGCATTTTAACTATATTGTTGTTTTGCATCGAGCCTAAAGAAACATTGTAACTATGGTTTCCAAATAGATTTTAATCAATCAATTTAAATCAAGAAAGGTTTCCAATTACACTTAATACTTGAACCATAAAGCACCATTGCTTCAAGCTATAGAAAAAGTGCAGACAGGCACACAAAACCAAATTCAACTATGACATCATCTAGCAAGGATTTTTTTGCTATTACTATGATTAACTATTGAACTCAATTGGCTC
>VDFB02000015.1:412920807-413008650 GCA_007258455.2 Sequoia sempervirens
AAAGCAGAAAGACAATTTGGAGAGCTGACCTTGCAATATGCTATTGAATGATCAAGTATACTTGCAGCAATGTACAAATTCTAGCTGTTATTATAGGCACAAGTAATTTTTCCTAGTACAATGACAAAATTGAGAAGTGAGCAAACTGTAAAAACATATACTATTTCATCTACAACCATGGGAAATCTTCCTAGAAGCACATATTTAGAAAACTCAGCATCATTTTTTACAAAAAAAAAGGAGAAGGTTAATATGCTAACCTCACGTTGTAGTTTGTGCATGATTGTTTAAATACAGTTGAAAGCACCGATCCCTGTCACAAGGACAATTTAGACAAATGAGTACAGTGAGTGACATATACTATGTTATTCATAAAAACAAAACATAATTCTCATGTAGATTCATTTCGACAAGAAAGAACCTAAGTAAGAACTTTTGTTTCTTATAATGCAAATTGCATTTTATAATTTTTAAATACTTATTGTTATTTGTGTACCCTATAATATAGAATTTTTTTTGCATTTGCATGCATTAGTGTAATTCTATTATTGCAATGGTGGCATAAGCTCTTTAAGAGCAATCAGATGCCATATTTGCTTAAGCGTCTGAAGAAGTGTAAATAGGCCATGGCAACCTGTCAATACTAAGCCAAAAAACAACACAGACCTATGCTACCACTGTTAAGTTCTGATAAAAACAATTTCTAGCTACTGTTTAATGCTAGACCAGCTATCACTTAATAGTCAAAGCTAGATAAATATTGATTTTCTAACTAAATGGGGTCATTTCATTTCCATTTGCATAAGTTTATTTTGTACCATTATGTAGCACTTACTATTACTTGTGCAATGAAGCCACATGCAAGTACAATTCATAACTCATGGCATTTAGATACACTCAAGGAGAAATACAAACCAAGGTTGTTCGCATCTTGATAAGAAAGATGATGACATACATCCAATTAATGTATGCCAGAACATCTTATTCAATGAAGATGATTTGGATAGGGATGTTACAAATGAGAATCCTTATTGGTGTGTGAGTAATCCTCTTTTTCAAGACTTCTCAAGGAAATTGCATGCGAATACTATCAGTGAACAGGTGGAATCAAATTTATTAATTGACTTTCATTGATGGGTCAAATGTGCACAAGAATAGTTATAATTATTTCTTTCTTTTTATTACTATGTATGTAAATACTATTTAGCAGTTACCTAATTAATTAGATATCAAATGATAGAAGGGAAAAGAAGATTAATTAATTAAGATAATTTGATTCATTAATTAATAAGGTGAATTATCATGTAAAAGTACATAGATTAGAAGTTTGGAAAAAATCCTCTTTCCTTTATGCTTTAATGACAACGAGAAAGCTGAAAGAAATTGTGGAGTTTAGGCCTATATCTGTAAACTACATTTGCCTGACAGCCTGCAAAGCCTTCTCAACACATTGTCCACATATTGTTCAAAAGGTCCCATTATGGCACATGCTAATAGCACAGTGGCTCTAAAGTTTGCACTATGGAACAGTGATGCAGTAATTGAAGATATGTAATCTTTAGAGGACTCATAAGCACCAAGTTATCGTTAAGCTTCCATATTGTACATTGGAGAAAACACAATTGTTCATCCGAGGAACTAGTCTATGAAGATTAGCGTAGGCTGAGCACTGTGAAACCCAATCTGCCTATGGACTCTTAAATAAAAGAAAACTGATGAAAATAACTATTTATTGCCTAAAGTAACTTGTCTACAAGTGTCCTTTTTGGAACCATGACAACCTTTGCCCTGTCACTGTAAACTCTCTCCTAGAGAAGACATATAGACACACACATATATATACATATGTATATATATGTACAGATACATCCATGTAGACACACATAAATGCATGTATGGACGTAAACATATATGCATGCATGCATATACACATAGATGCATCTATACACACATACATATATGCATAAATACACACATGCATAGATATATCCAGAGACATATGCATACATGCATATATGCATCTACAAATGTTTACATAGATATACACATAGATAAATGCATATGTACATAGAGACATGCATACATACATACATGCACCAACACATCAGGCACAAAGTAATAGTGATAGTCCAACTAAAGCACTATGAAACACAACTTCATTATGCACTTAAAATAAGAAACTGTGGAAAATAACAAATTATCACCTCAAGTATCTCGTTTCTGGTTCTGGACTCTGTAACTATAACATCTCCTGCTCATTGGCTACAA
This sequence comes from Sequoia sempervirens, assembly GCA_007258455.2. NCBI lineage: Eukaryota > Viridiplantae > Streptophyta > Pinopsida > Cupressales > Cupressaceae > Sequoia > Sequoia sempervirens. The sequence goes on from VDFB02000015.1 coordinate 412,923,076, forward strand.
ACTCTTCCTCAGAACATGCGCTTACATAACACAAAAACAACACACGCAAAGTAATAGAGATGCATAGCAAGTGGCTTAACTCTATATTAAATGACCAAAGTACCTTGGCCATGCGTGGCCACCAAGCCATTCCAGCGCATTCACCTTGAGCCAGATGCCATTTAATGCATTTAATTTGTATTCATGCAGTACATACGTCTACTCGCCAGTTTTATAAACTATGCCTTTGCTTAAATTTATTTAATCAATTTATGCGCTCACATTTTCCTGATATTTTAATGCATTTAATCTATATTCATGGATTACGTACCTCTAGCCACCCGTTTTCAAACTATGCCTTTGCTTAAATTTATTTAATCAATCTATGCGTTTGCATTTTCCCAAATTTTCAAAACAAAAATGATTTATAAAGCTACTCAGACAAATAGGGAAATAGATAAATGCTAATTTTTGAATATAAATAATAGCTCTCCAAATTCAAACTATACAAAAAATAAGTAATATGTTAAATGTCGAAATGTGATTGCCCAATGTTGCCAGTTAAAAGCATTCCAACTGAATGCATGAGTATTATTGCCTTGACGCTAGGAACCAATAAAATTCAGACTATACAAAACAGTTTATCCAAGTGAGTGCTATTAGGTTTGTTATCTTCAATTTCAAACTCCTTTGACTTTAATGCATTTTCTTTGATGGTAGGATATGGAGATTCTTTTTTATTGAGAGTTTAGAACAATATGACAAATCTTTTTGATATATTGTGTTTAGCACATTGCAACAACAAATAGATACAAAGACTGTGGAAGCCTTCTTTTAGAGTTTGGAGCAGAAGTAAATAGCATAGGTACCCTTGAATACTTGTTTGTGTTCTCATTCTACTAGAGCATTGTAGAGTTTTGAATGTTGTTTTTAGTTGCTTGTTATTCAGTATGTTGTAAAACTGAGCTAAAAGAATTGAAAAATCATAATGAATTAGAAAGCTCAAGAATCCATTGTTTTTTCTGTTTTCCAAATTCCTGATTGTTTCATTTAACAAAATAAAGTTCTTGAACAGATTTTGCTAAACTAAAACAGATGGAGGAGGAAGTGTGTCTTTGTCAGAAGCAGTTCTTGGGTCATATGAATTGATAGAAAAATTACCAGATACCCTTTTTGCATTATTGTACGTGTATTTTGCAAAAGTAATCTGATAAAAAATCAATGTTCATAAAATCTTTTTAACAGATTATTGGAGTTTAAACTGTTACTTGTTTATGCTACATGTCATTGTATTTCATAGCTTATGTTTCATATGCATTCCTTGTTTCCAATTCCTGGACCTTGTCTATATTTCCACATTGTGTATATATGTCTATGATAGCATTTTCAACTGTTATATCTACCTATAAGCCAATACATAGCTACTGGGGCTAAATAAGTGTGGGCAATATTATAGAGACAAACTTATTTCAAGTGCCTTAAATTCATTGTCATCTTACAAATTGGTTTGTACTTTTTTGTGATATCTACCAGTAGCAAGGGAGCAATGAAGGACCTGGCTAACAATTGCATCTTATGTTTTTATTCCCTCTTGTTTGGACTAAGAATCTCCATTTGTGGTATAATCATATAGTTTGTTTCACTATAACTTGCAAAACAGGGGCTTGATTGCATTGCACACTTATAAATTCGTTTTTAATACATTATGGTTGTACCTGATCTTATTAAGGTGGCAGAACATGATAAGCAATCCAACAAAAGAATGTGTAATTTTAGTCATTTGCCATATGTAGACATGTTTTGATGGTAGAAAGGTAGACAACAATAATATAGTGTGGAGTACAGTGGAGGCTTATGCAAAGTTGAAAATAGTGAGTCGTTCTGACAATTTGTCAAGACTCTCTAAGTTAATACAGTTAGTCTAGGAATATGTGGGGTATACATATGATGATTAAAAAGAAGCTCTATCTATAGCAATACAAGAGAAAGAGCGAAATATTTTATTTTTAATGATTTGTGTTTTTTGATTCAAAGTTTTCTAATATATGTGTTATTATCAGTCATGTATTTGAAAACAATGTTACCCCATATACAACTAAATTTAAGCAAAGGCATAGATTTGAGAACTGACAGCTTTTATCAATACAAAGGGGACGTTTACAGTGACAGAGCAAAAGCTCCTGTGCTCATTGAATGAACACCAAGGGACGAGTTACTCAAGGTAACAAATTGCTACTTTTATTTATTTTGCTTCATTTTATCCCAGAAACACAAGTTGGGTTTCACAATGCATCAAAACACATCTATGCAAACAACTCCCAAAATTATAATTGCAATGGATGACAGTGATAGTGTAATGGATACTAATAGTCAAAACACCGAAAAAACCAGCAAGTATTTTTTTAGATTCAATAGAAACAAGTATTAATTGAAAACAAATTAACCTGCGATACTATTTATCATAGGTCCTTGAATTCCAAATGTACAAGTGTGAGCATGGTTCTCTACAGGCTTTAGCTATGCATTTTAACTATATTGTTGTTTTGCATCGAGCCTAAAGAAACATTGTAACTATGGTTTCCAAATAGATTTTAATCAATCAATTTAAATCAAGAAAGGTTTCCAATTACACTTAATACTTGAACCATAAAGCACCATTGCTTCAAGCTATAGAAAAAGTGCAGACAGGCACACAAAACCAAATTCAACTATGACATCATCTAGCAAGGATTTTTTTGCTATTACTATGATTAACTATTGAACTCAATTGGCTCATCAGTCAAACAGCTTGATTGTTCACTGACCTAACTTGTTTAAAAGCTATCTTGTTAAATTGATTAGTTAATTTCATTAATGAGTAAAAGATAGAATTGACTTAATTTGCATGAGTCAAGTGTAAGATTGACTTATTTGTTAATTGACTTTGATTAATGTATCAGAGACAGATGAGACAAACTAAATTGTCATGAGCGAAATGTGAGATGGACTTATTAGCTGATACGCCACATATACTATGACATTTGAACTTTTATCAAATAATAGCAAAAGCAATAGAATAAACAGATGGATTGAACATAGACAAAGGAATACAATTAATATGGATAGCTATAGCTTGTTGAATATTTGTAGCACAAGAAACACAAAGGAAAATGTTGACGAAGGTTTTCCAATTTCGGTTTGCACCTAGTAATTGCATTTGCTTCCTTGTCTATAAATCCTTTTCAAGAAATTCTTTTTTTTTTGCATATGAATGGCCATGATTGGTTTAATTGATTTGGTGAATAAAGATGATTTATAATTAACTATAATTAACTATTCAAGAAAACTGATCTATCAATGAACTAGTTTCATTGATTGGTCAAGTAACTTGATTGACGGTTAACTTGATCAGCTATTTAGTTAATTTGCTTGAAATTTTGCAAAAAGCTTTTTTGACAAATAATTCTCTGCATAACTTGCAATCATTACACACCAAGATCCAACATTTCTTCGAGGAATTTTGTCAAACAGTTTACATGTTTTTCTTGTGCTTCCATATTTTGTATGCATATTCATAAGAGCATTTCAAACCATAATATCTGTCAAAAATCCACATCTTATCATGCTTAGATGAATGTACATATCCTGTTCTAAAGCTCCTATTTTATTAAAAACAGGCAAAATGGTCAGAAAGATTGTGTATCTGTGAATGTGAATAGGCAAGATTGATTTAACTGATTTGGAGGATAAAGATGACTAACCACTCAACACAATTAATTCATCAGCCAATTAGCTTGATTGATCATTGAATTAACTTGTTTGGAAGCTATCATGTTAAGCCAATTAGCTAATATGCCACATACAACATGACATTTGAGATTTAAAGAAGTCTCATGGACACAAATCTGCTATCATGTTAAAGCCATGTAAACATTGATGTTTCAATTTCATGGGGTCATTCTATTTCCATTTGCCCAAGTTCATTTCATTCCATTATCTAGCACTAATTATTAAATGTTTAAACCAGCTACATGCAAACGGAAATCACAATTCATAGCATCCATATACACCTATGCACAAGTACATGTTATCCAACATATTAACACACACATGGTTTTCTAGTGCTAGTTTGTTAACTGCCTTTGATCAACAGTTCAAATGCACACAAGGATAATTGTAATTATTTCTTTTTTTTAATTATTATGTACTTAAAGACTAATCAACAGCTACCTAATTATTTAACTATCCTTGTACACGTTTGACCCATCAATCATAGTCAATCAATAAATCTGATTCCACCTGTTCTCTAATAGTATTAGCATGCAATTTTCTTGACAAGTCTCCAAAAAGAGCATCAGACACACACCAATAAGGATTCTCATTTGTAACCTCCCTATCCAGATGATCTTCATTCAATAAGATGTTGTGACACACATTAATTGGATGTATCTCATCATCTTTCTTATCAGGATGCCAACAACCTTGATTTGTATTTGTCCTTAAGTGTATCTGGATGCCATGAATTATGAATTCTACTTGCATGTGGCTTGGTTGTACAAGTAATATTAAGTGCTACATAATGGTAGAAATCACAACTCATAGCATCCATATACACCTATGCACAAATACATGTTATCCAACATGTTAACACGCACATGGTTTTCTAGTGCTAGTTTGTTAATTGCCTTTGTTTAATAGTTCAAATGTACACAAGGATAATTGTAATTATATCTTTCTTTTAATTGCTATGTACTTAAAGGATATTTTGCATCAATGAATTATGTACCTTCAGCCACTAGTTTTAATCAAAGTATGCATATGGATTCAGAATCAAACTCTCAAAATAGAAAAGACTATGTTTAAATTATAAAGTGCGATTAGCCACCAAAGACATTGATTGGATACTAATTGCACTTCTGATGTCATATTATTGCAACAAAGATCTACTTTTGAACCCCAATTGCTTAATTTTTATGAACCATATAGCATATGCCACTCACAATACCCATTTGTAAAGATTGTCCTTGTAAAAAAAAGCAATGATATGACTACAAGTACAATCAATATAGTGAGAATCTTGAATTAACCCTTTTCTTTGTCTACTCTATGCAATTGTAAACAAAGGAGAAGGTTTATTCTAGAAACTCACCCTATACTCTTTTCTTGAAGAATTTGCTACAGCTGCACCGCTACACCACCTCTCTTCTTCCGATCAAAAGCATTGCACCATGTAATAAGCTTTGATTAGTAAACGAAGACCATTTGTTTTTTTTTCTAAAAGAATAGAAATTAAGCTCAAGGAAATGACCAAAATGCAAACAACTCCCAAAATTACAATTGCAACATATAATACTCCTACTGCGATGGATACTAATAGCCAAATCCATTAAAACACTAGCAAGCATTTTTTAGATTCAAGAGACACAAGTATAAATGTAAATCAGATTAACTACACAAACTAGTTACCATAGGTTCTTGTACCACAAATCTTCTACCAATGAATTTAACTGCTCTTTTGCACAAAGTCTAAAATTATTTTATCAAGCAATATTACTTAACTGCTCTACGACAACATTGCAATTTGAATTCTAAAACATATTCGACATAGTTTTTTATAACCCCAAGATACAATTTTCTAGCTTCCTAAGCATTTAGTCTAGGTTTTCCAATTACAAAATCTCAAATTGTTGTTTGCTTTGTATGTTTGTTCCTTGAATCTAGTCACCAAGTAAAATGTACACAAGGATAATTGTATTTTTTTCTCTCTTAATTACTATGTATTCAAAGACTAATTAACAGCTGCCTAATTAATTAGTTATCTAATGATACAAGGATAAATGACAAATATGGAATTCACTACTTTAACATGTCTGAAATGTCACATGGACCTATTAGCTGGCACACTACATTTACTATGACTTTTGAGTGCTTAATCCATCTATATGCAAGTACAAATCACAACCCATAATTAAAATGTCCACAAGGATATTTATAATTATTTCTTTCTTTTTATTATTATGTATTTAAAGACTAATTAACAACCTAATTAATTAGATATCAGATGAAAGAAGAGTAAATGAGAGTTACCAACTCCATAAAAATGCCAAAGTTAACATGTGAATATCAAGGTGTCCAGATTTAATACTCATTGCATTCCCCAGAAGCCCATTTTCTTGAGAAGTTTTGTAAATCAGTTCACTTGCCTTATAAATGCTTTCATATTTTACATGTCTACCTATGAGAACAGTAACCACGACATCTGACATAATTTAAATGCTTGCTGGCACAAAATAGGTTTATACTGCATTCTTTTCTCTATCTCTGTGCAAATGAAAATTTGTATTCTGCTATGGTAAATTCTCTAGTGCATTAGGTACTTTAAAGCGCAATTTTTTGGATGTTGCTCTTGTTCCAGGTTTGATTCTTTTTGGGCGTTATAACTACCTATTGTTGTATTAGTTTCCCATTTTTTCTTCTACATATGCATGAATATATATACAACTAATCATATATAATAGTTTTTCTTTCACGAGTTTTGTCAAACAGTTCTCCTATTTTCTGTATGCTCCGATTGTTTGCATTTATGCCTACGAGGACTATAACCATGACTTTTAACAAAATCCCTCTATCCTTTATGTTTTGATGACAATGGAAAAGCTCAAAGCAACACACTTTCGACTCATTGTTCGTAAGCTCTCATTATCGCACACATTGGCATAATTTTTGTTCCAAAGTACTCTTTATGGGACCGCTTTGCAGTAAACCAAAATATCCAAACTTTATAGGGCTCACATGCATGAAGTAAAATGGACAAGAGGGTTTCTACATAATTCCTATCAAATGCAGATATTTTTTCTTCTACAAATGCATCAATATAAAAACAACTAATCATATATAATAGTTTTTCTTCCACGAGTTTTGTCAAACAGCTCACCTATTTTCTATATGCTCCCATTGTTTGCATTTATGCCTACGAGGACAATAACCACGACTTTTAACAAAATCCCTCTATCCTTTATGCTTTGATGACAACGAAAAAGCTCAAAGCAACACACTATCGACTCATTGTTCCAAAGCTCTCACTATCTCACATGCTGACATAATTTTGGTTCCAAAGCCCTCTTTATGGGACCGCTTTGCAGTAATCAAAAAATATACAAACTTTATAGGGCTCACATGCATGAAGTAAAATGGACAAGAGGGTTTCTACATAATTCCTATCAAACGCAGATGAAACCTTCACATTTCATCAAGAAATTTGAATAGATAATACTAAAAGTAGTTTAAAATACGAATTTATAGTCAAAGTATATGGATTCCTTAAAGCACTATGAAACCCTGCTTGCATTTCTCGTATCAAATAGACAAAAACAATGAAAAGTTACCTCTTGTGACCTCAAGCAATTCGTCTCTCGTTGTCCAGTGTGTAACTCTGCAACTACAAAATCCCCTGCTCGGCCACACAATAGAGCACTATGAAATTATCACCTCAAGTAACTCATTTCTGGGTCTAGACTCTGCAACTATAACATCTCCTACTCAGTCACTACAAGCTCTTCTCAGAACACACACTTACAGAACACAAAAACAATAGACGCAAAGTAATAGAGATGCATAACAAGTGGCTTAACTGTGGCCACCAAGCCATTCCAGCGCCTTCACCTCGAGCTAGATGCCATTTAATGCATTTAATTTGTATTCATGCATTACGTACGTCTACCCGCCAGTTTTGTAAACTATGCCTTTGCTTAAATTTATTTAATCAATTTATGCGCTCGCATTTTCCTGATATTTTAATGCATTTAATCTGCATTCATGGATTACGTACCTCTAGCCGCCAACTTCTAAACTATACCTTTGCTTAAATTTATTTACTCAATTTATGCGTTCGCATTTTCCCGAATTTTTAAAACGATAATGATTTATAAAGCTACTCGGATGAATAGAAAAATAGATAAATGCTAATTTTCCAATATATAAAATAGGTCTCCAAATTCAAACTATACAAAAAAATAAGTAATATGTTAAATGGCGAAATGTGATTGGCCGATGCTGCCAGTTAAAAGCATTCCGGGCGAATGCATAAGTATTCCTGCCTGGCGGCAGGAACTAATAAATTAATCAATTCATTTAATGATGACAATTAGTGACATATTAAATAAATAAATAAAACTTATTTATTTAATAATCAGGAAGAAATGACTGAAGAAGGGTAATTAAATAAATTCAGAAACTTATTTAATTAGGGGAAGACTTAGATAATTAATGACGTATTTAATAAATAAATAAGATTTATTTATTTAATAATCATGAAGAATAAAGGACATGAATTAATTAAATAATTATGAATTATTTAATCAATCGTCGAATGTGGACCAAAGACATAATTAAATGTCATAATTATGCTAGGACGAAAGTGGTAAAAATGAAGCTTCCAGGCCTAGGTCATTTTTAGGTGTCTATAATAGTATTTTACCTATTATTACCTATAACCTACCATTGATAATTTTTGTTAACCATCTCCATTTACCTACTATTTTGCTTGCCACTATAACCGTTGTTGAAGCTCCTACCACATTCTAATGCCATGGGATGTGATCATACCAGGCATGAACCTTTTTCCATGAAAAATATTCTTGCCAGTGAAGAAGCATATAAGATTTTTAAGTAGGCTGCATGGATGACATACTTTGAGAAATTATGTGGCTTTGATGAAGGGGTCGCTATGGATTTTTCTACAGGGTTTCATAAAAAAGAGTGTTACTTTAAGGGATTTGTAGTTTCTAGTCATAGTTCAGATGGTTGCTTCGGTCACTGGCCTTCCCCAGGTAGGATATTTGTTCTTTCCTAACTCCAACACGAGGGTCACAGATCTTAAGCTCCACTGTAAGTAGTTTCTACAAAGAGGAGAGTCTACCTAGTATGTGCAAGGCCAAGGTCACAAACGGAAGTCCTTTCCATCTCCATGGGGTGAGGTAGCTAAATTTTTGATTTAGTATATTACTTGTGAAGGTAGATATGATTATATTCATGCCCATCATATTCGTCTCATGATGCATTTACGAAATTCCCTACTTGTTAATCTTCCTTACTATCTACATTGTTCACTAAAATTTTCATGTAGTCAATTTTGCAAGGGTCATGCGAATTCCCTCGCCCATCATGGGTTAATTAAATTAATATTCATGCATGGTCTTCTCTCTGCTGAACCCGCTCTAGAATGGGATGGATTTTTCAATCATGAAACATAGAGTAGACAACCTACTGAAATCCCCATGAAACAAATTGCAGAAGAAACCCTAGTTGGGGAGTCTTCTAAACGAAAAAAACTAAAGAAATCAGTTGCAGAAGAAACCCTAGTCGGGGAATCTTCTAAAAGGAAGAAATTGAAGAAAACCCTATTGGTAAAACCCCTAAAAAGTAGAAAGTTAGCCCTATAGCTACCTCCAGTCCGCAAACTAAAAAAACCATACCCATCACTAGGCAGAGTAAAAGGACTTCTAGTTAGTTGGACAAGATTGTGGAAGCTGCTCATTCCATCACTGATGTAGAGATACTCATAGCCAAGTCCTTGGATAAGGGTAAATGGAAGGTTGTCAAGGAACTCAAGAGTCAAGAATGACATAGGAAGAAACAACGAATCGGGCAATAACAAAGGGAAACCCATTCTTCCAAGGATATAGAAGCCCTTGAGTAGCCACACGTGCACCCTAATGAAGGAATCTCCGGCCAAGAAACACACAATGCAGAAGAAATAATTGAAGATGAAAGAGACCCTGAAGGTGAGGACATATGAAGGATAAAACCCTTGTAACTAGCCTAGAGAGGGCATATGAAGAAGGTGAAGGCATTTGTCCTGAAGGAGAAGTCCAACATAATGAGGAAACTTTGAATGTTAATGTTGAAACTTTGGGTCATGTTGAACACATTGTAGGTGAGGTGGAGCACAATGGAGAAGATTAAAATCCTCATGGGAATGAGGATGTTTTGGGAGATGTTAGCACTACAAAATTTCCTCCACCCCATCCAGAAAGTGAGGCCACTACTATTGAAATGTTTCAAAGGCCCTTATTGTCATTTCCAATGAGACCCCAAAAGAAGATTGCAATCAACCGCTCATCCCATTTAATTAATTCTGCCAAGTTCTTACATAGTTGCAAAAGGAAAATGAGCAGCTAAAAGCACAACTACAGGATTTTTTGTGCAAAGTAAACAATAGAGGGAAGCAATTGTTGAAGGAAGCACATGGTTCTTCCAGGGACCTGATTTTTCTAGGGAACTACAATGCAACTTGGATGCAGCTACCACTAGCACAATTCGTTCACTTGGTTTGTATTCACCGATTGCATGAGGACATGCAAATTCCTAAAGCTAGGGGGTAAATGATGGGTGCCAAATGTGTTCAATTTTCATGTCCATTTTCCCTTATTTCATTCCCATTTTTCATTTCTCTTAAGTCCTTGTAATTAATTGTTAGGGAAATAAAGAATATTTGATATGTTTTGAAAGATGAGAGACTGCTTTCAGAATGCTGAAATTTTTGAGGTAATGATGCATTTTGGATGGTTTTCTACAAGAACTAAATGTGGAGAAGGAATCGACTCTGTGAATGAAAAATCTTGAAAGGCATAAGATGGGAAACATGGGATGCGTGTGATGGAATTCTACCTACTTTTTTTTTTATATCTTATTTTGAACTAGTTTTTTTGTAACTGTTTTGGGTTTGTGGCCTACGGCCAACCCAAGAACTATAATCATCCAGTTTGTTGGCCATTGGCCATAACAAAATACAATGCTCTTTTTTTTTTGTCTCATGATACTTTGAAAAGACTGGACATATGTATATGTGTGCTATGATCTGAAAATGATAGATATAATATATATATAATTGAGAAGGTTAAAAGTATCATTTTGTTCCTGAATGATTGATCAGTTATTCGTGGTTTGAGTTAGAGTAAACGGTTCTTTTCTACTCACGTCATGAATCAGAGGATGGGCCCCCTCTCGAGAAGCTTGGTGAGATTATTTTATGTTTTATTAGCTTAGATATTTTGTATTTCATGCAATTTCATTTCTATCAAATGTATGTTTTTTGAGTGCGTTGTGATTCAATTTAATCTCTGTTCAAATTTAAATATTATTGATAATACAACCTATGTTATTAATTTGGTACTAAAATAATTACAATAAATTCTCTATGGAATGTAATTGTGATCTGAAGAGCAAGGAGTGTGTTTTTGTTGCAGGTTAATCGCCGTGTTTCCCATTTCAGATTATGTTGTGTTTCATTATGTAAAGCTTCCTGCAACATTCCATTCACTTCTCATCTCTCTACTGTTGTATTCCATCCTCTTGTCACATTTCATCTTCCTTTCACACTCCAACCTCATGTCACAATTAAACTTCTTGTCACCTGCACTCTTTCAATACATATTTGGCAACTGAATTCTTTCTTTTACTATTGTAATGGTTGTTGTTAATATTTATACTAAAGAGTGTATACCATAATATATTGAGTTTGTGTTATTCAATTTTAATCAAAACTAGATAGATTGGATGAGATAGATAGGTAATAATTCAAGAAAGAATTTCATTCATTTGTGGTTTGAAGAAGTGTTCTTTTGAATTTTAAATTGAAAAGTGTGTTTTAAATTCTTAAATGCATCCATTCCCCCTTAGTTCATTAGTTTTAGCCCTTAGGTAGATTGCCACAACACTGTTCAAAAGCTTACACCCGGATTGACACTCGAAGGATAAATTGAGGAAACTATTGTGAAATTCCCGAAGATTAGTCCAAACCTGTTTGTCAATAAAAGATAGAATTACAAGGATAATTTCAGACCATAGTTTAATCCAATCACCCTCTACCCTATACATTGGATCCTCAACCCTCATCTCTCTCTGTACTTTCCTCCTCTTCTGTCCTTCTCTCTATCTTACTTCTCCATCCATCTCTCCCTCCCTCCATCCCTCCCTCTCCACCCTAATCCCTCAACCCTCAACCCTAAACCCTTAAACCATCTACCCTCTACCCTAAACCCAATACCCTCAACCCTATTCTCTCAATCCTATACCCTCAACCCTTAATCTCTACCCTAAACCCTCAACCCTCAACCCTCAACCCTCAACCCTTAATCCCTCAACCCTAATCCCTCAACCCTTAAACCCTCACTAGTACAAAAACAACAATATGTGACTAAAAAAACTAGTAAAAACTACTTATAAATGACTAAACATGATTGTGTGACCAGTAGTAGTTTATTGCCAGTCATTTATAATGTGACCAAATTGATGAATAAACCATTTTTAGTCATTCGGTTGATCATTAATTTAGTTGCCCCATTGATCAATTTGGTCATTGATTTAGTCATCTGAGTGATTGACTTGCTCATTAATTTAGTCGTCTGATTGATCGATTTGTTCATTGATGTAGTTAATTTGATTGATTTGGCAATGTGTAATTTAGGTGTTAATTTAGTCATTGATTTTTTTAAACTGGCCACTCATTTTTTTATTCACTGGTATATTTTGTCGTTAATTTATTCATTGATTGATGTTAACTGGTCACTTATTTAGTCATTTTTATTCCACTGATTTCCATCCATTGGTAGTGTAATTAGTCATTAATTTTAATCATCATTTTGATCAATTTGGTAGTTTATTTAATTGTTTTTGTTCACTGATTTTTGTCAGTCGGTAGGTATATTGATACATTGTTTATTAATTGTACAATAATTATATTTAGTCATATTTATTCACTAATTTCTATCAATTGGTAGTATATTTAGTCAATTAGTAGTTTATTTTTTTATTTTTGTTCACTGATTTCTACCTATAAGAGTTGGAAATGATACAATGCTTTAATTGAGGTTTAAAAATATAAAAACATAGAAAATCATTCATTTTCACATAATGAAACGACTATTAAGAAGGAAAAATACTAAAATTTTATTGAGAAAATGTGTTCTTACAACAAATAAAAGACATAAATGTGTCTTTTCTTTGAAAAATGTACTCTTACAAAGTGTGTTTCTCAGTGTTGTGACTGAGAAAAGTGAGTTACAATGCCTTTTTTTGGTTATGCAAGATATTACAATTTTGATGACAATTCTATTTTGCAACTTATTTGCAACTACACATACATGTATGTTGCACTCTCTGCAAATTTTCCTCTTCTATACACCTCTTTATCTGATACGTATTTACTTCTTTTTATGGACCCCTATTCTATGCATCTACTACTTACATAGCAACATATCCCCTCTTCTAGAATACTCCAGTTTGAATGAGCGAAACCCAAACAAAAGAGAAAAACATAATCAAGGGGTTTTACATTATAGGTGCAGTAAGATAGAATATTCTCTGTTCTACTCACAAAATATATACCCAAATCAATTTTTTTGGTTTTTGTTTGGGTTCAACTTATTCAGGCTCAAAAACATTATCTTTCTACAACTTCACTCTCCACACTTTGTTAAAGCTAACCCTTCTTTTCCTCTTCTGCACTTCCGGCTAACAATCTATGATTTTTTTCAAATATTTTAGTGGCCACAGTGCGAAGGTCCCTTGTTTCTCTTTCAGACAGACAACTCCATCTTATTTTTCTGGATGAGGAAGGGGTATGTTACTTGAGACCTATAAAATACATACATTTGCATCTCATGTTCCTTTCAATTTGACTCCATGTACAATAGATAGTGAGTGAATCTTCCCAATACCCACAACAACACCACCTTGTAGATCCAACACCTCAAGTGTATCCCCTTCGTGGAGTTTATCAATAAATTTCTACAAAAACAAAAAGAAAACACATTATATTGTTTATGACAACTATATGTAATGTCTTATGTCTTGGCACAAATCAATTTTTGTATGTGCTTTTATAAAACACTCTATTACAACTAAGCTCTCAGCTTCCATATGTAAGTTATATGTTCTCCCTTAATTCAATCTATGTATACTAGCTAATAACACTTCACTACTATTCTAACTAGCTTTTATCAAATAGGTAGTGATTACCCTTATTTACATAATAAAACAACCATTACTCACTTGAATAGTACTTACTTGCATGTAGTTTCATAGCACTCACCTCGAGTTCAACACGACTACCACTATAAATATCATGTGCATGCTTGATGAGTTCATCATCATAACCACTATCAATGTCATTGCAGACATTAAGTTGTATAGCTCTGTAGAGATTTCTATTGTCAAGGCCTTTTTCTTATTGTCCTTCTTTCATAAAATTGCTCTACATCATGTGGTTTAATCATCATGCAAAAATTAATATAAGTCAAGTAAAGAATGGAAAAGCTATAATTGTTTTTTCAAAAGAACATTTTAAGCATGAAGAATGACAAAACATTGGGACAGATAATTGACAACTATTATATTAATTACTCAACTTCAGGACAACTAAGACGACTGTGTTGCACATTCTTGTCCACTTCATCACTATCAATATCGGCAGCCCTGTTGACACCATGAAGGGATTTTCATTTTCCTATTGCTTTGATAAAATTTATCTACATTTGGTTTAACCATTGTGCAAAAAAATATACAAAGCATTCAATAGTCAAGTAAAGAATGCAAGCTATAAATTTGTCCAAAAGAACATTTTTTGGATCACTCCAACAATAAAGAAGTTGGGTTGGATTCTCCTATGCTTAGATTTTAATAATCTACATATTAAGAGGAATTTGTATATAGAACTACCAAACAAGAAGAAATGAGATCAATAGAGCCTCTTACCTCATATGAATCCATGTAGAAACTATAGGGTTAATGGATTCAACCAACTGTGTAACTTACTGACTGAGACTAAATATGCAATTCATTACCTTTTGGTACCCTAGTTCATTTGAGTTAACATGATCTATAGAGGCTTGTACTAGGCATTGAACAAATGGTTGTGAAATCTATGTTGACGAACTAGATTTCAACTTCATCCTACTCTTAGATTTACTAGCATCTAGTGCTACCATATAATTGGCAATATCTTCTACACCTGCTTCTCTATTACTGCTTTCCACCTAAAATACAATGTCAATTTCAACATATAGTCAGTTCAATAAAAAATAGAAATAAATAACACAATGTAAATTGAACCAAAAATCCATACACTTACTACAAATTTGTCCATTTTGGTGTGCAACCCACCTCAGCCAAATGTATATCCAACCCTCATATTATCTCTTGCTCTCTTTCCTCTGTTACTCTTTACCAAATATTCTTCAAAATGCATACTTTATTTCAATGCCTCCCACTCTTTGGGAGATAGACTAGAGTCGAACCTCTCTTTTCCCAACATGATTATTTTTCTGCAATTGTATCTATAATTGTTCATAAAAATTCTCATCCTTTTCTTGTAAAATTTTCTAGAGATTTATCCACCAGTAGTCTCAAAAGCATTTTCCATTTTTTGTATAACATTTTCCACAACTCATGGATCTTGCTCTGTAAAATTTGATTTGCAAATATCCAAATGGGCCCTACATCTTACACCCAACTTAGTAGCCAACTTTGCAGCATTTGTCCCAATGGGCACAGCATCTCTCGATACCTCAAGCAAGAATGGATTCTTTCCTTCTAATTTTCTTTATTTTGCATTCCTCTCTGTAGATCTGTACAAATATTGACTCAATCTTTGTCTTTGAAAAAAGCATCCACATCTTCTATTAAATTACACTACCAAAATTTCTAGCTGATCCACTAGTTCCATTAAAATTTCTAGATGTAACAGGTGCACTCTAAGGCACAAAAAATTCAAGCGGTCTCTCTTCATGACTTTCATTAACCAGAACTTCATGCTCCTTTGCCACATTAGGTGTGGCATGAGTAGGTAGATCAGGACTAGTCTATGTAGATTTCACATCATTAAACACATCCTTTAATGTTGAAAAAAGCATTTGCAAACCTGTTGTTCCTTTTCCCTGATATTTTTCAATAATATCTCTTAGACTTAATCCTAAGATATCATCACAATGTTGCACATCACCACGTGCTATATCAGGTTGCACATCACCATGTGCTATGTCAGGTTGCACATCACCATGTGCTATATCAGGTTGCACATCACCATGTGCTATATCAAGCTACACATCACCATGTGCTATATTAGGGTACACATCACCATGTTCTATACCAGGCTGCACATCATGATCACAACTATCATTTTCACCAACTGCATTTGTTGAATCACAAAAGCATCAGCTTCTACGAGATGGCAACACCTTATCTTTTCTTTCCTTTTGTCTTTTCTCCACATTTTCTTTGCACTCTTTTTGTTTCCTATAAAACAAAAGTAAAATCATATTATGTCTTATATACATAAAGCTCTTGCCTATAAAATTTCACTAAACACTATTAAATAAATAATATACTACTTAGTGGATTTACAACTTTCCTTTTCAAACCAAGACTCAAAAAATATTCATTATACTTGACCACTTTTTCACTACGCATGCACTCATATTCTGTCATTGGAATTTCAGCATTATGATCACTATCATCTAATTTATGCCTTACAGTCCTTGTCTTCATTTCCTGAATTCCAAATAAACAATAATGTATAAATCAACAACTTGAATCAGTAAAAATTTATTAAGTTCATAAGTTGATAAATTTTGACTTTCCAATCCACTGATAATTGCAAATGGAAACTTAAAATAGAATTCGGTTTATAGATTAAAAAGAATTTGCAGTCAAAAACCAAGAAGATGTTTACAATTACAGGTATTAAACAAATTTTCGTTAGGGATATATTCAAAAGAGAAGAACTCATAAAAACATAACACAAGCATGATGAAGGAAAAAAATAGTCTAGTTCATCATGAGGTGTGTTAGAACCTTAAAATTTTGCCTAGTTCCATCATCACAATTAACCTTGAGCTCCATGACCCAAACCTTGACCCTTATATTCCTTTTTATTTTTTACTGAACATATTATTTTTTTAGATATGATTGACACTAAAAGACCTATACAAAGCCAAAAATTCATCATATATACTTAAGAAAAAAAAATTCCAACTAAAGACATTCCAAATCCCTCAATAGTCTGTTACCATGATCCCTCAGTAGTAATCTGAACCCTTGGTGGGCTGGAGGTGTGTAACATACAACATGAAGATATTTACTGCCATACCACAAAATTACTATGATGAGGACGTGGTTGGGCAGTATGAGAGAATTCAAATACATCATAAACCACCATACCACGAGAAGGAAAAATGAAGGTTGTGGTATAGCGAGGAATAACCTACCATCCCACGAGGAAGATCATAAAGGCATGTGGTAGGGTGGTATGAACTGCTATACTACATAAGGATGTGATGAAGCATGTCATATGGTGGTAAGCCATATGTGACTGTTAATGTAAACCACAGTACTATGGGTTAAACAAGTCAAGCTTTTGGTATAGAGGTAAGGATCACCCTACCTCACGGTGAAATGCAAAGAAGCATGCAGTATAGCAGTTTATACCCCTCTATCCCATGACAGTTATAGAAAGTGGTGGCAATAAAGTGGTATTAAATGTATGAATCACATCAACCATTTATTCTTGTAAAATCACTGGTGCATGTTCAAACTCAAACTACGAGAAAAATATTTTGTGTAAGGTTGATATTAATGTTGACATGACTAAGATCAAAAGCCATTAAACCAAGAATTTGATATTCTCTTTGCACTCATTTACAAAAAATATTGCGCAGGGAGCTGGGAGTTCGAGGAGGTTAAGCTTTGCAACCATCGTAACCCGGGTAAGTGCACAAAAATATTATGAATTAAGTTTTATGAGTACAAGATTGTTTGGAATTCTACATTTTAGAAGTATAGGAGAAGTAAGATACTTAAACATCATGCCGCCTAAGAAGAAAGAACCTGAAACTAAAAAGGACATCATGCCAGCCAAGAAGAAAGAACCTGAAACTAAAAAGGAAGAATCTAAGGTTAAAAAGAGGTCCTTACAACATTCTATCATGGATATACTCCTTGAATCAATTGAGATAGGATTTAAGAAAGTTTTTAATGATGTGCCTCATGGTTGTAGAGATGCTCATATCCCTATCTCTAGGTGGGAACTATTTTGGTACTTTTATGACAAAAGGGAGGGAAAGATTCTGGTGTCAAATCCATGGGCATTATATTTTTCCAAGTTAATTGTCCCAAATATTTTTATAGATGTAGAGTTCATCAGAGTATTGGCTCAGAGTTATCACCTTGCTACTAGGTCTGTGAGATTGCCAAACAGTTCACCATTAGTTGTGTTGACTAAAGAGGCCATCATTGAATGTTTTGACCTAAACAAACAATCCCTGCCTAAAATTGATTTGCAAGGAAGTAAAGAATAATATACTAGATTGAGGAAAACCCATAGAAGTGATGAAGTCTCCATTTACATGAAAAGGGGTGTGAACAACAGGGTGATTCCTATATCCCCTTTTGCTACTAAACCATTTGAAGTCTCAGATTTCCAATTCTATTTCAAGAAAACCTACTTTGCTCTCTATCAATTACTTGGGATAGATGCAGAAGAGCGAATGCCAGCTAGTTTAATGATGATGGCTATGAGGATCCAAAACCTTGAGACGAACATTGAATATGATTTTGCCTCATATCTTGAGAAAGCATTGCATGAAGGATTTCTGCAAGTCAGGGAAAGTAGACTCCCCACAACATTCAGGCTATATTATTTGTTGTGCCTCTTGATATTATACTAGAATAAAGATAGATGGACCAAAAGGATGTGTTTGGGTCATATTGACAATCAAGGGAATTTTCTGCCAGTGCAACTATGGTGTTATATATGGGACAATAGATGTAAAAATTCAAATTATGTGATATTTTGTGATGATTTGTGTATAGAATTATGAGAGTTCTTAGACACCAACTGCCAAGACTACACACACTTGTGCTACAATTGTTAAAACCTTTGGCTTTGAAACTTGAGCAAGGCCATACTCATAACTTCGATGATTGGTTTTTTCTACCAGAGACCACAATAATTAGGATTTATGGATGCCCACAGGCCCCACATATATTGCTAAAGTTTGTATCCATTCGATTAGACTTTTTAGAGTTCATGTGGAAGATTCTATGGATGGAAAAGGATGTCATGATTAAACAAAGGAAGGGTAAATTTCTACCCAATTTGACATGTTGGTAACTATTAGTGGGATCCAATACACTTAAAGAGTTGCAGAATTATCTAAAAACAAGGTACTCTTTATAGTCTGGAAAGGAACTTAGATTTTGACCTTGAGGGTCACATGAATTTTGTAAGACACACCATCCTTACCAAGGCTATGGTTACTCACCAAATTGATTAAGAAGAAGATGTAATAAGAAATTGTTTCACTCCTCAAGAGGTATATGAGAGGAGGAGAAATTGGAAAATTATGAAAAGGTTTGAGGAAGAAAGAAAGATGAAGCACAATGATTTCTTTAGTTATTTAGTAGAGGAAGTAGATCCTATCAAGAGGATTGATATGATAATTGATAATTTTCATGAATTATTTAATATTGCAACAAATATGGGGAGACTCACCAAATTGTCTCCCAAAAGGCCGAGTGGTATTGTAATTATAGAACCAACTCTGGATACTATTTTAGTGTGTCATGCTTTTCCAGGATCACCTCCTGAACAACCACCTTCTAAAAAATAAAAGACATAAGAGATAGACCCACTTGTTTCCTATGAAATAAGTGAGGAGGTTGGAGATACAAAAGAAGCAGTTAATGTGTTAAGAAATTTCAAGGATGATGTTGAAGTGGACCAAGAAAGAGATGATTTTGAAAAGTAATATACTTATTGTCCCTGGTATGGAATTAAAGAAAATGTTTTTACTTGATCAAGTGAGAACATAGGAGGACCCAATACTGATTGTTGCATTTGAATCAGATAAAGGGGTAAGTGGCACAGGGTATAATCCTAAGATTGAAACCTTGGCATTCTGGGCTAAACAAAAGAGTACACAAAAACCAAGGTTACTAGATGTAGTGCAGGAAATGATAAAGGGAAAACTATGGTGAAAACATTAAAGGATACATCTCCTCTAGAAGTTGCAACCATGACAATGCATTCAACTATGTCCACCTATGCTACAGTTAAGGAGATGTAAGATAGATTGGGAGAGTACGAAAAGGAACAAATTTTTTTAAATGATGAATTCAATAAATTGTTCATGGAAAATGTGAAGTTGACAGAACAATTGAAAGGAGTAGGCCCCTCACAGAACAAGGAAATAATGTTATACCAGTGTCCTCCTACTCCACTAGTTGATATAGAAAGTGCTTATATTGAACAAGTGATCATTCTTAGACAGGAGATTGAAGAGTTAAAGAAAGCCAACAATGAGGGTAAGGAAGGAGTGAATAAGAAAATATGCAATTTTTTAGAGAATGTCCTCGAGCATAGGATAAAGCTAATTGTAGATAAGTTGGAAAGTGTGTATGATTGCTACAACTCACTAACACAAGAAATTGATCAGATGAAAACACATGTACCCATACTGGATCCCCTTTTTAAGAACTGGTAGCCCATACATCACACATTAATAACCTTGTGTAAAATATTATAGAGGAGTACTGAGGCTCTTGCAACATTAAAAACTATAGAGAAGATGGCCAAAATAGTTATAGATGAATTCCAATATATGCAAGGAGAGGGCCAAAAGATGAGAACAAGAATAGATTCATTTCATACTCTAAATTAGTGGTTTGTGCCAAAACTATTGAAATATGATGACCACTTGAAGGACCTCAATGAAAGGAAGAGTGAATTTGGCTAGAATGTTCCACAGTGTATCACTCGCATACAAAAGGATGGTGAGTTGAGTCTTGACAGGTTTGACTTAATCAGGGATGGAGTAATAGCATTGGATGCTAGGTATTCTAAGTTTATCATGGATGGTAGGGAATTATTAGATAGGAAATGGAAGATTCACCTTGCAAATATATTAAAAGTTCAAGAATACAAATGGCCACATGATTATACAGTGTATGAGTGGGAGCAGAAGTATATGGGTCCTCCCCCCAAATAGTAGGGATTGGGGCTGTCATAGTGGAAGAGCCACACATTTAGATACACTAATATGGAGAAAGGACCTTGAATAGATCTTCAGTGATCATGGGTTCCTTACGAAGATTAATGGACTATGGTGTCATGAGTGCTGTAGACTTCATTAGTTATCTAATTTCTCTGTTTTATGTTTTAAGAAAAGCTAATGTTTAGTTTGGTTTATACGAAGAGGCATGAATTTTGAAAAGATGTCATATTTTGTAACAGTTTGAAGCTTTCTTCTTCTCTTATAAAAGAGAAACCAATAGAAAATTTTGATATCATCATCATATACATTTATAGAAACATATATGAGGAGACTTATGTTATATTGTAATATCTATTTGAAGCAATCAATGGACAAGAAGATTTAATCTGGTGCTCGAATTCTTGTCTCAATTATTTGTTGATAATGTTGTGTATGATTGGATTTTTTATGTATTTTAGGTTGGAATATGGGTATATTATGAATTGGTATCAATTATTTGTTCATAATTATCTGCATTTTTTATTACATTGCATTGCACATCTTTCAAACTCAAAGCATTACTTCACATTGCATAACTAATAACTAGATGATGATAGATGACAAAATTTCAATTACAATATAGTTTTTACAAATTCAACCTAAGTAGTTATGCAATTACTTCACATTTCCTAACTAATAACTAGGAGCAGCTTCCAATTGCATTTTCTTGTCATTGCATTCCATGAGACCACATTTCTTTGAGGCATTTTTTCAAATAGTTCATGGCCTTGTCTATGCTACCACATTTTTCATACATATTGTCTACCAAAGAATTTTATCAAATAGTTCACTACCTTGTTGCTATGGATAAATGCCTAAAACAAGTGCTTTCAAACAAGCTATGGATGCTTGGAAAAAATATATCAAAGCATAATAGTAAGCAATAGCATAGAAAAGGTAGTGAACTGGTTGAAAAAATGCCTCATAGAAATGTGGTCTCATGGTGATGGAATGCCATGACAATCCGTAACAATTCGCTTGTCATGGAATTTTTCATGGCATTCCATCACCATGAGACCACATTTCTTTGAGGCATTTTTTTCAAATTTCATTGCCTCAGTGTCTATGCTACCACATTTTTCATACATGTCTACCAAAACATTTTATCAAACAGTTCACTGCCTTGCTATTATGGTTAAAATCCTAAAATAGGTGATTTCAAACAAGCTATGGACTCTTGGAAAAAATCTATCAAAGCATAATAGTAAGCAACAAGCTATGGTATTTTGGTTTTTTTGGTGCGGAATCAATGTGATTTTATTTACATTTTTTTGCAGGTTTTAGATACATTTTTTTGGAAATTTTGATGTTTGAAATGGGAAAAATATCTATGGTTAGTTTTGTGCATTTTTTAATTGTAGGATTCTCACAGTTAGTGAAAAAGATAGTGTTCATGAAGGAATGGAAAAGATGCATAGATCCTTTGAATTATACCCATACTGTACAATAACATTGAATCATTTAGCAAACCATTTTTTCTTCATAGGGCAACATTTTCTTGTGGAACATTTGACTGAGACAACTCTTGTTTCAATTGACCACCCTCTCACGAAATCCCATTCATATTACAATCTTGCACGATCTTATCATAGTAAAGGTGATTATGACACCACTGGCTACTACAACATGGCATCAGTCAAGGAAAGCCAGAGGGCACATGATTTTATGGACAGATTCACTTGAAGTTGGGAGATCTTAAGAGTTCTCTCTCAAATTTTGAAAAGGTTCTGGAGGTCGACCTTGAGAACTATGAGAGCTTAAAATTTGTAGGCTATATATGCTCAACAAGGGTAGGCAGAGAAGGCTTTGAAAATTTTAAGAAAGGAAACTCACATAGATCCATGTGATGCCTATGCATTTATCAAGATGGGTGAGTTATTAATATCAATAGACCCTAGTGTAGCCTTAGATTCTCTTAAGACAACAAAGTATCTTTTGAAGAAGAGTAGAGAAGAAGTACCCATTGAATTGTTAAACAACATTGGCGTTCTTCAATTTGAGTGTGATGAACTAGAGTTGGCTCAACAAACTTTTATGGAGGCATTAGGAAATGGCATTTGGGTTGAATGCATAAATAAAATCCCCAGTGCCAATTCTACAATTTTTCTATGTGCTTAAAGGATATGGAATTCTTCCATCGACTAGAAGAAGTTGGTGTTTCACTTGAGTTACCATGGGATAAAGTCACAACACTATTTAACCTTGATAGGTTGTTTGAACAACTACATGATACTGGAAAAATAAAATATTTTATACAAGCCAAAATTGTTCAAGTTTCTTGATTATGTGGATGCATATCTATGTCTTGCAACCATGGCTCAGGCTTAGAATGAGATCCAACTAAGCCTATAATTGATTGGGGATGCACTTAAGGTGGATAAAAACTCATCAAATGCTTTATGTATGCTTGGTGTGTGTGGGAAATGTGGGAGAGTTAGCAAATCAATACTAAAGCACAAAAACACCAATGAGACATATTATATTAAAGATTTGAATCAAAGAACTAATCTATTTGTAGTTAACAAATCTCTAAAAATGTTCCATTGTTCTCTATTCTCAAGGATTCATTAAACCATTTGGCTCTCATATTTTATATGTGCACTATGGTTGTTAGAATGAAAACTTGAGAAACGAGATGCTATTCAAAATGCAAGAGATCTAAGTTCCTACATGAAACTATGTGATGAAAGCCATTGATACTATGATAGTGGAGATATTTTACAAATGGATAATGATGCTAGATTATGTGATGAAAATGTTGTGATAAGAAGCTAAAAGGATTCTGCATATGCTCAAATAACTATTGATATGATAAACTAAAAAGCAACTATAAGGAAATACATGAGATAAAATGCAACTATAAAGCAAGACATGATTATAATTTAACATGATACTACAATGCTAACTCTAAACTCCAAATGCTCCAATACTCCAAAGCTATTCCTACACACCCCGACAAGAGCCACACCTTATGCTCTAGTCTATAGATCAAAATCCATTCTACCTATTGAGGTTGAACTACTGTCACTCCGAGTGTCACTAAAAGGGATCATTTCATATGAGGATTACAAAGTTTCTAGGTTACAGGAATTGGAACTATTGGATGAGCATCAACATGTAGTGGATCACCTAAAAGCCTATCAACAAAGGATATCCAGAAGTTAAAATCGTAGAGTAAAACCTAGAAAATTTCAGGTGGGTGATTTAGTCTTGAAAGAAAACCCCCGTAATCAACAGGATCGAGAGAAGAAGGGGAAGTTTGAACCAAAATGGATAGGTCCCTTTGTTATTGTATTAGTCTTCAGATCAGGAGCATATCAATTGTCCACACCAGAAGGAAATTTGTTTGATGAACCCCTCAACAACTTGCATCTCAATAAATTTGTTTTGAAATAGGCACAATGTTTGATATCCTTTCGACATAGTCAATAGGTCTAATAAATCCCACATCTAACAATTTCTTCAACTCAACTTTTACCAAGAGTGTGATGTGAGGATGCATTTTTCTAAACTTTTGCTTGATTGGTTTTATTCTAGGTGGTAGTGATAAATGATGCATGATGAGTTATGGATCTATACCTGGCATGTCAGCATAAGACCATGCAAAGTTGATTTTCCTTTCTTCAAAGAACTTAGTGAAGTTTGGCTTTTCTTGCTCTATCATTGATGCTGCTAGACGTAAAGTCCTGACTGTTTCCTCCATACCAATGTTGATGGATTGTGTTGGTTCAATTAGCACTGAAGACCTCTCCTAATAGTACTCTAGAAGAGTGTAAAATCTCCCATCCTTTGGTGCCTCAAAGAGGTTTTCACCATCAGTTGCACTCTTTATTTGATTTTTTCTTGATCTAATGCTACCATTGAATGGTTTTCACCATTAGATCAATTTTTAATGTTCATTTTTTTGCAGCTGAGAGATTTGGAACTCCCCTCGTTTGGAGTGCCATTATGATTTTCGATGATGGAACATGTTTTAGGGTTATCTGAACAAAGAAAGTTTACAATGGCATCATCATTCAAAAAGGTGGGTAGATCCAGCAGCTTAGATTGGTCCCAATCAATCAGTTCAAGATGTATCAAGGGAAATGAATCGTTGTATTGGCTAAGGTCAGAAGGGTTGAGTGTCATGATGGTGATGTCATCAAAGTGTCCAATGGAAATGTCAAGGTATATGATGTTATTCTCCTCCAAGTGATCTATCTTGCTCAAAGTCTGATCGTCTCCACTTGAGTCATCGATATGTTGTGATCCAATTTCAAGTGGTTTGGAACTCGAGCTTTGTCCTTCCATACGTGTTGGTGTATACTTTTGTATCACATCAATTTCCTTATCATGACATGACTCTTCAGAGAGGGAATCCCATTCATACTCATTGGAATCTGTTTCAAAACTATCTCTCAATTGAAGGATTCTCTCAACAACCTACTGCCTGGTTTCTTCCTTTGGTTCTTCTATGTACCCTAGTCTTGTTTTGTCTTTGGCATGCATTGTGGTAGGTTGTATTGGTTCTATGATGCATTCGTTCCTTTTACCAATATGACCTTTTCCCTCATATCCCTTCTTTCCCAAGATTGTCTTGCCTTTTCCATATTGCTCTATTAGTACATTTGAAGTGGATGCTTGTGATGATTCTTCATCTTTGTATAACCAGTTTAAAACCTCCTTGCCATCTGACTCATCCACTAATGTTCCTACTCTTACAAAGGTTCCATCAAAGAGTATAGTTGGCTGCAATGATTGTTGTCTTGATGTTGATGGCTGCCCATATGACTTAGGAGAGGATGAAAGTTGTGATAAACACAAGGATTGCTCAAATGAGTATTCCCCCATGCCTTTGTCTTTCAATTGGATCTTGGCAACCTATTTCGATAAGGAATTGAGTTGACCTTCCTGATTTTGTGGAGTAGGATTATTGATACCTTTTTCTCTTGATTGGTCCTTTATCTCAGGCTAGTTTGATGAAGAATTTGATATACTTTCTTTACTTGAGGGAGTGTAATCACTGATACCCTTTTCTCAACCCACTTTGACAAGGCATTTAGTTGTTTTCCATCATTTGATGAACCATGTGTTGGAGCTTCCTTGTTTTGTGGTACAAAAGCATCTTGGGTGGTCTTGAGGGTGTTACAATATTGGGGGTTGTTGGAGTTATTGATATAGTGATTTCCTACCCATTGAAAGGGAACTTCAAACACTGGTGATATGTGGATGGTACTACTTGCATGTCATGGATCCAAGGACGTCCCAAGAGTATGTTGTATGCTAATTCCTTGTCCAATACTTGGCATACTATATCTTTGACAACTAGTCCCATTGAATTGGTAAGACAATTAATCCTTGGGAGGATCTTTCTTCATCATCATATGCTTTTATTGTGATTTTTCTTCTAGGATCAATAGCATTTTCCAAATACCCTAGTGCATGGACAAGTTTCAAAGTATAGATATTCAGGCTAGCATCTATTAGAACACGTTTAACGCGGTGTTTGTGGATTAAGACCTCGATGTGGAGGGAAACATTGTGCTAATGTGTGATAGATACATCATCGTGTTAAAAAAATGATAGGCAGTGCGGTGCAGTCAAATGTCCCACCATAGTCTGAAATTGGAAAACTTCCAGATTGTTCAGTACCATGGTGGTTACTAGAGCTTGTTCTAAGATTTCCTTGTGAGCAAGTGAAATCTTGAGAAGTTCTAATATGGATATTTGGGTAGGTATTTTTTGCAACTGATCAAATATGTTATATTGGGTTGTAGGGATAGCAGTAGTAGCTTTGGAGGTGGAAGGGGTAGTTCCTTTCAATGTTACCTTCGCTTGTCCTCTTGTGATTGTATTGATTGGTGGGTTGCCTTGTTTCTCTTTGATTTTGATAACATTGATTTGGTTATCATTTGCAACGATGTTGGTGATCAGATTTATTGGTACAAGGTCATTGATTTGATGTGAGGTGGTGTCGATATCATGGTGATGATTGTCAGTTGCAATGATGTTTTGTTCATGTTCAATGATGTTGTCATTTATTGGGTTATCGATTGCAATAAGATTTGGTTTGTCATGGGTTTGATCATCAACCACCTCAATATGGAGAATAGTGGTGTCATAAACATAGTTCATGTTTCTTCCTTTTGTGTTTGATGATGAGGACTCCCCTTTCTCGTAGTTTGGTAGAGGGTTCTTGAATGCTCCATGATCATTGTTTGTTTGCAGTCCTACAAATATCATCTTGTTGTCAATCAAGTCTTGTATCAAGTGCTTCAATTGCATGCAGTCATTGGTTTTATGTCCTTTGTTTCGATGAAAGTCACAAAAATGTGCATAATTCCACAATGGAGGCTTAACTTGTGGTTCCCAATTTCTTACCTTTGGTAATGTTATGACTTTAGCTTCAAGAAGTTCCTTTAATGTTGATTTTGATGATTGCCCCAAAGGTGTGAACCTTCTTCGATTTGAGGATGTTCAATATGATGGTGTTCTAGATCCAACATTACCTTGATTGTTGCTTTGGTTGAAATTTTGGTTGTTGTTTTGGTTGTTGGGTGGATTTTTGTTCTAATTAGTTTTGGTGGCAACTGTTGTTAAGTTGAATACAGGTTTTTCATTTTGGTTTTCAACTATGCCATCATTGTTACCTACATTCTTGTTTTGTTGCCAAAACTTTGGTTTGTCACCGTTGTTGTAATTGTTGGAGGAATTTGATGAGTTGTTTTCATTGTAAATTTTGATGACTCCTCTCTTGATTAGAGCCTCTTCGATTTTTATTCCATTTTCAATCAATTTTTCGAAGGTAGGTGGGCATTGTAATTTCAATCTGTAGTTCATCTTGTCATTTAGGTTGTCAATGAAGATTTCTATCTTTTCCTTTTAGGTATGAGATGAGAATATCTTGCAAATAACCTTCTCCATTTTTGTAAAAATACAAGGAATGATTCACCCTTTTTTTGTTTCAAATTGCAAATATCTTTCATTGTTATGTCATGTTGAATGTTGTAAGAGTATTGGGTGATGAACTTGTTAACTAGTTCTTCAAAGAAGTTAATTGGTGGCGCAAGATTGGAGAACCATTCAAGATAGTGTCCACCTATACTCCGAGGAAACAATTTCATCAAGTATGTTTATTCGTATGTAAATTCAAGACTCATGGTTCTAAATTCCCTCACATGATCTATTGGATCGATTTTACCATTGTATTTTTCATACTTTGGGAATTCACAATGTTTGGGAAAAGGGATCATGTGGATACTTTGATCAAATGAATATGGACAAATGTCTTGTATCAAGTATCATTTTCAGGTTCCTCTTTGCATATTAAGAATTTGTTGTTGAAGGTTCTTCATTTGATGAGTTAGGGAAACCACTTGTTCTAGTTAATTTTCAAGCTTTTTGGGAGGTGCTTTTAATTAATCAACATCAAAGTCATTAGGAAATTTGACACCTTGTTTAGCTAGCATTAGTAAGTATTTTTCCCCATTTCTTTCAAAAATATTTTCTAAGCATTTGTGGAAGTTTGGATCTTGTTCAACATTTTGGATATCTTCCCTAGTTATTTCTTCCCCTTCATTGCTGTGGATTCCATGGAAAGGATTCTCTTTAGCTTCAACCATGGTGTTTTGAGTTTCACTATTTTGAGTTTCGATGTTTTGAGTTTCGATGTTTGGAGTTTCGATGCTTTGAGTTCCAATGTTTTGAGTTTTAATGTTGTGTTTCAAGTTATTTTTCCTTGAATTTCTACTTTTGTAACCTTGTTTGAATAGACATACAAGTGTTATAAGTCAAATAGAATGGAAAATTCTATTGATGAGACTAAGTTTGATTTGATTATACAACTTTGTTTCATGATGAAAGGATGACAAATCTTGATGATGAAACTAGGCTTAATAATCAAAGGTGGGATAAGTTTGATGATTTAGGCATTTTGAGATGTTAGATCTTGGTTTAGGTTGGAGAATTCCACTTGTAGAGGTTAGTTTTAATAATTTTAGACTCTGTTGTACCTAAGGAATGATTCTAGATTGAAAAAGATTATGAATTTTGGTTCAAACTATGAAACAGGGGATAAATTTAACTCTCAGGTTTTGCATTTAATGGATACGCTAAAAGATTTGAAAAATGCACCAAAAAAGAGGATGGATGTGCTAGAAGAATCCTCAGATGCACTAGAACAAAGGGTCAATGCCCTAAAATATGCAGTGTATGCACTATAACAAAGGGTAAATGTGTTGGAAGATTGCACAGATGTGCTATAAAAACTACCTAGATGCGCTATAACAGAAGATGGATGCACTGAAAGATTGTACGGATGTGCTATAACAGCAGATGGATGTGTTGCCAAATTACACAAATGCACTAGAAAATGCAGTGGATGCGCTGAATTGGGAAAATATCACAGTTTCTTGCAAGTTTGTTTGATTTTCTGATTTTCCAGTCAAAGAATTGGTTGTTTCAAAGGATGTTTTTTGAATCAAGATTTTCACTTCCAATGTATGATGTTTTGTTTTAAATTTGCTTAAAAACACATTGGTAAAACACATCAAACATGTACAACTTAAGGTTGTGTAGGGCAATATTTACTGGATTCCCACTTGGATTTTACTCTAGTTGCGCCTACTTTTAGCGGATGATTAGAAGCTTGACCCCAATGGCTCCCCTCTATGGTACTCACTTCTACGGGGCATCCAAGCTTCAGTACCCATGAATCTCCCATGGAATACTTCTCATCTCTACTAAAAGTCGCAAAAATGTGGGACGACTTCAAAGGTTAGACCTTTTGCACCAGTAAATAGAATAAGGATTTTGGCCTTCTCAACAAGAGGTTGTAGTATACGCATTTTGTTCATGGGGGATCATCCATACAGAAAGATGCCATTGTTTCCCTTCTTGTCAGAACAATCCTCGTGATACTTGAACTTTCCTTAAGTACCCACATTTATATCTCGGTTGGAAGTCACTTGGCTTTAGTGTGTTACCGGTTGGGTCATTCCCTTGGGTGATTACTTTTTCCCACAAGGCAGGCCCTCTAGGGATAAAACAAAATAAAAATGAATGGGTCTAGATTTTTGGTCACCCAGTTAAGGGGAGAGCATATGCCTACCATTCATCAAGTACAGAAGACACGATGTTCTTTAACCTTTTAATTAAGCTAGATGCCTATCTTAATCAAAAGAAAGCATTAAACAACTCTAGCCCCTACATAAATCATTAGTATTTTGATAAGATTATCTTTGACCAGTGTATAAAAGTACCTACAAGTAGAAAACACCAATTAGTTCTTGTATTTTTAAGATTTTGCAAATTTAAACAGATGCGCTAAAATAGTCATTCAATGCGCTAAAAGATCATTCCAATGCACTAAAAGCACTATTCAATGTGCTAAAAGAACTCATGCATGTGCTAAAAAGACTAATGAATGCGCTAAAAGAAGTAATGAATGCGCTAAAATATTGACTGAAAGTGTTGAAAGTCTCCCTGAATGTGCTAAAAAATTTGTTGGATGCACCGAAAGAAATGTTGTATGCGTTGTAATAGACCCCAGATGCACTGAAAGAGTTGTCCTATGCACCGAAACAGAAGTCGTATGTGCTAAAAGATTGGTCGTATGCGCTAAAATAACTCATGGTCGCGCTAAAATGTCATGTCCAGCCTGTTTACAAAAAAAATTCTAGAAAGTTGTTAAAAATGGGGTTGATCCCCACAGTGGGTGCTATTTTATGTGTGTGTGAAATGTGGGAGAGTTAGAAAATCAATACTAATGCACACAAACACCAATGAGATGTATTATATTAAAGATTTGAATCAAAGAACTAATCTATTTGCAGCTAACAAATCTCTAAAAATGTTCCATTGTTCTCTATTCTCAAGGATTCATTAAACCATTTGGCTCTCAAATTTTATATGTGCACTATGATTGTTGGAATGACAACTTGAGAAACGAGATGTTGTTCAAAATGCAAGAGATCTAAGTTCCTACATGAAACTATGTGATGAAAGCCATTGACACTATGATAATGGAGATATTTGACAAATAGATAATGATGCTAGATTATGTGATGCAAATGTTGTGATAAGAAGCTAAAATGATTCTGCATATGCTCAAATAACTATTGATATGATAAACTAAAATGCAACTATAAGGAAAAACATGAGATAAAATGCAACTATAAAGCAAGACATGATTCTAATTTAACATGATACTACAATGCTAACTCTAAACTCCAAATGCTCCAATACTCCAAAGCGATTCCTACATAATAAGTTTTCTAAAATATGGGATGATAAATGTTGTAGCAAAGGGTTGTATTTATAGGATTTTCAAAGCATCTTGTGATGTGGCAACGATCAACAGTTCAGATTCAAACATGAGGGATGAATGGTGGAGATGGAGAGAATCAAGAAGGATGTTCCCTTGACCAAAGACAACATGCCAAATGGATGAAGTAATAAAGTGTGTGAGAAAAAGATCATGTGTTCAAAGTTTGTTGAAGATAATTCTAATTTAAAAATTAGAATTATTTAATTTCATGTGACCTTGGTGAGGTGGCATGAAAAGTTGTAGACATGTGCTTGAATTCCAAATTTGGGATTAGTGAAAATTAATTAAATAAAACAAACTATAGAAATTTGTTTATTTAATTAAATTAGAGGAATGCAATTTTAGATTTGGAGAATTAGAAGATATGAACTATATAAATAAATTGAGAAATTATTTATAAGTAGATGAAATATTAATTAAATAACTAGTATTTAATTAATTAAATGTCTTGATCGATTTTAGGTGTATACACTTGGCAACATGGAACTAAAAACAAATGATTGACTTAAAGAAAAAGAAACAATTAAAGTAGCACACCAACTTGTCTTGGCTGATGAAGAAAAACAAAAAGATGATGAAGAACGAAGGATTCAGATGGAAAGGATAAAGCAAGAGGAAGAACTTCAGCGGGTGATGTAACAAGAGGAGCAATTTGAATGTGTGAAGGAATTATTGAAGAGTAAGCGTAAGGACAGGGATGATGACGATGATGAGGCAAGTAAGTCTGAGAAGAAACAAAAGAAGGAAAATAAGAAAAGAAGGCTAAGGAGCACAAGGCTTATGATTCTTATATGGAGGAACCTGATGTTGCCATGGAAGATGAGGAAAATTATATGACCGATAAGGGACAAGATGATGTAGAAAATTCCCAAGATCTTCTTGCAGCTGTAGGTCTAGAAGACTCTGATGATGGTGAGACAAATTCTCTAGTTTCAAAAAAATCACGAAGGAGACATGCATAGTGTGATTCTGAAGATGATGAATGATTGCAAAAACAGAGTCTGAGAGAAGATGATCCATATGATGATGATGTATAGGCTTCTTGAGATTTAACCAAACCTAGCTCCTATTTTCCAAAATAAAAAATCCCAAGGCCCATGGGAAATGAACGATGAGCATTTGAGTTTCAACTTGGTTTCATTTCAAAAAGGGGACATTACATCGTACAAGATTTTTTAACAGCAGAATAATTTAATCCTCCTATTTGGGTTTGTAAAATAAAAATAGATGAATTAATCTATTTTCAATTATAGGTTCTTTTAATCTAGAATCTAATAGAAAGATAAAGCATAATGCATTTAAGGACACAAAAAATGTTCTAAAATAAAGACTAAAATAGGTTGCCCATAAAAAACAAGAAAGAGGAAAAAATGAAAAGATAACATATAGATGATTCATTTGAGGTTTTTGATAAGATCTCATTTAACTATGTCAAATGGATTTGGAAGGGACAAAGCATATTTGATTGACTAAAATTTTGAGGTAGCTTGTCCATCATCATTGTATGCATTATCTTCTCTTGGAATTTGTTTCTACAATGCACCAAGCCTAGAATTGATTGGGGATGCACTTAAGGTGGATAAAAACTCATCAAATGCTTTATGTATGCTTGGAAACATGGAACTAAAAATAGATGATTGGCTTAAAGCAAAAGTAAAAATTAAAGTAGCATGCCAACTTGTCTTGGCTGATGAAGCAAAAAAAATGCTAATGAAGAACGAAGGATTTAGATGGAAAGGAGAAAGCAAGAGGAATAACTTTGGTGGGTGATGCAACAAGAGGAGCAATTTGAACATGTGAAGGAATTATAGAAGACTAAGCATAAGGACATGGATGATGACGATAATGAGGTTGGTCAGTCTGAGAAGAAACAAAAGATGGAAAAGAAGAAAAAGAAGAAGGATAAGGACCACAAGGCTTATGATTCTTATATGGAGGAACCTGATGTTGCCATGTAAGATGAAGCAAATTATATGAGTGATAAGGCACAAGATGATGCAAAAAATTCCCAAGATCTTCTTGTAGCTGCAGGTCTATAAAACTCTAATGATGGTGAGAAAAATTTTCTAGTTTCAACAAAATCACGAAGGAGACATGCATACTCTGATTCTAAAGATGATGAACCATTGTAAAAACAAAGTCTGAGAGAAGACAATCCATATGATGATGATGTCTAGGCTTCCTGAGCTTTAACCAAACCTAGCTCCTATTTTCCAAAAGAAAAATCCCAAAGAACCATGGGAAATGAATGATGAGCATTTGAGTTTCAACAGACTAAAATAGGTTGCCCATAAAATAAAGAAAGAGGAAAAATGAAAAGATAACATACAGATGATTCATTTGAGATTTTTGATAAAATCTCATTTAACTATGTCAAATGGATTTGGAAGGGACAAAGCATATTTGATTGACTAAATTTTTGAGGTAGCCTATCCATCATCATTGTATGCATCATCTTCCTTTGGAATCTGTTGAAACTCAAATGCTCATCATTCATTTCCCATGGGCATTAGGGATTTTTCTCTTGGAAAATAGGAGCTAGGTTTGGTTAAAGCTCAGCAAGCCTAGACATCATCATCATATGGATCATCTTCTCTCAAACTTTGTTTCTACAATGGTTCATCATCTTTAGAATTAGAGTATGCATGTCTCCTTTGTGATTTTGTTGAAACTGGATAATTTTTCTCGGCATCATTAGAGTCTTCTAGACCTATAGCTGCAAGAAGATCTTGGGATTTTTTTCAATCATCTTGTGTCTTATCACTCATATAATTTTCCTCATCTTCCATGGTAACATCAAGTTCCTCCATATAAGAATCATAAGCCTTGTGTTCCTTATCCTTCTTCTTTTTCTTCCTTTCCTTCTTTTGTTTCTTCTCAAATTGACCAGCCTCATCATCGTCATCATCCCTATCCTTACGCTTACTCTTCCATAATTCCTTCACATGTTCAAATTTATCCTCTTGTTGCATCACCCACCAAATTTCTTCCTCTTTCTTTCTCCTTTCCAACTGAATCCTTTGTTCTTCACCAACTTTTCATTTTGCTTCATCATCCAAGACAAGTCAGCGTGCTACTTTAATTGTTTCTTTTGCTTTAAGCCAGTCATCTGTTTTCAGTTCCATGTTGCCAAGCATACATAAATAATTTGATGAGTTTTTATCCACCTTAAGTGCACCCCCAATCAATTCTAGGCGTGGTGCATTATAGAAACAGATTCCAAGAGAACATGATGCATACAATGATGATGGATAAGCTACCTCAATGTTTTAGTCAATCAAATATGCTTTGCCCCTTCCAAATCCATTTGACATAGTTAAATGAGATCTTATAAAAAAACCTCAAATGAATCATCTGTATGTTATCTTTTCATTTTCCCCTTTTCTTGTTTTTTATGGGAAACCTATTTTAGTCTTTATTATAGAACATTTTTTTTGTCCTTCAATGTATTATGCTTTATCTTTCTATCAAGTTATAGATTAAAAGAACCTATAATTGAAAATAGATTAATTCATCTATTTTTATTTTACAGTCCCAAATAGGTGGATTAAATTATTCTGCTGTTAAAAAAATCTTGTACAATGTAATATCCTCTTTTTGAAATGAAACCAAGTTGAAACTCAAATGCTCATCATTCATTTCCCATGGGCCTTGGGGATTTTCCTCTTGGAAAATAGGAGTATAATATTAACTCAAGAGAATCTTAATGTCATAAAAGGGGCCACTTAAGTGTTGGCACAAAGACCAAGAAATGTTTATGTTGCAAATGGGGTAGCCATTGTGCTAGCTGAAAGGGGTCAGTTTGATATTGTAAAGGAAATTTTTACACAAGTACAAGAAGCTATTGTAGGAAACATCTTTGTTCAGATGCTTGATGTGTGGGTAAATCTAGCACATGTTTACTTTGCACAAGGACAGTTTGCGCTTGCAGTGAAAATGTTTATGCTACAAATGGGGCAGCCATTGTAAAGTATTGGCATAGAGACCAAGAAATTTTTATGCTGCAAATGGGGTAGCCATTATGCTAGCTGAAAGGGTCCAATTTGATATTGCAAAGGAAATATTTACATAGGTACAAGAAGATGTTGTAGGAAACATCTTTGTTCAGATGCCTGATGTGTGGGTAAATCTAGGATATGTTTACTTTGCACAAGGACAGTTTGCACTTGTAGTGAAAATGTATCAATTTATTTGTTTGAGGAAATTATATTTTGGCATTGACACCCAAATTTTATTATATTTAGCTCAAACACATTATGAAGCAAAATAGTGGCAATATTGTAAAAGAAAATTATTAAGAGTAGTAGAACATTATTAAGAGTAGTAGATTGTAATGAGTGTTTTGAATTTATGTTTAATGTAATGATTTTTTCAAATTACCTATGAATTCACTGCAGAGGTCATCCCCAAATATGATTCGCTACAGAGGGCCTTGACGAATTCAATTTTGTTGCAGCAAAATCTGAATTCCTTGCCCTTTCCTGCCTTTTCAAAAGTATCCAGGTCCTCTCTAAATCCTTATCACCCATGCAAGTAGCTACTATAACTGATCAAAATGCCTCATTGCAGGCTAATGAATGAAGCGATGTTTGCAATGAATGAATGAAGCAAGGTCAAGCGATATGAATGAATCTTCAATGAACATGAATAATCGTGCCAATTGATCGCATGCATGAATACATTGCACCAATAATTGATTAAATTTTTTTAATTTTTTTTTGTCTAATTTGGATTTGATGACTAACTATTTAGTCATTTTTATTTCTGTGACTGAATAATTTTTTAGTCAACGACCAAATTAGTCATTAATTTACTCATTTATAGCTGAGTTACAAAAAATTAATAGAATTTAGTCATTTTTAGTTGTTGTGACTAAAATTTTTAGTCACCTAGTCATTTATTTGCAAAATTCTACTAGTGCCTCTACCCTCTACCCTCTACCCTCTACCCTATACATTAAACCCTCAACCCTCAATTCTCAACCCTCAACCCTTAATCTCTCAACCCTCAACCCTTAAACCCTAAACCCTCAACCCCTATACCCTCTACCCTCTCTATTGGACCCTCAACGCTAATCCCTTAACCCTATACCCTCAAACCTATACCCTCAACCCTCTACTCTCAACCCTAAACCCTCAACCCTCAATCCTAAACCCTAAAACCTCAACCCTCAACCCTCAAAACCTAAACCCTTAAACCCTCTACCCTAAACCCTCAACCCTTACCCATAATCCCTAAACCCTTACTCCCTCAGCCCTAATCCCTAAACCCTCAACCCTTAAACCATAATTCCTCAACCATAATACCTCAACCCTTAAACCCTAAATTCTCAACCCCTATACCCTCTAACCTATACATTGGACCCTCAACCCTAATCCTTCAACCTTATAACATCATCCCTCTACCCTCAACCTTAAACCCTCAACCCTCAACCCTTAAACCCTCTACCCTCTACCCTTAACCCAATACCCTCTACCCTCAACCCTAATCCCTCAACCCTTAAACCCTTAAACCCTTAAACTCTCTACTCTAATCCCTCAACCCTCAACTCTTAATCCCTCAACCCTTTAACTCTCAACCCTCTACCCTATACATTAAACCTGCAAGCCTCAATTCTCAACCCTCAACCCTTAATCCCTCAACCCTCAACCCTTAGACCCTAAAATCTCAACCCCTATACCTTCTACCCTATAAATTGGACCCTCAAACCTATACCCTCAAACATATACCCTCATCTATCTACCCTCAACCATAAACCCTCAATCCTCAACCCTTAAGCCCTAAACCCTTAAACCCTCTACCCTCAACCCAATACCCTCTACCCTCAACCCTGATCCCTCAACCCTATACCCTCAACCCAATACCCTAAACCCTCAACCCTATACCCTCAATTCTCAACCCTCTACCCTATGCATTGGATCCTCAACCCTCATCTCTCTCTGTCCCTCCCTCCTCTTCTCCCCTTCTCTCTATATCTCTTCTCCCTCCATCTCTCCCTCCCTCCCTCCCTCCCTCTCTACCATAATCCATCAACCCTATACCCTCAACCCTTAAACCCTTAAACACTCAACCCTAAACCCTCAACCATCAACCCTTAAACCCTCTACCCTCTACCCTCAACCCAATACCCTAACCCTCAACCCTCTACCCTCAACCCTTAAACTCTCTACCCTAAACCCTCAACCCTCAACCCTTAATCCCTCAACTCTAATACCTAAACCCTTAAACCCTAAACCCTCAAACATATACATCAACCCTCAACTATCAACCCTTAATCTATCAACCCTCAACCCTTAAACCACAATCCCTCAACCCTAAACCCTTAAACTCTAATCCCTCAAACCTTGAACCCTTAAACCCTCAACCCTCTGTCCTCTACAATATACATTAAACTTTTAACCCTCAATTCTCAACCATATACCCTATAACCTCAATCCTCAACCCTAATACCTCAACCCTAAACCCTTAAACCCTTAAACCCTCGACTTTAAACCCCTCAACCCTTAAATGCTTAAACCCTCAACCCTCTACCCTATATATTAAACCCTCTACCCTATACATTGGAACCTCAACCCTAATCCCTCAACCCTATACAATAAACCCCTATCCCTCTCTCTATCTATCCATCTTACCTCTCTCTCCCTCCCTCTCTCCTACCCTCTCTAATTGTCTCTATCTAGCCTCTCCCTCTTTCTATGTACCTCTCACTCAATCAATCCCTACCTCTCTCTCTCACCCTCTCTCTCTCTCCCCCTCTCCATATCCATCACTCCATCTCTCTCCCACTCCCTCTCTCTCCAACTCCATCTCTCTCCACCTCCTTCTCTCTCCAACTCCATCTCTCTCCCTATCTCTCCCTATTTCTTAGGCCTCTCCCTCCCACCCCCTCTCTCTTAGGTCTCTCCCTCCGGTGCCCTACCTAGATAACTCTCTCTCTCTTTCTCTATCCCTCCCACCCTACCTGGAGAAGTCCCTCTCACTCCAACCCCCTCTCTCACACACTCTCTCTCTTAGGTCACTCCCTCCCACACCCTATCCCTCTCTCGGGTCTCTCTCTCACACTCCCTCTCTCTCCCTATCTCTCAAGTCTCTCCCTCTCACCCCCATCACACTCTCAAGTCTCTCCCTCTCGCACCCTACCTACATAACTCTCTCTTTCTCTCCCTCTCTCTCTCCCCCCTCTCTCTCAGGTCTCTCTCTCCCACCCTATCTAGCTAAGTTCCTCTCACTCCAACCCCTTCTCTCCCACTCCCTCTCTCTTAGTTCTCTCCCTTCCACCCCCTCTACCTCTCTCAACTCTCTCTCTCTCTCTCTTAAAATTATCCCTCCCTCTAAAGACATACATACATATATGCATACATATAAGTAGACATACATACATACATGCATACATACATACTTACATACATACAAGAATACATACATATGTACATACAATCTTACATACATATAAGCATACATACCTATGCACATACAATCTTACATACATATATACATACATACACACATATACATACACTGATACATACATACATACATACATACATATACATACACTGATACATACATACATACAAGTGTACATACATACATAAAAGCATGCATACATACATACATACATACATGTAATACAAGCATACATACATACAAACATGCAAATATATATACATGCATTCAATAGAATAGCATTTAACACAAAGCAAGATATAACATGAGTGCATTATAATGCACTTGTGTTATGTATTGCTAGACATGTCTTGGGCACAAATGCAAAAACATGTCAAAATTAAGAAATAACATGAGTGCATTATAACACACTCGTGTTATTTATTGCTTTGGGAGTCCCCAAGCCTTGGGCTTGGTATTTGCTTTGGAATACCAACCCAAAGGCTTGGGGTGCCTTCTTAATGTCCAAAGACATTTTTTTGCAAATTCTACGTGTTTCAAGGTCAAACAAATCGAACACTTGGGTAATGTTAGGCTCTTTCTTAGCTATTTAACAATGTAATTTTTTTCGCATTTTGACAATGTTAAGCCTTTGATCTATAATTTCTTTTGTTTGTGTGTTTATTTTTTGGAAAAAACTAGTGTTTGGTATTTTTTCGTTATAAATTAACCGTTCATAAAAAAATTCAAATAAATTACATTTTTAGAAACTAGACTCCATTATACACGTATTAAAAAATTTGATTTTCAATTAGTTTTCAAAATTTATAGGGATAGCATGGCCAAAATTCTATTTTTTCAGGAAGTGTCCACTTTAAAAATTAGTAAAAAATCAAATATTCATTAAAAAATTATCAGAAAAATCAAGCATAAACTACATACTGTTAGCTAATTTCTCATCGAAACAATTTTAAAATACTAAAAAAATTTAACATTTTGAGGGAGCCACAAAAGTTGCTATGTTATGGTTTTTTGACAAAAATAGTGCCAATTTTTGTGGCCCCCTCTTTTGAACCCCTTAATCTCTACCATTTTAAAAAAAATAGTAGTTTAGAAAGTAAACTCAGAGCACTACGATCCTTGTTTTTGTTAAATATCAAAATTTTGAGTGTAACTATCCTCAATTTCACATTCAAGGTTAGTATTTCCTAATTTCAGAAAATAAGTGGCCACTTAAGCCCCCTTTTTGGCCCCCCATATTTTTACACTTACACGTATGATGAAGTTATTATGGAAATTGTGCATGCCTCAAGGTTGATATAATACATTTTGTATGTTTGGTTTCTAGATTTAAAGTCAATTTTAAGCAATCTCATGAAAAGGTAGTGAAAATAATTTATTCAGATATTTGAAGGGAACTCTAGATTATGGCTTGTGGTATAAAAGGATAACATTGATACTGATTGGGTAGGTTGTGTGGATGACTGAAGAAATACAAGTGGAAGTGCATTCTTCTTGGGAGACCAATTTGTCTCTTGGTTTAATAAAAATCAAGACTTAGTATCTTTATCCACAGTAGAAGTTGAATACATTGTTGCAGTATATTATTGCACCTAGGTGCTTTAGATGAAGTAGACATTGAAGGATGTGAAGGTGATTTATGTTGAACCTATTCCTATATTGTGTGAGAATATACTTGTGCAATTAATATTTCCAAGAATTTGGTAATGCATTCAATGAATGAACATGTCTCTATCTGATATCACTTCCTGAGAGGGAAGGTTGTAGAGCATGAATCCAAAATGGAGTATGTGCCTACCAAGGATCAGAATGCAAATATTTTCATAAAGGAACTTTCAAAGTATACTCTTGAGTATTTACAATAGAAGCTAGGGGTTATTTCCCCTCCTTGTTCTAAATAAGATGCATATATGGTGCATCTATCCAAGGGGATCAACTCAAGGTATATCTTTATGCCTGAACTGATGGTGGCTTGCTCTTAGGGGAAGCTAGTAATGGTTGTTGTTGATAGGGGGAGCCTATTAGCTACTTCAATAAGGATTGTATGTACATCAAAGGGGGAGAAAAGAGAGAATGTGCTTCTTAAGGGGAGCTGGTATGATTGTTTGAAGGAGATGTATAGATATTGTGCAAGTATTGAGAAGAAGCGTTGTTGGTCAAAGGGGGAGTTTTTGTGTTGCTATTTCCATTGAAAATATTTTCTCCTTCATCTTGAGGTCATAGAATATGTTTTTTAACTCTATATGAATATATGTGTTTCCCTTTGTCCTTGATGTAAAAGGGGAAGAGTGAGCAAGTGTGTTTCCATCAATGCCAAAGGGGGAGATTTTTGGCAGTTGTTGTCATTGATGTCAATTCTTGAGGAGAATTTTGTAAGATGGTTGGTAGTGGTTGTCAGTAATTTCAATATTGGTTGTTGGTTGTCATATTTTTATGAGATTTGTACAAGCTGAAGATTAGCTCAATACCCAATGGGTGAAATCACAATCTTGTGTCTCACTTTTTGCCCAAGATGGACATTTACATCAATATTTTTAACCGAATCTTCATCTTCTGAGACCTATAACAACTAAACCATTAAGAATTTGAAGATGATGTGAACTAGTGATTTGTGGAAATTTGTGTGTAGATTATAAATATATTTTTCAAAATTTTCAAAATAAATCATGAATCTTTCAACATCTCCTTTAATAACTAGTTTTAAATAGAAAACAACATTTTCAGAAAGTAACGTTTGTGTCGTACAACATAACTTTTTTTTTCCATAAAGGATTAAATTCTAATTTTTAAAATATAGATTCTCAACATCAATATCTATGGAAAGGATATTTTTTCATAGTTTTTGGTTGCAATTTTTTTAAAATTAATTTTTGAAGTCATTGTAAATATAATTGGGACAAAGGTGTGAGTCATACAACCTAACTTGTTGTGTATATTATATCGAAATCCAATTTTTTTTTTTTGGATGAAACAAGGACATCAATACTTAGGGAAAGGGTTTTTTTTATTTTTTTTTTACAATGGTTTACTA
The DNA here is from genome assembly GCA_007258455.2 of Sequoia sempervirens. NCBI lineage: Eukaryota > Viridiplantae > Streptophyta > Pinopsida > Cupressales > Cupressaceae > Sequoia > Sequoia sempervirens. The sequence goes on from VDFB02000015.1 coordinate 412,964,867, forward strand.
TTTTTCCACCTTTGCACAACAAAGAGTTTGATGTTCAGAGAAAAACCTATGTTTAGTAAAAATTGAAAATTAAATACATGATAAAATGAAAATATATCAAGTCTATAGTTGTTGGAAAGCTTGTTTCGAGGGCAACAATGTTGAAAAATATAAATTTTAAATGACATTATTTAATCCCTCAAAATGTAAAGAAAAAGTGGTTTTTTCCCAACATTTTGATAGGTGCGAAGGAGACTCTATTGTGGGTATGATTTAATACTAGAGGTGTTCTATCCAAGGGGGTTTGATCTAAGGGGGTCTTATCTATCCCTATTCAATTAAAACCCTTTAGATGGAGCCTCTCAAGGCTTCAATCATTAGTGTTTTCTAAAAATAGTAATATTAGGAAAAAATCAGCATGTCCCAAAAGTGAGACACACTATTGTGGCAACACCCCAATACCACTTGCAAAAACAATGAAAACCTTCTACAAGAGAGTATGCAAGAATAAGAGCTTTCTTTATATTAAGACCTATCAAAAATTTGAGGTAGGAAGTATGATATGAATAAGTACAATGAACCTCCTTATATAGGAAAGGTGAGGAGAAAAATGTAACAATATTGTGACATGTGTCTTAATCTTATGACATGAGACAACTAACTAACTACCTAAGAAATGATGCATAGATAAGATAAGTTTTAGAAAAGATAACTCATCCTTCTAGAATGAATCTTATATCCTAAGTAAACTTAATCATGTGAATAAGTCCCCTAATTACCTAGTGGAATAAATTACTAGGTACAAGACTTTATTATTCACACTAACACCTCCCCTTTAGTGCAACTTAGGGAGACGATTATTATGAAAATGAATGCAAAGATGCAAATATGTGTCCTAGCTACAAGGTCATGTTAGGTACCAATGTACAAATGAAAATGAAATCTCTCACAATTGGAGAAAAGGAGAAAACCTAGTGGGACAAAACTCTTCTCCAAAAGAGACAAAAAAGAAAATAAAGTGAGGAAGGATGGAGGACTCCATGATACCCCACAAGTATGCCATATATCACATACATACATTAAAATCAAAGGCCCCCATAAGAGTGAAAGGGAGAGACTATATAGCCCCCCCATAATGGATAATCTCCTGTAAAAAATGGTAAGTGCCTAAAGACAAAACATGATCCAATGTCAACAAACAACTTGTCTCCCTTTTGGAAGAAAAAAAACCAAGTACAAATGCAAGAATGCTTCCCATTCCAAATAGGAATTTAAAGAAAGAAGCATGAGTATGTATGATGATGATATCTCTGAAAGTTTCTTATGTGTCTCCTTGCCCAAGATAGATGAAGATTCCACAATCAAATCAGGTACATGACCAATCAATGAAGAAGGTTATAAATCAGGACTATGCAAAAATTGATGTTGAACAATATCCAAAGACCATTATGGTTTGACAATAGTTGTGCAATGGTTATCATCAAATAGGAGAGATAACCCCTCAAATGTGTCCTCCAAATCTGAAATGTGAGACTCCAAAAAGAAGGATGAAATGTGTGATAGATAGGAATCCCAATCAAGAAGACAATCAGTTACCTTTTGTAATGAATTAATGGATGTGCTCAATGAATCACCAACATAAGATGGATGGTCCTACTAAACAGGAATGATGGAAGCCTTAATCAATGACTCTAGACAATGGATCATTCAAGGTGAAGGTACATCAACTATCTCTGATGGAGAAGAAGGGGCATCTAAAGAACCCTTTTCATCCTCTTTGGAAGCTTCAAAGTATTCCAAATATTCAAACTCCTACATAGTATCATGATCATAGGGTATCCTATCTGAAAAATGAAGAGGCACAAGATAATTTGAAATAGGATCATCTAAGAATGGTTGAGTATAAGGATCTCCATGTATCTCCCAAATTTTAGTCCAAAGAGTATGAGGACACTCAAAATTATCAATAGCATTCAAAGTGGCAACATCAATATGCATTGCAATAACTCCTATGACATGATCCCTTTTGCAATTCCAAGCAAATTTCTTACTATCAACACTAGGAGGGGGAACAATATCATACAAAATGTGGCAACAAATGAAGCTATTGGAGATATTTTATGATGCCATCTCTCCATTTTTATAGTTTCCCCTTTTCAACATAATCAGAGAAGGATGAAATGAAAACCCCATAATGAAATATGATTGATCTCCAAGATTACAAAGACATTGACCTTCAATATGAATTAGAAACTCCCAAATATGATATACTGCAAATGAAGTCTTCCCAAACTGATAGAACCTCTCCAGGAGTCAAGATGTCCAAGTAATCAATCAAAATGCCAAATGTGAAAATACTAAATAAATAATACCTGGGGTTGAATCTAGAAAAATTGCATGTGCACAATCAAAGAGCTCTTGAATACCTTCCAAATACAACTTGAATCACCAAATTCAGAGAAACTCACAGAGAGTTATGAGCTCAGAGGTCCAAAGGGAAGATCTAACTTTAGTTACCAATAATTTGTACTAGCAACAAAATATAGTAAAACGGCTTGCACCATTGTGAAGTACGCTAAACCAACTTTTCAACAATATCTCGTTTATAGAATTTCAATATAGTGGGAAAAATTATGGGAAATGAAAAAAATAGTTGTATTAGGGCCAAATCATATATGAGAAATATTAAATAAGTGCAAAAATCCAAGGCTAATCCAAAACAAAACTCTAGCCTTTGGTTCCTCATATGACCACCCACAGTGCTAAGGAAAAAAAATGGCCCGCCACCAGGAGGGTGGTAGGATAGCTGGGCATTGATGACTGCTCCCCAAGCGCCACCATTGACTATAGATCTTCGGGGGACCGATAGAAGCGGTGGTATGGGGTGTTGACCAATAGGAGCGGGTGGAGTATAACCTACAGAAAAATTCTTCAACAATAGTGGGAAGAATATGCCAACAAGAGGGGAATATGTCAACCAATGGAGGGACAAGGGAGGCCGACTAATGTGATGACCTGGTATGATCGTACAAAAAAAAAAAGTCTGTAGAAATTTTAGAAACCACCAAAAAAATATATTATGTCTGATAATTTAATAGCCCAAAAATATTAATAAATCTCGATGAAAAAATATTTCTCTAGAGAACATAATATTTTTTTTATTCTACAAATATTGTACCCATACTTGGGTAGGTCGTACAACCGCCCAAGTAAAAACAATTAGCCTCATGAACAGTTGGTGACGAATATAGGAATATTATATATGAATCTTCATCTCTCAAACTCTTTGAAGATGACGGTGAGGTCCAATCAGGCTCAAAGTGCATGAGAAGCTCTACAACCTCTAAATCTTGCAAATCTTGCAATTTCTTCAAACCATCATAACTTTGGCAAAAAATCTTAGATTTAGGAAAAACAAAAGTTGATCCTGACTTTCTCAGCTGCCCTGAACTCGAATCTAAGCTTAGATATACTCCAACATGAGCCAAAAATGACCTTCCATGAAAACCCTCATATAGAGACTACCTCCAATATGACATTTTTTTCAAGTTTGTAAGATTCTCAGGTTCACCATCAGTGTAAGGGAAGAGCATACTCAACCTTACTAAAAATCACCAAGATCTCTAACAAGTAATAGCTCAACCCTCATATTTCAGAAGGGTTTTTCAAGGCTTGGCTCTGATTCCATATAAGAGTTGAAGATTAGCTCAATACCTAAGACCACTTGCAAAAACAATGAAAGCCTTCTACAAGAGAGTATGCAAGAATAAGAGCTTCCTTGATATTAAGACCTATCAAAAATATGAGGTATGAAGTATGATACAAATGAGTACAATGACCCTCATATAGAAAAGGTGAGGATTAAAATGTAACATGATTGTGACATGTGTCTTAATCCTATGATATGAGACAACTAACCAACTACCTAGGAAATGATGCATAGATAAGATAAGTTCTAGAAAAGACAACTCATCCCTCTAGAAGGAATCTTATATCCCAAGTAAACTTAATCATGTGAATAAGTCCCCTAATTACCTAGTGGAATAAATTACTAGGTACAAGACTTTATTATTCACACTAACAAGATTGATGGTAGTCATTGTAAAAACTTGATAAAGACTATTATATGTTTGACAATGGTTGTCAATGATGAGCTTGATGTCAACACTTGAGAAGTAAGGAATATTGTTCTAGTGATTGTTTCTTGGCATTGGTTTTCATTGTTCACAACATTTAGGTTGGGTCAACATTGATGTATGGAGATGCTTGTTGATGTTCATGATTGGATGTCATGCCTTGGTGAAGTTCATGGTTGGATTTCATGCCTTATCTGATGTTTTTTGAAGTTCATGATTGGATGACAATCCTTGTTGAATTTCATGGTTGTATGCCATGCCTTATGTTTGTTGAAGTTCATGATTGGATTTCATGCCTGGTCTAATAGTATTGAAAAAAGTATTGAGCATAATTTTTGTCAGTAGAGTTGGTTTCATAATGATATATTAAGATGAGGATTAGAAGCATTAGAAGTATTGTTAATAGTGGAGAGATTTTGAAGGTCTACAATATTTCTTATGGTCTCTCTTGATGTTCCTAATGAAGCATGTGTTTCTAAAAGAAAGGTCTAGCCTTCACAAGTTGCTTAAGTGGTTTATTCTTGGAAGCTACATTGAAGTCTAATTGGGAGAATGCTTCACATTCCTCTACTATTGAATATATAGTTTTGTAGTTTGGGATTCAAAGTTAGTGTTCTATGGATTTGCACTCCTATATTTTCAGATCACCAGTGTTTCCAAGGAGGTTTCTATGAATTATAGAAGGTTGGCAATATTGTTAGTTATCTAGACTAGTCTGGGAAATGCTCTAAATTTTTCAGCATTGATGTCTCTACTCTTACAACTTGGTGAATGTGTTCTTGAAAAATTTGTGTAGTTCCAATTTCATGTGTTGAAGTGATCCTCTAGTTAATATATTAATGTCATCCTTTGGTTATGTATCCTATGCTTCCTAAATAAAGTATTATATTCTTGTTTGGTATGTGGTGACTGTTGATGGCACGAGAATATGAAGTTAGTTTCTAGAAATGTTCTTGGATGTTCATTGAACATCCCCATGTGATCTTCATATTATTAAATATTTTCCACTTTGGTGCTGCATTGTTTCTTGAGTTGGTTGTTTGGGTTATTTGTGGATATCTAGTTGATGAGGCTTTTCAATTTTCATGCACCACTTGCTTGGGGTCTATTCCAACAATTGAAGATGTGTTATGTTAGATTTGGGTCCTGACCTATCTTGGTTAGAACCACCTTGAGTAAATTCAATTGGAAGAATGTATTTGAGCCGATTGGTTATGTGCTTCACGTTTCATCTACATGTTTCCTTGATATCGACTTAGATTGATGTGTACCAGTGTGTAAGATCCTCCTTGCATATGACTAATACAACCTTAAATTTTTATATATTTCTCTTAAATAGATGGTTAGATATATTGTGCGATAAATAAGGTGATTTTATGACATTAACCTTGTAGTTATTTTTACTTTATGTTATATCATTATTGTTTTACTTAATGAATACATATGTGCATGCAAATTATTGAATAAGATTTGAAATTATAAGATGAATTTGAAATAAGATAATTGTTGTTGTATTACATTGGAAGAGTAATTAGCTATATGAATGATTCATGAATAAAGTTACGAGGATTTGATTTACAATTAATATGGTTTATTATTATGGTCTAACTGTGCTTAATTGTGTTGTGCAAGAAATTAAGTGAGTCAAAGTGGGATTAACATTAAAGGTCGAGTAAGTATTGTGGTTGTGGTTTAGTTATTTTGAATATCTAAATAGAACCTTAAAATCTAGAAAATGATTTTTGAAGATTAAAACCTATGTGTAATGGTGATTTATGTGTGGTTTAGGTGTGAGATTAGCTGTGGGGATAACTAAATGTTACATCATGTGGTTAAAAGTGTAAGTGGGGAATTAAGTTTGGACACCCTTAGTTAAGTCAAAATTCGAATTTATCTTTTCATGAGGCTTTAAGAGGTCTTAAAAAGGTTTATTTTGTATATTTTAACCTTTTCTAATACCCTAAGGTAAGTACTTATGGGTTAGGTGTCTATTTATGGATATATCTTGGGAAAATATCCAAAATATGACTCATTTATTTTCCCTTTAGAGGAGTGACGAATTTGGGAGACCTTGGGGTAAGGGAAGAGTGCCTTGTCTTCCAGAATTATTTATGAAATGGGATATTAGGTATAGGTGGAAAAGTACTCCACCCTCCTCTTAATGAGGATGAAGACTTTTGGGATGGAGTGGAATGCACTTCTTCCTTTCCCATCTCTCCAAATTTTCTCACATGTTTGAGCACTAGTGGGAGATTGTGCTTGAGGATTAATGAGAGAGTGACAAGTGTCACTCCCTTATTCAAGAGGATTAAAGATGAATCCCTTTATATTTTGTGGAGAAAGGAAAATAGGGTTGTTACCCACTTCTCCTTTTGGAGATTTTTGGTTAAGTGTTTCAAGAAGAAGAGAGAAAGAAAGGGAGGAAAATAAGGAAATGAGGAATCTCTTGCATATTGGAGTTGAAGGATTCAAGCATGGTCTCATGTTGGAAGAAAGGAGACTCATACCTACAAGAAATGTAGAAAGATAGGTCTTCTTCTCCTTGCAAATACTTGGTTATTTCATTGTGTGATCTTGTTTATGTATTTTCTTGTGTTTGAGTGAGAAAATAGGATATGGGAGTTCATTTCCTTGAAGGAGAATGTATATGTTGATAGGAGTGATTTTGATGTATAATATTTTAAATCTCTTGAGGTGTATGTAGAGACCCCTTCATCCTGGGTTTAAATGAATGTTTTTGCTCAGGGGTATGTGTAACGCCCCGCCTTGGTTACCGTTAAAACAAAGTGTAAAGAGTAAAGTTAACCGAACAATTTTTTTTTTATAAGATATTTAATTTACACAATTGCCATAAGGTTTCCAAAACAACATTACTTAAACCTTACACAAAAACTCAACACGTTATCATAAACATATTACAAAATTTAATGCCAAGAATGGTTCGGTTTGCAAGACTTATTACATTCGAGAATCCATAGGTTCAGATTACAACAAGAGAGATTTTAATAAATATCAATACATCCAAAGATGGTACAATATAAACACTCTTATACAAGAGGTAACTTTTACAAAGCATATAGTGTTCATTTAACATCTGGCACAAATATCCACGAACAAGCTCTGCATCATCAGTCACGAACAAAGGAGTAACTGGAACTAGCTGCAAGCTTAGGATCATCTGCATGAAAATATAAGGAAGATAGAGCACGGTTTCCTCCTGACCACGTGGAACCCAAAGGTCCACTCCCTCCGTGCTAGGAGATAATTGACAGGTCCACAAGCAAAGAAGACAGAACATAACGTTTACAGGGTTTACAAATTACATCACGACATAACGTTAACAATCATAGCAGATAAAACCTCAATAACACAACACATCAAAATAAATTTGAACACAAGGAACACCATCATGATATAGACTAAGATTGTCATCACATCGTCGGAATAGGTTACCCTGGTGAATCTTCCTAGACTACCGGCCCTCTCCAAGAGTTACCCTAGTAGCCTCTACCGATTCCCGGCCCCTATGCAGACCAATGTGGAGTCACTTCATCTTTCAAGAGGACAAGATGACGACTTGCCATTCCAGGCCTTCTTAACCCTTTTTTTAACTTGAACGAGCGTTAAGACAATAGGTGAGGCACACTTTTATCTAAACTAATGTTTATAACTTCCCAACCCATAATTCATTAGTTAAGTTTTCACTGAATTAACACACCTACGATAGGTTACCCAAACAATCACTTCCGGATTTCGGCCCCTACCGCAAGCCACTCTTCTATAACATGACTCAACATAAAAATCAAGGGGTAGCTATCAAGCACATAGATCAAAACCTCAATGTTTATGTCCTTCACTAGAGGCAATTCACAATCTCTAGGATGTCACTTCAAAAGACCACAAAATGATACAAAGCTATACCCCCACATAAGATAATTGTAATTATGAACATCATGTTAAAAACGTAATAATCTTACAAATTCCACTTTTCAGGCTTTTGATGGAATAAAAAATAAACATCATCAATATTACATTGTATACACACACCAAATAGTTACAATTTACCAAACTTCAAGAGTTAAGAATCCACAATAAACAAACTATAGATATTAATTACTCACAAACTAATTTAAGAAAACACTTAATAACATTATCGAATTATAGATATTATAAATCTTACAGATTTATAATCTCTAACACTTAGAGGCAATATAATTCACTAAATATACAAATACATAATAGCATACGAGAGATTTTTTCCTTAATCTACTCTTAAACTAAATAAAATCTCTTTACAAATAATAAACTTAAAATTACATCTTCAGATATTTTCTAAATCACAAGTTTACATTTAACCAATTCTTGCGCTATATAAATGTAACTTCCAACTGATAATTAAGCAAACACCTTACACGATGATCCAACATATCACAAATATATGTACATCTTATAATTTCAATTAACTAATCTAAATGAATTAAAGATTTGAAATTCTAACTTTTCCTAATCATGATTTCTCATTTATTCAATACATGCGCTAAGGATATATTTCAACGGACAGTTAAGTTAATTCAACAATAATATAACTACCACTTACTACCCATGCATAGAAGAGTACACACCAAAATTAAGAATGATAGTTTATAGATATATATAACTTATCTATGTAAAGTAATCATCACGCCATGCTTTAATAACTCAACATAGATTGTTTCAGTCGTAGTTGAAGTAATACATATGTGGTCTAATTTTTTTAAACGCATGCATAGTATCAAAATATAAATTATCCGGTGTAGCACAGGTAACACAACAATATCAAAACCTTTAACGCAAGGACAAACCAGTAAAATTTGGCGTGAGAAGATCATTAAACATTTGGTGAATAGATAGAAAGGAATAGGCTTTATAAAGGAAGGCGTAATATCAGCAAGAGTATCAAATCAAACAAATTTAGATGTTGACGAGGATAGTGCGTAGTTAGAACATACTACATACAGTGTTTTAAAATAAAACTTCTGGTAAATGATTATACAGAGCCTGCGTGAATCTCTTTAGAAGTGCATTACCACGGTAAACAAAGAAAATCAAGGAGATTTTTGCATGAGAAGTCAATTAATCTTATAGCCTTGTACTATTCTAAGAGTTAGATAGTTATCCGATATAGTGCAGCGCTATATTCTCAGAAGGGACAGTTTATAAGGAAAGAAATCAAAGATCAGGAAATAAACTTAAAAGAAACAAATCTGGACGCAAGAATTTAGAATAAAAGGAGTTTGTAGTTAAAAGGCAACAGATGGAAAGTTTATTTAAAATTGTATAGGGACGATTCTATAGACTAAATTCTCCATCCTTGGCTACAGCCAAAGAACAATAGAAATGAAATTTCACAATTGCCAACGAAGCAGTAAGAAGAAATTACCAGGAATTTAAATCATGAAGGTCCAGTATAAAGGCAGGAAGTAAAAGTAAGGAAACTATAATGCCGGCCATCCTTTTTTTATTATTATTAAGCTTCAATCTCAGTGTAATGATGAGCTACAGGAAGACGGAAAAGTACAAAATAAAATATCAATAAATCGGATATATATTGATCAAACAAACCCCCAAATCAATTTTGTGGAAATCAACATACCAATTATAAAGAGCTAACTAAGACGTCAATTCAGCCAAAGAAAGAAATAGTAAAGAACTGCGCTGGAATTTCCAATAGATAAATTATCTTTCAGCTAACTTGCGCTGGTGAAGAAGAAAACGCTATACAAGATGGAGACTATGTGCTTTGGAAATAACTATCATTAGATCTTTGGTTAAAGATTATACAGGGAACATCAAAAGAAGGAGGTTGTGCACAAGCACAAACACATACAAGGAGATCTATAATATAAAATCAAAAATCCTTTCACCAAATCAAGGAAAATCGATATCAAAGTCTATGTATAGAGATTTAGAGGAGGCTACGCACAATTCAAAGAATAGATCATAATGAAATCAATGACATAAGCCTTCTGGTTTAAATACTCGCCTACAGGAGGATAAGCATCATTCTAGGTTATAGCCAATGAAAGAATTTCAGACGCCTGGTGATAATATTTGACATAAAAACATATAAATAGGCGCAGATTTGAAAGTAGGGATTGCTATCTAACATCAGGCGTAGCTCTGTTGTTGCTCAGATTTAAAACATGAGATCAGATAGAGATAATAGAGATAACAGGAGCGATCATAATGAACTCAGAGCTTCAATTCTCAAATTTGGATTGCATAATTTTGAAGACATCAAACTTTTAAATAATACCTAGATTTCATTCTGAATTCTAAATTGGAAATTTCAATAAATCTACGGATATTCAGAAGAAATCAAATACCTTTTCAATTCCAAAAATAAATACTAAATTTTGTTTCCTTAAATTCTTAACATCATGAATTAGCTGTATTTTCAACAAAATTTGATTGCTTAATCTAACTATTTCTCTTTTTAAATGCAGGTTTGGTAAACCACTATTTTTCCACAACGTTCATTGAAGAAATTTTACAGAAACTTAAAAAGAAGAAAACCTGGACAATCTTGAAAATCGAACTGAACGAATTCTGAAACCTTTGCTGATTCCACTTTTAATTTTCCAGACTTCGATGACGAAATTCCAATCAAAACCAACTTCAAATCACGCTTGCAAACAAAATATTAAAGAAAAATTCTTCTAAAACAATTGCCGTGAAACAAACTACTAAAATCTGATGCTCCAAGAATTCTTCCCGTGAATCCTTTTATTATCCATTTTTTTAAAAGATATTAATTCATGCAAATCACTTTCAATCACAAAACTCAACTGAAAGTTCATTTCGCATTGTAAATAGCTCATTCAATTCAAATCATTCTTTAAAATATCATAACAAACCTTTAACTGGCAATCAGAGATTCTTATCTCGTCGAAAATATCTTTCCTTAATAAAATCTATTTCACATAATACAAGTTGCACAATTAAATCAGCAATAATAATATTTTAATTAAAACATCGCAAAGGAATAACTTTCACTGATAAATTCAACAACTTATTTAATTTAACTTAATAAATTAAGTCACAAACGTTGGTATAAACATTAATAAACATTTAATAAAATAAATAGTAAATACGCAAACACAAAACAATATATATATGTACACGACAAGACAAACTGGACAACTACACGGGGTAACACAAAGATACTCGTTCGAAAACGAACGATGGTTCAAAAGGACCTGTCAATACCTCCAACAACTTGATTATATTGAATTAGGGTATGCTCAGACCTGACAAGCAGGTGGAGCCGTTACCCAGTACCTGTGTCTGCAGGAAACATCAACATTAGAACATATATATACTCATGTTAGAAAACACACCGTGAATAAGAATTGCAGCGTAGCAGGGTACTCACGAATGAGTAATGCCACACTATCTTCTTCATCGACACACACGAGCAAGATAAATCATAAGCAATAGTCATAAACAATAAGCCACATCATGAATGAATCTATCACAGTATCATCAAACTAATCACCTCAACATAACAACCACATGAAAAATCGTAAGCTAATAAACCATATCAGATATATGTCTATCTCAATAACATCACGGAAACACAACCAAATAAATAGGATGTCAATGTATCATCCACAGAGTATAAAAACAAAATAATGTCAGAATTATAACTGAGAATACACAACATAGTATCGTAGTGAACTAAAGCATCTATCAGACAAAATCAAACTGAAAACAACTAAGATAGGATGTCACAGCGAGAGGGTCACTAAAGTATGGCTAGAGCCCATGAGGCTTCATGATGCCATTTCGGTAGGGTGGAGAACAAACTCTATTCAATTGTGTATCATTCATTGTATTTCTTAATATTATTTATAATATGGAAGACTAGTGTTTGGTTGTAACATGAAAGAATGAAGAGAGCAAGTCTTTGTTCATTGGAATTTGAATCACTTGTTTTCTCAATAAATATTTGTAACATTGCAAGTTTAAAAGATGAGTTTCATATCTTGCTCAATGTAGGAATGAAAGGAGTAAGCCTAAATAGAATTAGATACATATTCCCATTTTTTTAAAGCATTGAAAATAAATGGATAATTTTTTTGCTCATCATTTCCCTTTGAGTAATAAACTTCTTCATTATGATTTGTATTCTTGCTTTACCTGTGTTGATGGCAGTATAGAAAAAAAATGTTTAGTTTTATAAATGCAAACTGTATTTTACGCTATCTAAGTTTTATTTAGTTGGATAACACACAAATAAATAAGAAAACTGCTTTTGAGGCATATAATCGTTCATGAATATGGGAAATACTTAATTACGAGTACCTCTAATATTTCAATAAAATGCTTAATTATGTTCTTTAAAATGGAAAAATATATATACGAACATATTATATATATAATACATAGCTATATCAAACCTGTGCATAGAACATGTAAGTTTTAAAAATTAAATACAACCAGTAAATTGCTAGAGCGTGGATTTTTGTAGCAATGAACTGTTCTCTGCCTTCAATATTGTTGGGGGAAAATCTAGATCTCTTCCAGCATGCACATGTATGCATATATGAAAGTGAAAATATTGGAAAGATTATCTGTACATCTGTGCAGCAGAGTGATAGAAATAAATTAGTGCTGATAAAAGGAACAAAAATAAACAAAGCATTTTAAACATCAAATCTCAGACTTCATGCTTGTCCCGAATCACCCAGTTGGAAATTTTACAATAACAGAATTTTGGTAGCTAGTTTTTCTTGAAAGCTCAAAAAATAAATTTTAAAATCTTACATGAAAATGGTGACTTTCAATTGGATCACCCTCGTCACTTGATTTTATTTGATGTTTCTCCATTCCTCAGAGAGGATGCTTCAGGCATAGCGCCACCATTATTTGGCTTCGACAGGGCAGTTATCCTTGCTGCCCCATAAAATTAAATTGTTATATTTTTTATTTTGAAACTCTAAGAATTATTTCTTTAAAAATGCACATGCATTATTTTCCCTCACTATTTATTAATTGATGCACAACAGTAAAGAAATATGGTTAAACTGGTGATTTAAAATCAACATATTGAAGATCCGAACGATGTCAAAAACAAATAAATAAATAACAACTCACAAGAAACTCTTTGTTCACAAACAATAAAAGCTCTGTCAATCTTGCAAACAATCTATATGAATAGTAAACCAAAATATGAACCTCGCGAATCGATCTACATGCTTCCTTCTCCAAATAAACTATTTTGTAGTCGGCTGGAAAAGTTCTAGTCTACAACGGGGAGCAACCAGAATAATAATAATAGAAGAACACCATAGGGGAGAGGGGCCCATAATGGAGCAGGGTCCAATAGTGGGGATAGAAGTAGTCCTCAGTGGGACCCGTAGTGGCACTTTAATATCCAATTGTAAAACACTTTTTATCCATAAAGTACACAAAGTGACAAATCATGTGATGCCACATTAGTACACCAATTAAACATGACTTAGTGCACCACTATCCGTCTCACTTTTGTTTTGGGCCTTGAATGTGGCATCATATTTGATGATGTGGCTCTAAAATGAAATATAGAAGCACATGAGTTTCCAAATAAACTATTATACAAAATTGGGAGTGATTTGAAATTTCTATGTAGGATTTTGAGAAACACAAAGTTAGGGTGCTCCACTACGGGCCCCTCTCCCCTAATTAATCCGCTACTCGAATGCAAGCATGAAATTTGACAAGCGTGGTGAAGAAGTTAAGTGGTATTTATGTCTATGACATAGATACGATGGATAAACTATCAAAAAGGATTTTGACTATCAAATCTAGCTATAAATTATGACATTTTGCCATAGCTTTTAATGCTCTTCATTATCTACCTTGTTTTCATTTTATTTTTTACCACCATCAACTGCAAGAAATTTAAAATGGAAATTGAACATAATTTTAAATGAAAGTAATAAGTGCTGAGATAAAATTATTAATATCAACATTAACCTTAATTATTCAGTCTTTCCTATGCAGTATTAATATTAATATGATTAAATAACGGTAAGTGAGCAGCCCCCAAATTTGGGGCAAGTTAAAACCTTAATTTTAAGTAATTTCAATTTGCTTAGTCTATTGAGTAAATATCATATTTTCTTGTCATTGTTTTTTTTACAGAATTCAAGGTAATTTATAAACCATGCATAATATATTATTTTAAATTTTAAACACATTAGTAAGAAGAATTCATTCGATTTAAATGATAATGCTAATATTGTAATTATGAAAGTATATATGTATATATAAAAGTATGGTGTAATATCAATGGAGATCAAAATAATAATTTGTTAATATTATTAGTAAAGTAAATAATAAGAAGGTAAATATACTTTTATATATTTTTATATATAATTATATAATATTTAATTAAGTAAAAAATAATAATAATAAATTACTTTATCTTTGCTAATGAGCATACAAGATTTTAATATTGATTTCTCTTATTGTAATAATTATACTCATGATATAATAAAATAAATATTGAAATTATCATTGCCTAAGATCAATGATAATAATAGATGTGTGACCAGCAATACCAATCAAAATTATTATAATAGATAATATTGAACTAATGATGTTATGACTGTAGCAATAAAAGGGAAATGCTAGTATTGTAAGATAATAATGTTTTTGATTAGAGGTAAAAAATGGGTTTTGAAGGGGCCTAGAACCCTTTACAATAGAAAACAATTAAAACTTAAGAAAACAACATTAAGAATAAAACAACCCAACAATAGCGACCCAACAACAAAAATTCAGCCAAAAAGGAGGACCCCAACCAACAACACTACATGTTTTTCAGAATATCTGCCACCTCCACGTCACTTTCCTCATCCTTCTGAGCATCATCCAAAACATCAGATATTTCTTTACCAGAAGCCTGAACCTGAGCTTTAGTCTTGTTTCTAGTCCTAGCACCAGGTCCATCCATATTCACCTCAGAAATCAAAACAATACCTTTCTCCCCACCCTCCTCCTCCATCAACTTACTAGTAACACCGATCTCTTCAGCATGAGCACTTTCGTTATGCTTCTTGGCGCTAACCATAGGATAGGTCACACTAGCATAATCAAATTTACCAACAAATTTAGACACCTCCCCACCTCTCATCACAGTATCCCAAATTTTCTCAATTTGATCCTTAAGGGTGAGGATTCTACCTTCCAAATTTAGTTTCATCTTAAGATTTTCCTCTACCACAGTGTTTAAGGAATCAAAAAATTCATCAATCTAATTTTGGACAGAGGACTCATCAGCCTTACTCACCACACCCCTAACTCTGACATTTGTTTTATTAAGTTCATGAAAAAAACATTTAAACAGTTTGAACAAAACAATGGAACCCTCACAAGCAGTTCCCAGCACATCAGACATTTCTTCTCTATCAATATTAAAAACCCCCTTCCCCAAAGCATCTTCCTCCTCATAGGAATTAACCTTATCCTAACCAGCAGAGATTTCCTTACCTTTCCCAGCAGCAACCAAAGTCTTGATTTTGTGGATGGAGCTCACAATCTCCTCTGCCACAGCCTTTCTCTTCTTCAGCCTCTCTAATTCCACATCTTGGGTATCCACAGCAACACCAACAACCCCAGACTTACCTTTCTGCTGCAAATCCAAATTAACACTTGGAGAATCATCAGCATTGAGGCCACCCGTAATAGTGAGAGGAAAGTCCCTCTCCAAAAATTGACTCGTAGTCCTCAAAACCCATTTCTTCTTGCTTCCCTCCTCCGGCTCCTTCTGCTTGGTTACAGGGGGTGGCAAGGAGGTCTCACCATACAAATCATTCTTCTTCTTCACACCCCTACTCGGAAAATCAGCAACCACCTCATCACTACAAGTCACATAACCCTTGCTAGCACATGACTTCCCTTTTTTCATAATAATGTTATTACTATCAATTTATTAAATAATAATATCAATAGTAAGTATTGGCAAGAATATTGAGATTTAATAATACTAGCATAATGATAATATTAATTTTAATATTATATTGATGTGAATTGTCAAGACATTGTTATCTCAAATAAAAGACTAATGGGTGAGTTTTTTTTACTAGAGTTAGTAAATAATATTACTTATGTTCTTATCAAGTATGAACTAGGGGAAAATAAAATGTTTCTTAAGGGTAAGAGATATCACCATTATCCTAGAAAAAAATTAAAACTGAGTTATTCATCCAAATTATAACCCTAGTGCAACTGTCACCATGTTCTATAAGATAATAATGTTATTAATATCAATTTTATTAAATAATAATATCAATAGTAAGTAGTGGAAAAAATATTGAGATTTAATAATATTGGCATAATGATAATATTAATTTTAATATTATATTGACATGAATTGTCAAGACAATGTTATCTCAAATAAAAGACTAATGGGTGAGTTTTTTTAACTAGCATTAGTAAATAATATTACTTATGTTCTTATCAAGTATGAACTAGGGGAAAATAAAATGTTTCTTAAGGGTAAGAGATATCATCATTATCCTAGCAAAATTTTAAAATTGAGTTATTCATCCAAATTATGACCCTATTGCATCTGTCACAACATCTTAATAGTATTAAATTTAGAATGATTATTATTCCCATGGATATTAATGTTTTAATAAATGGTGCATTATGTAAACCTAGTACCACCTAAGTCTAGAGCCAACTTGTTTTTCATCTAAGGGTGTGTGCAATAGACCCCACACACTAGACCTCATTATCCTCACACCCTACCCCTATGTGATGTGTCACTATTGATGCCATTTGTACATCGTCAAGTCAATTGATGTGTATAGTTTATTACCATGTGCGTGCATGGTTGACAATTGTTAGTGTTTTATAACTTTGTTAAAAAAATAAAAATTGATGATTTTGTTTGTGTCTTACATGCAAAATTTGGGCATGACACAATGTTTGAATTGCTTTGGATCATATTGGAAGATGCAATAAGTTTTTTTTGGTCCTCTCTATCCTCAAGATAGGACTGCATTATGCATTGGTGAGCGGCTTGTTGAATTCATTGTTTATCTTCTTCTTGGACAACTGAATTGAGGTTTTGAAGTGTTGTGGTGGATATAAATGCAAGATCTTTTCAAATGTAATAATGTGGACAAGTGTAAAATTGTGCGAACAATAAATTTTGGATTGTCTTTGAAGATCTGGCAAAGAAGTGTGAAAGTGTGAAAGATAGAATTAGATGTGTTATAATGCCTCAGTTAGCAGAGTGCTATGTTGACAAACATTGTAACCTTTCTCTAAATATTTGTCTCCTACTCTGAGATAGTGAATCTTATCAGGTCCTTGTATCTTGCTCTTGGATTTGTGTTTGGTTCAGTTTGACAAGTACTTTGTATCTTGCACTAAGGTTGTGTGCCTTGGTCTACAAGTCCTTTTTCGTAGTGAGCCTTTATATTGTGAATTAACTCTCACCATGTTTTTTCCCTTGTTAGGTTTTCCACATAAATCTGGTGTTATCCTATGCATGTGTGTTCTTTGCTTCATCTTTATTTGTTGTTGGTTTCCAGTTAGAAGTAGAATCGTTGTGTCCTTCATTGCTAAGGATTGTTGAAGTTGTTGAAGATTCAAACTCCTATATCCTTCACTATTACTATTTTATTTAAAGATTTTAATCTAATAAATAAACTTGGATTTTGTTGAAAGATTTAAGTTTTGGAAGGGCTTAAGTTTTTTAGTACACTGATTCACCCCCCTCTCATTCCTTGGGTGTGTTCAACTAGTGTTGCATGTAGAGATTGAGAAGGAAAAAAATGAAAGAATTGCCTCCCTAGAGAATAAAATAAAATTAATAAATAAGAATTTAGAGAAAATTATATAGGTGAGTCAATATACCATAAGGAATAGCACTATGGGATCAAAATTTTAATAGAGAAGCTAAAAGAGCTTTAGGAGGGGAAAATCAAGCAAGACGTGAATGTTGATGATGGACCTAGCACAAGGACAAGGGTGACAAAGAAAAAGTCATTTGAATTTGAAAAAATTATCTCATCAAGTTCATTAATCTCAAGTAATAATTTTATGTGTAGGAGCTCGAAGCACCTTTAAGTGTTTTCCTTTGTATCAATTCTTTTTTGGGTGTTGTCTTGTGTTTGCTAGGGGTTTGCTTTGCAAAAAAAAATTCTTTAGATGAGCATTTATATTGTATGTTTTATTGTACTAGGGTTTTAGGGGCCTTTCAAAACCTATTTTCCCTTAATAAAAATTTATCATTTAATAAATGATCCAGTAGTATAGTATGTAATTCTTGTTTCATCATTTCTACAATTTATATAGTTGAGATATTACTTATTAAATTTAGTATCAAAGTAAATTCAAATCCCATGGGATTTTTGGAGCTACACAAAGGAAAATATTAGAATTCTAAGAAGGAAAGAAGGTGAGGCTTCTATCACTTGTATAGGTATTTGGTTGGTACTCCAATATTTTTGTAAATATAACAATGTTCATGAGGGTTGATTATACCTCAAGAAAGTATATGTAGATATTTTATTTCTTATTGTGTATAGAAAGTAGGAAGAAATTTATAAATTTCAAACCCATAGCATCCATTGTAGCAAGTTTTCTACAACACAATCTAGCTCTTAGGCTTTTAACATGACCTGATACACACATATATTTCACAAATTGGGGAGGAATTTTCCATACATATTATAATATTTTATGAGACTAGAAGTCTCTCTAATAAGATAGGTGTGATCTAAATGCATCCTTAAAAACATATTGTAATAAATTTTCATGTACACATGTTCAACAATGCTTCATAGTTGTACTACATAAAGATGATGGTGTAGTTACACTAGTGTCTAGGACCACAATGTAGGTGTTCTAGTGTCTATCATATCCCCTAGGACTTGTTAATTTTCTTGTATAATCCCTAGCCTGAAGGTAATTTGGGCTAGGGGTGGATTTATGATTACATTATGTTAAATAAACTTATTTATGTGTGTGATGATTATGTTTAGAACATGCTAGTCCTAATGAATACAATTATAACCTTATCATGTTTTGGTGAAATATAAATACATTGATTTTGTTTATAGTGAATAAGACTAATGACTTGTTTGGTGGAATTTTGTGAGAATTTTCATTGCTTGTAGGTACCTGGGGTGGAAGATAAGGTAGATTATGTGATATGATGATGAGAACCAAATAAATAGTAATACAAAATTCAGTGTTGAGACTTGCCAGTAATTTTCACCCAAGCCATAGTTTGCCTAACTTGGTATTTAGAATGTCGAGTGTGATTAATGAACCATCATCTATAGTTTGAATGTGCATGGGTTGCCTAATTTGTATGTAACATTGAGTTTAGATAATTTCCATTACATTTTTCACTTGTACTGCTTGTAAGGTAAAGGAAATGGTTGACTCATTAGATCCAAAGAATTAACCTAAGGGCTAGTGTTAAGTCATCAAAATATAAATAAAAGTAAGTATAAATAAATAAATAATAGACAACCATAAAATATAAACCAACTATAAAACAATAAAATAAAATAAAGACCTATTTAATAGATATGTAATTACATTATCAAGAGGGTGATCAAATCAAATCATTGTGTCATCGATCTTGAACAAAGAAAAGGAAATGTAAAGTGAAGAAAATAAAATATGGAGAACACTTGTCTTGAAGGATATACTACCATTCTTATGCAACCTCCCATCTTAGAACTAGGAGATAACCATGAGTAAATGAGGAAGACCAAAAATGGGAAAAGAGGGGCAATCATGCAATTAAGAGGCATGACAACCCCATTTTTAATAGAAGAGTAGCAAGATTTGACCCAAAATGATGCGCTTCTAGATACCTAATCACTTCACCTTAAATCTACCATTTTGGGTTCCATTTTGTAGAGGAAAATTTAGGGAGAAGGAGAGAAGAGTGGTTTTACTAAGGTGAGCAACATTAGATAAGATTTGGAGAGAATAATAGACAATAGATAAGGTAGATTTTATTGTTGCGTGAGATGCCATTACATTGGATGTAGTGATTCTTTTAGTGGTGAATCTTTTCCAATTGGAAAATAGTTCTATTCGGTCAATTTAAAATTGGAAAATACATTGCAACCAATGAGGTAGCCAAATCACTCAAATTTTATGAATTATCTATCCAATGCATTTAAACTCGCCATCAACTTATTTATGAGGCACATGTAATTAATAATTTTTCCATAAAAAACTACATGTTTCTAGTGGTCTAGTTAATATTTTCTCCTAGAATCTCGGAAGCATGTATTAAATCACCCACATATTTTCCAATACTATTAAAACAACATTATGTATTAGGACACACCTCACCATTATCATTAAATGTTCACAGTGTGTGAGGACCCATTTCATCAATAGCATTAAAAATAATTACGTTTGAGGATACATTTTTCTAATTACATTAAAAGATAATTATGTATGAGGACACATTTTTCCAATACAATGATAACTCTGCTAATTGTTGGCCCATAATCAGCTTGAATATTACAACGTATGTGTTCTGTCAAGGTTTGATTCACCCAACATTTAAATGTATTGTTGTATAATCACATGGGATTCACCAAATTTTTACTATACTATTCAAAAATATCATGGAATTCGCCAAATATGGATTGATATAAATACAAGAAAAGCTCTAATTTATTTTTACACATTTTGTTTAGTTCTGAACTTGTGATCTCTTGATTTGAAAGTTGGAACCTTGATCATAGGCAAGTTAAAAACTTACAACTACAGGTATTGCATTGCATTAATGAATAGTTAGTTAGTGAAAACCTAAAGGTAAGTGATTATTTCTTCATAGTATTATAAGATTATTTATCTCTTTGTCATTATTACTTTAGTCTTAAAGAAGATATTGAGTAGGGAATGGGATCTGTATTCTATTTCCTTCTTTAAAAAGAAAAAATTTGTTGGTAGCTTTTATTTCATGAGAGATCAAGATATTAAGCAACAACAAGAGTAATATTCCTCAAGGTGGTGAAGGGAGGCCATAAAAATGCCCAAAATATAAAGTTACCATAAAGTCATACTTTGGTAATGTTTCTGACCCATCAAATCAAGATGGAACTACATCATCAACTCCTGCACAAAATATTAATGAAGACTACATTAGCAATACCTCATAGGAATATCAGAATGAGTTAATTAAGTTGGATGAGGATGAAAATGCTACAAAATATGTTCCAAGGGATACCCAAGGTAGATAAAATGAGTTAATTGACTTGGATGAAAATGTTGGCACCATAGATGATGTTGCTACAAGTAAGAGGAAAAGGAAAGCCAAATAAAAAAATGGAGTGAGATTGGGATATGATAAGGAATTTTCACATTGATTGGGTGTCAAAGTATCAATTCATTGAAATAGTGAGGAATGAAAACAAAGATGAACCTTCAATAGAATGCAAGTATAAGATTTATAGTTAGAAATATAAAAGAGACAAGAAGTTTTAGATAAAGCTTAACACTATAGAAAACCATATCGCTAAAGTTTATGAAAAAAATCATAAATGAAAAGGAAAAATCAGTAGTAAAATAGAAATCAAAGGAAGAATGTCTTCATGTTAAGTATGCCATGGAATATGATGAGAATCTACAAAGAATGATGAAGCTTGCTGAATGTGGAGGTTCAATTGAAGCTCAACTTGGAAAGATAATGAAAGGAGCACAATTGGAAAAAACTGTTTAGTTGAGTTATTTTTTTTATATTTATCTAGAGGGCATCTTGTGATAGATCACCTAGAATGTAATTATTTATTATTTGTTTTGGAATTCCTAACTTTCCTAGCACACATTGGTCAATAAAATCTAGATGGGAATGGGCAAGTTGTCTTACTAGTGAAAAAGAAAGATTTACAAGAGAAATAAAAGATTCAAACTTCATTGCATTATCTTTAGATGAAGTTATTGTGACAGATAATACTTCTTGGGTATTTATGCATATTTATATTATACACAAACATGTTTTCCAACCTCATCTACTCTATGTTCATAAAATAAAGGAGATTTTGACATTGCAAAATCTGTTTGAGGGTGTTGTCATAATAGTGGTTTACAATTCCTGAGAGGAACGAATTTTAGCTGAAATCAAATATTTTTAGAAAATATAATGATTTAAGCCTTAAAAATTTCTATTTTAAGGATTCCAATTGAAGAGGGTTTGATCAAACCACCTTAGATCAAACCCCCTTGGATAGAACCTCACCATTTTTAAACCATACCTATAAATGCGTCTCCTTTACACCTATCAAAATGCTGATAAAAAATGACTTTTGATTTAGCTTTTGGGGGATCAAATGAATTCATTTAAAATTTATTTCAAATGATTATGGTATTCCTCAGAACAAGCCATCCAATGAATATAATTTTAATATGTTTTGGTTTTGTTATGTATTTGTTTTTTAAGTTTTATTAAACATAGGTTTTCATCGAAAATGAATTTCTTTGTTCTTCACATGTGGAAAAATAGAAGATTATCAAAAAAAAAATTTGAAAAATATGAGTGCACCAGATATTGAAGTCCTTGATCCAACAAAAAAATAAAAAATTTTAACATATACAAAAAAAGTTACTAAGTATACGTCGCTACTGTGTCCAATTCTAATTTGTTTGACTTTGAAACTTGATTAAGGAAAAAAAATATTCAATAAAAACTATCTAACCAAGTGGAAGCACTAGATATCAGAGTTACAAATCTAAATTTGAAAGAATTAGAATTTTATCCTTCATGGAAAAAAGTTATGCTATACCTAAGGCGCCACTTTTAAAAATGTTGTTTTCAAAAATCAATTTTCGTGGGAGAGATGGAAAAAAGAAGTGCAATTTGATTCCAAAATTTTGAAAAAATATTTTTAGAATCTACAGACAAAATTTGATGAGACTCTAGTTTGCACCATCTTCAAATTCCTCACGGTTTAGCCGCTATAGGTGCCTGAATGTGAAGATTTAGTTAAAAATAATAATTACAGTGTCCAGTTTGGCCAAAAATTGTAAACCACTATTATGGGATCACCCTTGAACTAGTTAAAAACTATTTGAATGAAATTGGAGGTATGGCTGACTTCACAATTACCAAAAAGTTGGTGTGTGTAGGAGCTAATGGAGCTTCAGTAATGCAAGGTCAGAGGAATGGTCTTTCCATAAAGTTACAAACTACTTGTTCACCATACATGATTACCATTCATTGCATGTCCTACAAAATGAATTTAGCATTTAAAATTGTAAACAAGTTTCCTTCAGTATCAAAAGTTGAAAATATAGTATGTGAGCTCTACTTATACTTTTGTCAAAGTCCCAAAAGGTTTGTGAAATTTTAAAATTTTACAGAGTGAATAATATGAGGAAACAAGCTTCTTAAGGATGTTGATACCATATGGATCTCGTTGCATGGACCAACACAATCGAGTTTTTGAGAATATCAATCATTGATTAGAGTAATGTATGAACATTACCACATAGTAGACAAAGCTCCTAACCTCTTACATAGGTTAAGTGATATAGAGTCACTCTTAACTTTATTAGGTATTATCCCCATGCTAAATGAAATGAACAATTCTATGAAAAGTCCCAAGAAAGAACTATGTATATTAATGAATATACTAAACTATGTAGAATGACATGCATGATCCTCGATAATCTATATCTATAAGATTATCCATTTCGAAGTAAAAAAATTATAGCCTAGTAGTTAATTACATATTTGAACAATCCTAAAAAATATATAGTTTAATGCAAGTGAGGAGTTATGTGTCTTTATATGTAGATTTGAGATACCAATGCACTATTGTACGATGGTCAAACACTCTACCAAAGAAGCACCTATTACAAAGGAATATTTTAATGATATTGTTAAATCTATAAGTGGTATTTTAAAATATTTGCAAGTTCTCTTTCCTTAGAGATTATAGAACGATTCCCTCAAGATGAAATACTTAAACCATGTATGTTGTTTATCCTCAATTTTGGGTCCCAGGCCACCATCAACCAAAATTATTTTTTATGAAAGTAATTACTTTGGCCAAATATTTTTTGAAAATTAAATAATAGAATGGGCAAGTAATAACTATGATTGATCATTTTGACTCCATGGAGAATCCCACACAATTGGGATCAATAACAAGGGTTTGGGCAACCTTTGGTCATAGTGAAATATTACGTGATTCATTAATGGAATATTTCAAAATTGTTGATTTATGTCAAACAATGATATTGGGGTTGGTGGAGGATGAGAGAGATTTCAGTACATGGGGGGTTTTGAAATCAAAGATAAGAAACAAACTAGACAAGAATTTGGAAAATTGTTTGAGGATGTATACAACTAGGTATAATATCTAAAGTTTTCATTTTTAAAGGGTACTCACAATCTAAAAGTCCATATGTGAAAAAAGAGGGTTGTGTAAAACTTCAAACGTTAGTGGAAATGGCACAAATGATAGTGACACAATGAATGTTGAACTTGAGATGTAGTTAAGTGGATGTATGCAAGGCGAAGAAAATGAAGATTGGAATAAGAGTTAAGATGACTCTTAATCTCATCGTTAGAGTGGACCATGAAGTGAATTTTAAAATGCAAGTATTTAGCAATTTCTAGGTATTTATATCATAGCAGCATTAATCGTTTGGGGAAAAAATGGGGAAAAGATCGGGAAAAAATTGGATTTACAAAAAAACATAAAAATTTGAAGAA
The DNA here is from genome assembly GCA_007258455.2 of Sequoia sempervirens. NCBI lineage: Eukaryota > Viridiplantae > Streptophyta > Pinopsida > Cupressales > Cupressaceae > Sequoia > Sequoia sempervirens. Next base: position 412,989,719 of record VDFB02000015.1, read on the forward strand.
AAATAGTCAAAAACTACTTTTAAAAAAAAATTAATGGCATTTCCATAGCATACAAACATTGAGAGCAAATAAAATACAGAGTTCAATTCATGAATTATAGAAAATAGATTTTTGTTGGTTATATTCATATCACTGATTACATTGCACAAAACATACTACAATTGCATAAATATCAGATGGTGACAGTTGTATATGCTACCACATTTTTCATACATGTCTACCAAAGCATTTTATCAAACAATCAATTGCCTTGCTGCTATGGCTAAAAGCCTAAAACAAGTGCTTTTGAACAAGTTATGGATGATTGGAAAAAATCTATCAAAGCATAATAGTAAGCAATAGCATAGACAAGGTAGTGAACTGTTTCAAAAAATGCCTCAAAGAAATGTGGTCTCATGGTGATGGAATGCCATGACAATCCATATCAATTTGCTTGTCATGGCATTCATTATGGCATTCCATCACCATGAGACCACATTTCTTTGAAGCATTTTTTCAAATAGTTCACTACCTTTCTATGCTACCACATTTTTCATACATGTCTACCAAAGCATTTTATCAAACAACAATGCCTTCATGCTATGACTAAAAAGCCTAAAACAGTGATTTCAACAAGCCATGGATGCTTGGAAAAAATCTACCAAAGCATAATAGTAAGCAACAACATAGACAAGGCAAGTGAATTGTTTGAAAATGCTTCAAAGAAATGTAGTCTCATAGTGATGGAATGCCATGACAATCCATAACAATTTTCTTGTCATGGAATTTGTCATGGCATTCCATCACCATGGGACTACATTTCTTTGAGATATTTTTTTTCAAGCAGTTCACCGCCTTGTCTATGCTACCACATTTTTCATACATGTCTACCAAAGAATTTTATCAAACAGTTCACTGCCTTGCTGCAATAGCTAAAAGCTTAAAACATGTGCTTTCAAACAAGCTATGGATGCTTGGAAAAAATCTATCAAAGCATAATAGTAAGCAACAAGCCATGGTCTCATGGTTTTTTCAGCGCGAAAATCAACTCGATTTTATTCACTTTTTTTTGCAAATTTTAAACACGTTTTATTGGCGATTTTGCAGTTTGAAACGGAAAAAAATCATTGACCAAAAAGTCAACGATTTTTTTTTAAAATCGGGGAAAAGATCGTCCAGCTTGCAATTTTTTTAAAAATCGCGATTAATTGAGATTTTTTGCAGATTTATGCTTCTATGATTTATATTACATTTCATGAATCATATATTCATATTCCAAACTATCGTTGATGATATTTTATATTGTATTCCATGAAATTATGAATTAGATTGAATAAATTAATGTAGTACTATTTTTCACTATTCCAAATTTCTAATGTAGAATATATATTTTAAACATTATTTTCAAATTGGTTAATTAGTTATTAAACACAATTTTCATTTTCCATTTATTAATTAACATATTATTAATATTTTCATATTTCAATTTTGTTATATTGATAAGTTTTACATGTACTCAATTGTTCATCATTAAACTCAATGCTTAATATCATATTAGCAACAATAGCATATACAACATTAATAATCATTTAATGTGTATCTAGAAGCCATAGAAACAATTTTTTTTTTAATTGAGCAAATAAATAATACAGATAATTTGAGCATATTAATGAATTTGAGTTTGTAAGGAAACTTGTAGCCATTGTATGACAATTTCCACATAACCCAAAAGAGATAACAATGCAAATAAGTGATCAAAATCCACATGCAAGAGAATAGACAACATACCCATCAAAGATAACACAAGATATACCCTAGGAAACCCTCAAGAGGGAAAAACCCAGCCTCCAAAAGCATCCATACTCCATCATATTAATCATTCATGAAGCAAATACAAGAGTTACAATGAACACTTCTGAAAAATTAAGCCCTCCAATGTATTCCCATGTGTCCAAGCATGAATCCACACATCTCATGCCATGCTACTCAAATGCACTCTCAAGAAGACTCAATAATGACAGCCAAACCACTCAGCCAACCTAAACCACTACACATGTGTTTGCTTTTATAGACACAAGCTCACACAAAATGCAACTATTGGTTTAGGTTAAACCATGTACCAGAAAACCATGTGAATACAAAACCACTAACCCCTTATTTAATATTGGGTACTAAGACATCACATTATTTAATATTTCCTCAATATTAAATTATTATCACGTCCCCCACACAAATAATAATAATACAATGTTACAATACAACATCAAATGGACCCCAAATAATTACCTAGTGTGATTAACAACACCACCAAGGTGTATTTCAACTAAATAATTATTTAACCCAACATTCTCCCACTTGTTGTATACATTTCATAAGGGATCAATACATGAAATACATCATCATAGTCATACATGAAACCACATGAATCTCCAACATTCTCTCGTGCTTTATCAAGATACCTGCAATAAGAACAAAGTGACCGCTATCTCAAGCAAGAACTCCTCTCATCCTCCAACATGCCACCTATGTAAGAAAAGGAACATTCCAAGGTGAATATGCACCAATCCATGAGAACAAGCATCAAATCCAAGTGATAACAAAGGCTCCAACCAAGCTATTGTCAACTGAAAAACCCACATGATCGAAAATAGCATCCACAACACATGCTAATATATCCAACCATCCATACCTCCAAGGCATCAATACATCAATAAACCCATGCCAAGAACATATGCAACCTATAAAATACAACCACAAGCTCCCTATATAAAACCTGTCAATGAAGAACATACATATCTAGGAACTCCCACTACATAGGTAATGTCAAAATATATCAATTCTACCAATCAACACTATACATCAAGGTGTGATAAGTAAATGAAAGCATGAAGTGCCAAGAATAATAGAAATGATCCACACATGCAACCCAAGAAGTTTCATAATCTCTCCAAATATGCTACCACCATCCTCCCCAAACACATGAACATCCATGGATAAACCATGAAAAGAGAACATGTAAACCATAATGTCCTCCTACCAACACCTCAAAAGTGTACTACTATGTCAAGTATGATCTCCTAACAATCCCAAATGAAAAGCCTCAACAACATCCATACACTCAACCTCATAGATTAAGTACAACATATGAATGAATGTAACATTGCCAACATGGATGTAAGCCTCTCGAATCAAGAAGATAAAACTCAAAGTAACCATCCCCATAACTAGAAATCAGCCCATAAACCATCTCCTAACAATCCTCATCAAAGAATGATATCATAAACTCAAATGTACAAGGAGATAACCATGCCATAACATCCCTCAAAATGAATCCTCCAGAACCAACTATCCATAGCTCAAGATCCATATCTATAAAAGATAAAGCATATAAACTCATGCTAAACCATCCTCAAATGAGTATCCAAATCAATCACCATTAATCAACTCAATCCCATGAGAAATCAAAGAATGAAACATAACACATCTGAAAGATATAATGGGAAAATACCTCTCAAATCCTAATCTGTCGAGTAGACCAAGAGTGGGGAATGAGAATGCTTATCCAGGATAACCAAGTCATCATGACTCACTCCAAGAACAATCTAATCTATTGGTTTATCATGAACTCATGTCCATATCCAAGTGAAAGTCCCTTAGTCTTCCTGCTGAAACCTCCAAAGAGTAACAATCTCAAGCAAATGTCTCTAATCACAAGAGAACTCCAACCATCAACTGCAATATCAGTAACATACAAGTGAAACCAAGATCTCCAAGCCAAGAAGATACCTACAACTTCCAACAAACCATCATAAACATATCCCTCATTGTCAAGCCATCACTATCAAAAGCTCCCACTAAAAATGTATAACCAATGAATGTAACCAACTATCATGACATCGTGATAACAATCTCCTAATGAAGATCAACCAAAGAGTTCCCTCACACAATCAAAGAAATCAAATGCAACATGAGCTCCCAATAAGAAAGCAAAGTTGTTGGTGTAATTAAATGTCTTGTACCTTGTCCTAGGTCATGATTACACCTTAGTTAAGTTTACTTAGGGACCACATAGGAGGTTGTTGGAGATTTTCCACCTTTGGTGGACTTGACATGTCATTACCACATCATTTCCACCTTTTGTGGACACATCATGTGATTATCTCTCCACCTTTTGTGGGTGATCCACCTTTTGTGGAGATTATCACATTATCCTTTCCCACTTTAGATGGAGTGATAACTTTTCATAGTTGTCTCATATCATAAGATTATGACACTTGTCATAATCTTATGCCCTCCTATGTTCTCACCTTGGCTATATAACCAAGGGGTCTCCTATGTACATCAGTACCATTCTATCATTTCATATTATTGACATTGAATACAGTTTATTCTTGTCATATCATTTTCTCTCTTTTGTGCTTTCTATTAGGCCTCTAGATCTTGGGTGGCTACCTTCATAGCCAATTCTTACATGGTATCAGAGCTTTTAGAGTGCCTTTAGTTAGTCTTTTGGAGAGATTCTTGGAGGGTTCCATTTTTGGCCTTGTGTTGCAGGTGCATTTTGGGAGCTTGTTGCATCAGATCTGAGCTCGCCATTGTGTCCAAAATGTCCGAGATAGTCAGATTTTCCTTTTGTTTTGTCTCAGTTGGACATTGGAGGCCAAATCTGCAAAGGGTTGAAGATTGGAGGTGGTTGCTAGATCCAGGAGGTAGCTGCCACTTCAGAGCATTTTCAGCCTAAAAGGACACTGCCATTGCATTCAAAAGGACCAAAAACCCATAAATCGACTACCAAATCGTCCGAATCAGAGCAAGTTACTCTCGGAGGCAAAATTTTTTAGCAGGAGGACCGTACGGCCCTACCTGCGCACTGGTACGATTTTTCATTTTTATTAAAAAAAAAACATTTTAATTTTCTGCAAATTTTGTAGTTTTTTATTTTTAAAAATCTTCATAAAAAAATTCGGATTTAAAAATCCTTAAAAAATTCATTTTTTTAAAAAAGTTTTTTATAAAAAATAAAAATAAAAAAAATTTAAACCTGCAGACGCAGGTAGTGCCGTACCTGTGCCCGCAGGGTCCACCGGTGGCGGCGGCAGGTCCGACCGCCACCTGCAAGGCCGCCGGCCGTTGCAGGGGGCGGCCTCCCTGCGGCCCCCACCGACAGTCCCTCTTTTTTTAAAAAGTTTTAAAAACAAAATTTATTATTATTATTATTATTTTAAAGTTTTAATTAATAAAACTTTAATAATTGTCTAAATTAAGTTTAAAAAAAAAGTTTTAAAGTTTTTTCTTTATTAGTGCTTTAATAATAAAATAAACAATATTTTTTCTTTTTAATAAATTTTTTTACTAGTAAAAAAATAAAAAAATTTCTTTATTATCTTAATAATAAAGTTTTTTCTCTAATAAATAATGTTTTTAAATTAAACTTTTTAATTAAAGTTTTTTTAAAAACAAATCATGCATTAATAAGTAAAATTGGAGAAATTATTTTGCCTCCCGATCGAGCCTTGCCTTGGACCATTTGTTCCTCTAATCGACAGTCACATGGGGGTCAGTTGCTCCTACCGACATCCACCTGGAGGGCTTTCTTCACAGTCTTCTGCTTCGAGGCACCTTTGGTTGGCTTCTTCATCAACATTCTCAGTTTTGCATCATGTTGATTGTAGTTCTCCTCTATGTAATGTTGTAATCGCACTAAAATAAAGTGCCACAATCTATTATTTCAGTGTACTCTGTCATGTATTGTATGCTTCTTTGGATTGATCTATGTATCTAGTGTTAGTTCCTATATACTCAGCGTATGCAGCGGCTGGTTACCCATGCATTTTGGTGAGATAGACTAATCACCATATAGACTCCTATTTTGGAAGCACTCTACCTGTCTTCAGAAGTTTGGTTCTACATCCAGAGACTTGGTGCATGGCTCCAGTGAGACTTGGATTGTACAAATTGTGCATGGCTCTAGTGAGACATGGATTGTACCAATCTGCTATTATTGAGCATTCAGTTGATGCTCACGCAGTTGTCTTCTTGGTTCTGACCTTATTCTTGTTGCAGTGTGGATTCTTCTACAGTTCTTCATCGACAGATTCTGCAGTTATTCTTGAGTTGACAGATTCAGCTCAGTCACCAGTTATGTGGCATCTTCTGCAGTTGTACCTGATTCTTTCCATTAGTGCTTTGCACAGTTTGGCATTTCTTTTGGAACAACATTTGGAGGACTCGTCATCATCCTTGGTCCGCTCTACTTCATTCCTCACATTGTTCTTCTTTGTCTCCTTCTTCAGTTTAGATTTGGGGACTCTTGACATTGTGACATTTGAGCAGTGACTCTCCATTGAGGGGGGGTTGCATGGACTTCTTAATTCTTCTTATGGGGGGGACTTTTTCCTCACTTGAGGTTTTATCCTTCCTAGAGCATGATTCTTATTTTGTTTTCTCTTTTTGGGAGGATTTTTGTCCCACGTGGTTTTCTCCTTTTCTCCGCTTTATGAGAGATTGCATTGCATTTGTACATGGGTACCTAACACATGGCCTAGTGGCAGGACCCATCATGCATTGTTGCTTTTATGCATTCTCCCTAAAGTTGCTGCACTTAAGGGGAGGTGTTGAATTGTAATTAAATGTCTTGTACCTTGTCCTAGGTCATGATTACACCTTAGTTAAGTTTACTTAGGGACCACATAGGAGGTTGTTGGAGATTTTCCACCTTTGGTGGACTTGACATGTCATTACCACATCACTTTCACCTTTTGTGGACACATCATGTGATTATCTCTCCACCTTTTGTGGAGATTATAACATTATCCTTTCCCACTTTAGATGGAGTGATAACTTTTCATAGTTGTCTCATGTCATAAGATTACGACACTTGTCATAATCTTATGCCCTCCTATGTTCTCACCTTGGCTATATAACCAAGGGGTCTCCTATGTACATCAGTACCATTCTATCATATCATATTATTGACATTGAATACAGTTTATTCTTGTCATATTATTTTCTCTCTTTTGTGCTTTCTATTAGGCCTCTAGATCTTGGGTGGCTACCTTCATATCCAATTCTTACAAAAGTAAACCATGATCTTCATGTTGGAAAAACAAGGACAGAAAATTGAGAGGGGGGGTGAATTAGCTATCACAAAATATTTAAAATTTTCAAACATTACTTAACTTAATCTTAGATTTGATGAATGAACAATAAACCATGAACAATCAACACCTTAGAAGCATAGAGAACACCAATATTTTTACGTGGAAACCCTATTAGGGGAAAACCACGGTGGATGTTAGTCCATAGTATTATACCCTGTTAAAAGTATAATGAAAAATAATGGGAATGCACATGCATTCAGGAACACTACCTAGAGCTCACTGCTCAAATACAAAAGGGATCATTGCCCAACAATACAAAGCAATTCAGATTAGATCCATAGGGTATGAATTGAGAAAATAGCTTCTACAAAAGCCTTATTACAGTTCTAGTTAAGCATAGAAACACTCCTTCACACTTTTCTCAAACTTCTTCACACTCTGCTTTGCAATCGAATGAATAGATCAATATTCGCACACTTGCACTTTCTCTAGCTCTTCCTCACTTTACACACACACTAACTTCACACAAACAACCATTCTTATATATCTGTAACCTAGATTTACATCAACAACTTTGTTGGCCAAAACTATAAAACAAGTTTACAATGTTGGCCCAAATTTACAAATAAAACTTTTAATTTGAATCATACACCATCAGCTAATATTATGATGCAACCCAAAAAAATATCCTTGAGTGTGCCAAACATTCAAATTTAAATCTCTAAGGATCTGCAACACGTTACAATCATCATGTCGACCAAGAACATGAAAACCCAAACATACATGAGAAAAATCTTCGACCACAAGCACACTGATCAACGTGGACATACAACAAGGATAGAGAATGATCTAGAAGCATCCACAAGCAACAAGAACTGACAAAGAAGCATCCATGACATAAATTACTAGAATCACATAAACTTCAATCAGGAACACTGACAGAGACCATAGAAACACTGTCAAAACATAATTTTCCATAACACGATCAAATCTTCACGCGGACCTCTAAAAATTCTAGTAGATTATCTAGATATTCACAACAATAAAACCTTTAGCCCACAACAACTGATCTTCAACATACATAACAAAACACCTTCTTGGCCTACACTGTTCCACTAGAAACCTGCAACTCTTCCTTCAACAATTTTCTCAATATCCTTGACATATACAACCTTCAATACAATAATGCTAATAGTGTTGACATCGTGAGAACTTTATCAAACCACAACCACAACATCCAACAATCTCCCCACTTTGGAATTGATGGCAACACATGATGTAAATACCATCAACACAACTACACTTACTCTCCATAGGTTCTATCTTTTCCATGTAGTGCTCTTCTCCCCTAAAATGTACTTACTATTTATCTTCCTTGCATCGTGGAAGATGGCATTATCTTCCACAGCCTATATCTGAACCACATATCTATACATCACGACCTTCACTCCCCACAGAGTGGCGACGCATCCATCACGGATCGGGGAAATAGCTATCAAACCTTGCCTACAAATTGAATTAAAAATCAATGCATGTACCGGTTCTGTATGGGGCGGTACCTATAGCATCCAGGAATATTAAAAGTATCGCCAGTGGCAGGTGAAAATGTTTTGCAACTTTGTTCTTTTCATGGGTTCAGTTGAAATCCATTCGACTATTCAATAATACTTCTTCTTCTGGCTCGCCATTGGAAAAGCTGAATTCACATCCATTTGATAGATTTTGTAGTTCTTATATGTGGCATTAGAAAGAAATAATCTCACAGCTTCAATTCTAGCAACAGGGGCAAAGGTTTCTTCAAAATCAATACCTTTCGTTTGTGAATACCTTTTACAGACCAATCTTGCTTTATTCTAAACCACTTCGCCGTGCTGAAACTTATTAGAAGACCGGCTGGTACCAATAAAAATTTGTGCTTTGGGTCTGGGAACAATTACCATGTATCATTCTTCCCAATACGCGTTGATTTCTTTTGTACTGGATTCCATCCGGTGTTCCCATCATTTACAGAAGCTTCGTGAGCGCATCTTTAGGCTCAATCCTTTGCCGGAAATCGGGCAATGCTCTTATGTAATATTTTCATTTCACGTTGACGTTCTTCTACTGGTGAACGAGCCATTGCGGGCTTGCCGGGACTTCAAGAACCGGAACATTTCTCTTGCTTCTACACTTGCACTTGTCTCTACTTCCTAACTACCTTGATTTATTGGAACAAATGGAAGTTGTTTTACCGAAACATATGGCACAATTTGAAGTTGATTTTGTGTCTGAGCATTCTCCCCTTTGTTTTTGTTGTCTTCCTACCATCTAAATCATATCCCGCGGCATCCCCGGATGATTAGCGGGGAATCCTCATCAACTTCGACATTTGCACTCCTCAACCATTTTTTCTTATAGTTTTTATTATAGCCACGGGTAGGCCTTGCTTTAGTAGGTAACCTAGAAAGATTGCTTCTAATGGCTTCTTGCATCAAACTTACTGTTTCCTCATCTCTCTTGATGGCATTTTCTTCCAAAATCTTGAAATATTACTTGATGACATATGTAGGCCGCATAGTTCAAATGGAGTCTTTTCCCGGAACTACCATTGTTGCGGTTAAAGTGTACTGCCAGTGCTAGCCTTCCTCCAACGGTGAATTTTCCTTTAAATCATGTTGTTCGCGTACTGGTGTTTGTATGCTCTCTCTACAACTCCATTCTGTTGAGGGGTTCGGGGAGCAGATAACTGTCTTTTGATTCCATGCTCTTCACAAAAAAAATTGAACTCCTTGGAGGTGAACTCACCACCTCTGTTTGACCTTAAGCATTTCATTTTCAGACCTTTTGCATTCTCTACCATAGCTTTGAAACTTTTGAAATTCTCTAAAGCTTCACTTTTTTCTCTTAAGAAAGAAACTCATATCATTCTAGAGTAATCATCAATAAGCAACATAAAGTACCTTTCTCCATGAAGAATTCTGACTCTGGAGGGGCTACATAGATCAATGTGTACCAGTTCCAGTAATCCATTAGAATGATGTTGTTTGCTCTGAAAAGGAAATCTAGTATGTTTTCCCATCTGACATTCCTTGAAAATTGTGTTAGTAGGCTTCACTAGCTTAGGTAGATCTCTTACTGCTTGAGTGGAACTTACTTTGACAATGTTATCATAATTCACATGACACAACCTCCTATGCCATAACCAACTTTCATCTACTTGAGCAATTAAAAAAATTTCACTAGTAGCATTCAGGTGAAAAATATTACCTTTTGTCTTTTTACCTGAAGCAATTACATTTCCAAAACTTCCAAGTATCCTACATCTTCTACCTTTGAACTGAAGATCATAGCCCTTGTCAACCATCTGTCCAACACTCAACATATTTTGCTTCAAGCCTTCAACATAAAGGACATCATCATTGTTATGTTTACCACCAAGACAAATAGATCCTCTGCCATGAATCACACCAGCATTGTTATCTTTGAATTTTACAACCCCACCGTCATATTTCTCTAGACTTACAAATTTGCTTTTGTCACTAGTCATATGATGTGAGCATCTGTTGTCAATAACCCATTCATCCTTTTCTTCAATTTGGGTTGCAAGAGCTTTCTCAAATTTAGCAGATTTAGTAGCCACCCAACCATTTTCCTTGATAGCAAGGAACACCCATTCATCTTCATTTCCATTATCTTTATCAGACTCTTCATCAATCACTCCTTCTTCAGCATAGTAACATTTCTTTTGAAATCTAGATTTGTTAGGCTTAGTCCTAGGAACTCTTTCATGACACCTTGATGCAAAATGACCTATTTTACTGCAAGAGAAACATTTAATAGGCAAAATTCCTTTATACTTAACTTGTCATTTTCCTTCTTTCTTCACAATCAGTGCTTCCAACTCTTCTACTTCTCTTTCTTCATCTTCAAGTTGTTTCATTTCTTCCTCATACTTGAATGAATTTCTGGAGCACTCTCCCAGATCATATATTTGCTTGTTTCTTCTAGATATAGTAGCCTTAAATGCAGTTTCAGTCTTGGGAACAGATTCACCAAATTCACTCAACTCAAAGGCAACAAGTTTACCAATTAGTGTATCCCTTGTCACATTTGTTACTGATCTGAATTCTTCAATAACATGAGTCTTTTCTTTATAGGAGGGAGGCAATGATCTGAGTACTTTAGCTACAATTTCTTCCTCTTCCAGGGTACCACCAACACATCTAATACCCATCACAAGTTCATTTACTCTTTGCATAAAAGAAGAAATATTTTCATCTTCACCCATCTTCAAATTTTCATACTTGCCTTTCAAACTCTGTAGCTTAGCCATCTTCACATGCACATATCCTTCATACAAAGTTTCCAACTTCATCTAAATCTCATGAGCTGTCTTCAGACCTATCACATTTTTCATTTCCTAATCTGTGAAAGCACTCAACAAAGCTTCAATAGCCCTGATATTATTCTTAGCTTCTTTAATCTCATCAACAGTGGAAGGACCATTCTGAGGAATAACATATGGATTCTTTGAAATCTTCTAGTAGGGTTCACCAAGACACCTCAAATGACACTCCATCTTGGCTTTCCATAATGAGTAGTTTGTTCCATCGAATCTAGGAATGTCCTTGTATGATGTCATCTCAAATCACCTCAAGCTTTTAAACTTCTTCAGAGGAACCTGGCTTTGATACCAATTGTTGGCAAAACAAGGACAGACAACTGAGAGGGGGGGTGAATCAGTTGTTACAGAATATTTAAAAAATTTCAAACTAACTTAATCTTAGATCTAATGAATGAACAATAAACCATGAACAATCAACACATCAGAAGCACTAAGAACATCAAGATTTTTACGTGGAAACCCTATTAGGGTAAAAACCACGATGGATGTTAGTCCACAGTATTATACCCTGTTAAAAGTATAATGAAAAATAATGAGAATGCACATGCATTCAGGCACATTGCCTAGAGCTCATTTCTCAAATACAAAAGGGCTCACTGCCCAACAATACAAAGAAATTTGGATTAGATCAGCAGGGTATGAATTGAGAAAATAGCTTCTACAAAAGCTTGATTACAGTTCTAGTTAAGCATAGAAACACTCCTTCACACTTCCCTCAAACTTCTTCACACTTTGCTTTGCAATCGAATGAATAGATCAATATTCACACACTTGCACTTTCTCTAGCTCTTCCTCACTTCACACACACACTAACTTCATATAAAAAACCATTCTTATATATCCACAACCTGTATTTACATCAACTTTGTCGTCCAAAAGTATAAAAAAGTTTAGAATGTCGGCCCAAATTTACAAATAATTTTTTTAATGTGAATCATACACCGTCGGCTAATATTATGATGTGACCCAAAACAATATCCTCGAGCATGCCTGTAGACATGCAAAACTAACATTCTGCATTTGATCAGGTTCATTCATCAACCGAACTGGATGTTGCATTATATCCATTCATCACCTTAAACCATTCATTAAATAATCTTATAAACATCATCAGTCAACCTTCATTTTGCATCATCCATTTAATTAAATAAATCAGGACTTTCTTTAAATCAAATCTTAAATCATATTTCATCCTTTTTCTGATTTAAATAAATCAGAAATTTAAGTCCAAAATGTCAACTCACCTAATCAGCATTAATCAGCATAATCATCATCTAATCCTAATCTAATGCTAATCCCATCCCACTTGCACAATAAATCAATTTTATTGATTTATTAAAATCTCATTTTCTTTCAACATGACAAGTCAAACAGGGTATTTATTGCTCTTCTTTCTTGTCCCCCTCTCAAAATTGTTGCCATTGAATTCAAAATTCCCCTCTTGGGCTCCTTCCCCAAATCTTGCATATACATCGCTTGTCACGCGTGATGACAAGTGTCCTCAACTCATTGGCTTGTTTTGATCACATTGGTCCCTCTTCAACTGCCAGCAGAGAATGCTTTAATGGGTGCATCATCCTCAAGCAAATCCTTGAATCTATTACAGTTCTCCTGCTGGGAGTTTGATCTTGTTCATCATCACTCCACCATCTCCATTTGCATTTACACAATTTGAGCTTTGATCAAGGATTGGGAAAGGGTCACTAGCACATGTGACACCAATCCAACTATGGAATAGGTAACTTGTGATTGCTTTCATGATGCTTGTAGCTTTCTTTCATCCTTTTCATGCATGTTTTAAGCATTTTGCAAGGTATTTCATAGGAGTGTTCTTAAAAGATTTGTAGGTGCTAACCCATTGTTGAGTTTAGTGTTTGCAGATTTTTAAAGGCACCTACATTTGGCGCTAGAAGGAGGGCCATAAGAGAAATCTACTTATCCATGTTGCTTGATCTTGCAGTTATATTTTGTTCTTCACTAGAAACTTTCTATCTGTTTCTTGTTGGCAGTTTTGGCATTTTAAAATGTTGATATAGAAGATAGAGAAGATGCTTTTGAGCTTGCATTGTTTCAGTCTTAAAACTAACGCCATACGTCTCAGTTAAAAATGATGATTTTGCAATCACTTAGTGTTTCTTTCTCATAAGGCATTTGCATTTCATTTGTAATTGCAAAGAATTTCCAAAGTTCTCATTTGCGCGCAGGCAAGGAAAATGCTGATTACCTTAGCTTGATTGTTCATTGTTATTATATTTGGCTTTTGAGTTGCGTAATGGCCTTCTGATTTCTTTGGGTTGAACGTATAACTACCTCACCTGCACTTCTCAGCTGTGCTAGTTTCTGAACTTGTGTAACAATACTAACAACAATATCAACTGTAGCCGTACTCAGCTACGGCGATGGATTAGAAGTGGACGAGCTCATTTTGTCGGAGATGCTCTCTGTGGGGTCTCAGACGGTGGAGGAATACGTATTATTGGAGACAAAGTTGATGAGCGAGAATCATCAGCGGTCATGAAGCGCCGTTGGTTGGCTTTTGAAGGCTCTCCTCTCTCTTTACGTTTACTCAACCGGCAAGCGTTATATGGGGAAAAGCGTTCTCTTATTGCGCTTCCTTTCTCGGCTCATCTGCTTTCAGGGTCTCCTTTGGAGAAGAGGCTCTTCTGCGTCGAGGCTTGAAGTTCCACACCCATGCTGTCAGCGTTACCTTAGGTTATTCGGTAGAGCCTAACTAAAATCTCATTCCAGGAGATGATCTTGTTTCCATTCCAGCGGGGACATTGAGCTTGGATCAGTCGACAGGGAGAGGAACTATCATAGACATTGAGCGTTGATAGTACAGTATTATTTTTTTTGTGGAAGTTTCAAGAGTGCATCAGATATATTTAATCATATTCTTGCTGGACAATTTATAACGCTTGATTCTTTCAAACTCATGGATCACCCTATGTCTAGCGTCCCAATGCTTGGCTGGCATTTTTAATATCCCATGGCATTTTTAATACATTTTACATTAATTCACTTGTTGTCTTAATGTTGTAGTGCGAAAAAAAAAGATGAAGAGATGTTTCATCTAAGACAAAGTCGTCACCTGTTGCTACAAGTTTGCGCACTATTTCCTAGAAACTTCAGAGGGATGCGGCAGACATAATTGATGCATAGATCTTCCCACAGTTTGTTGTTGATTCCTGCGCAGAGACTAAAGGAAAAGATGCCTTTAAATTCCAATGTGCTATTCAAAAAGGCGTTGGATATAGGATCGACTCTACTCTGAAAGCAATCGTACCATGCAGTCCATTAAAATTCCATAGACTTTAAGGATCATGCATTTATGAATTACATTGTTTTCCCAGAAGTCGTATTTACACACATTTATGATATCAGCTGGTTGCATTTATGAAAAAACTCTATGTTTGTCTAAATCACTCTTTGCAGGTTAAATATAGCATCTAGAGGTAGTGAATCTTTCTTGAGATCCTCTTTGAGTTATCTTTTTCTTGGAAAACACAAAACATTTAATCACTTTTTGCAGGCTGATTTACCCAAATATCAACTTGGAGTGGGGGCGATATTTTCTCTTTAATATTGCATTTAAATCAAATCTTTGACAGGTGGGATGAATTTGAAGTAACTATTGGAGACCTCTCTATAAGCTTATAGACATGACATGATTTGGTGGAATGGTATTATTAGATTATGACTTGGTAGAGCAATCTTTTAAAGCTTTTTCTACGTAGCCAATTATTTGGATGGTCAACTTGTAGTTGCATAAAATCTGATTTGTAATTTTATTTAATCTTTTTTTATGGCGAATGTAATTTTAGGTGAAAATGGTAAATGTTTTTTCCTTGACTTAAATCTCATCTCTAAGATTTTTACTTGATGATGTTGCAGGTTGACATTGGAATCAAGCGAAAAGAAGCGAAATTGCTTATGTTCGAAAATTGAACATCAAAATTGAAGTTGAAGAGCATTTTTTAATGCTTGGAGCTTCTGTCACACACCTTAATTTTCTGTTTTAAATCCAACTAGATCATTGTTTTCTTACAAAGTTGGGCTAAAATTGAGCCTTAGACACCTATTAGCTTTTCGATTTGGTTTAAAATTGAACCAAGCAATCTTCATATTTCATTTGGTGCTTAAAACGAATTCACAATTGCTTTGAAGGGTATAAAACGAACAAGTGTTTGATTTGTGTGATTGTCTTTTGAGTACGTATCCTCTCCCCTTGTGCTTCGTGCGATCTAGGGTGCAAGGAAGAAACACTTTCGAAAATACATTTATTGCTTTAAAACACTTCAATTTGGGCTTAAAAATTAGACATCTTGTCTGCCGAGTGATGCGGGGGCATTTTCCCGTACATTCTCTTTCTTTGTGCCATCAAGATCGTCGGAATTCTGGATTGTGTCTTTTGCTGGCTTTGTACTATCTTAAGAGGGGCTGTAGCAGGAAAAAGTACTCACTGACGGCGACTCAGCCATTAACCTCTAAAGCCAAGAGTATTTCAGTAGGGATATAAATGAGGGTTTGGTTAAGCGCCATATTAATCAACAGCGGTTAGCTCACAAGATATGGATAGAAGGGACTCTTGCGTATGGAATTAAATCCTGAGCGAGAAGTCAACCGCACAGAACCTATGTGCTAGAATTTGCCAAGATCCTTAATGTTTGTTGGTGCAAGAGCGGTGGATTCACGGTAGCCCCACAATTCACGGCTTTTAGTAGAGATGGAAAGCATGCCATTTGGGTTCATGGGTGTTGATGCTTGGCTGCCCGTATAAGTGAGTCGCGAGTGGAGGAGCCGATTAAGTCCAAGCATCTAACCATCGCTAGAAGTGAACGTAGTTGAACTTGTCAAGTGGGGACTCAACAAACATTGTCTATCACATCCATAGGGCTTGTAATTATTCTTTGTTTGAAAACACAGTGTGTATTCAAAAACATTTTGCAAACAAACATTCAACATGGTTCTCAAAATTTCAAACCCTCTTTAAGACAAATATCATTGACTCAATCCATATGTTACTTTGCTTTCCTAGCAGTTCATGTTGCATTAAGGGTTCCTAAGCGATTAGTTATATCTCAATTTGTCTTCTTGAGTATGATAGGAAAACCCTTGCCTTAAGTTCATTGAATTTCCACATAAAATCTCTTGTGGGGTTTAAAGAAATTAAGACATTGGTACATCTTAGTTTGAAACTTTAATCAAAGAGAGTGTTTTTGGTAAAATAAATCCATTAAGCAAAGACTAAGCAAAATGAACTTTCATGTGTGTTGAAGACTCCAAATCCCAAAAGCACAAATCATTGATTGGAAATCCAAAATGTTCAAATCATTCCTTGGTTACAAAGGTCTTTAGGAAGCATATGCATGCTCTTCAATACCTAGGTCTTGGAAAATACAAAGTGGTCTTTTTAGGTTCATCTAGGGATCAAAACAAATCAAACCCCTTTCATCCATCTTTCAAAACATCCAAACATCCATCTCACAAGTCATCTTTTGAAAAACCTTGAAATCATCCTTGAAATGCTAGGCTTTATGACAAAATCAAGCAATCATTCAAACTCATTGAGATCAAGTCCTTGAAAACATTTATCAAAGCACCTTTGGCTAGGAGTGTGTGAATGCATCCTTTTGCATATCTTTAGTCAAAGTCATCCAAATCATCTTGTCTAGCTTAGTGTATGTAGATGAATCCTTCTCATATACTTAGTGAAAC
This sequence comes from Sequoia sempervirens, assembly GCA_007258455.2. Taxonomy (NCBI): domain Eukaryota; kingdom Viridiplantae; phylum Streptophyta; class Pinopsida; order Cupressales; family Cupressaceae; genus Sequoia; species Sequoia sempervirens. The sequence goes on from VDFB02000015.1 coordinate 413,006,900, forward strand.
AATCACCTTGTTTGGGTAGGTGTGGGTAGATGCATCCTTCTCCTCACACATATCCAAATCATCATCCTTTGAACACAACTATCCTTTAGATCATTATCAAACATCTTAGGGTTCCTTTTGTTCAAAATCCAAAACAAAATCCAAATCAAGATCAAGGACAAAGTCTCAAAATCCAAAAATCAAACCAATCAAAAATCCAAAGCCTAGTATTTCATTCAAGATCTATCAAAAGTCAAAACATCCATAACATCCATCTTTGAAACATCACCATCATATCATCATCACGTTTGATCCTAAAAGGCATCCTAAAAACTTTCACTTTGGGACATAAAATAGAGATTAAATCCAAGGAATCAAGAGATTCATCTCCCATATTTCTGAAGATTGATCCTTGTTTTATGGTTCAAACGAGATCTCAATACAAGAAGAGTATGGAAGCCCACAAAGAAACTCCCGCTTCAAGTGACCTTAGCCAAACAAATGCAGAAATGAATCTTGCAGAATCAAGCAATCCATTGGTCCCCTCATCATCACAAAACCCACAAGAAGAAAATCAAGGGGAGGACCTCACCTTTGGAATGTCTCGTGAAGAAATAGCCGAAATGCTCCAAAATCCAGGACAACCATAGAATCATCAACATCATGATGAGACTTAACCCTTCGTTGTACATGCTTGAACTAGCAAAGCAAGGGGCCAAGTTGCCTTCGGATTTTGATGTGAGCACTATAGTAGAGACATCTTTTCCACCAATCTCATCCACCATCCCCATTTCATCTACACCTCCATCCCAAAACGTCACACAAAACATTCCAAAAATCACGACATCGATTGCTCCAACTCAACCAAATGTCAACAAGGGAAACACATTTCTCAATGAACTTCAATCACATCCCCTTGTGAATAACCAAAACTTGGACGCAAACACCACAGTGGAACAAAACATCCTCCATAATCCATTACACCAAAATGTTCCTCTCACTTTACATTATGACCTATCATCAACATCATTTCATGGAGCACCACAAACCCCTCTTCTCACGAATTCACAAAAAGAGGGAGACATATTTGGAGCAGGGGGCATTTTTAACACCACAACACTCTCACAAGGATTCACCCCCCTCACGGTTCCACCTATCCCACCACTACCATTATCATCCACATCACTCCTTGGCTTGGGATTGCCTCCCCTACCAAGCATCAATCAAACCGCTATCCCAACCATGAATCAAAACATTTTTCCAAACGCTCAAAACTTATTGTTGACATCACAACAACAAACGACAAACATGCAAGCAATGGCAACATCATCAAACACCCCCACAACATTGCAAAACATGGTCTCTCAAGGGCCAACCACATCAACAACACCATCCACCAATCACACAATCAACACGACGACACCATCCACCTTTCACGCAATCAACATGACAACACCATCTACCAACCAAATGATCAACACAACATCATCATTCACCACCACCACAAACGCCATTCCAAATCCACCCCCACCCCCACCACCACCAACATTCACCACATCAAATCAATTCGACGCAACGACACAAGCCACTTTTCCAAAGAGAGGACACCAACAAGTGCAAAAAGAAACAAAGAATTGCGAAGCAAGCGGCTCAAACGCTAAAACTGCACAAGCTGCATTACAAGCACAACAAGCACAACAAACCAAAGCTTATTACAACAACAACATAACAACAACAAGCCACCCAAGCCGCACAAGCATTGCAAAAAGCAC
>VDFB02000015.1:413008750-413029417 GCA_007258455.2 Sequoia sempervirens
TTTAATTGTTAACCACACTACAACTTACGAATTTATATTTATATATATATTTATAAATATATACATATATATATATATATATATATATATATATAATTATGTCTTTATTGTTATATATATATATATATATATATAAATTATATCACACAAATTACAAAACTATTCAAATGTAGCATTAATTCTAACTATCGAACATACATCCACATTACTTATTTAAAAGATATATATATATACACACACACAATTGTAGATTCATATTACTTCACTTAAGTATAGTTCGACAATTTTCTACTGTGTTATCCTACTATTAAAGAAGAATTTTGTTACTTTAATCGGCTTAACTAGATAGACTTGCACTTCCAGCATAATTAGGTAACAATCAACTCAGAAACTAATAGTCACAAATGTATCCCATCCAACTCCAGTATAACTGAATGAAATCATGCAGACTGGAGGTAAACATAAAATGATGATTTACCTAAAGGGAAAGACACAGTGAGATAGGCTTACACACAACTAACAGGGTGGTGGCCTTGATTACTGCATTCTTAGTGATACATTTCAAACTAAATTTCTACAGAAGGACAAGAAAAAGGTGATGGTATTCATTATAAAAGTGTAGTTAAGATAAGATACAGGTCATCAGACTAAGAGGGAATCCTACATAGGCAAGATAACAAATTAAAGAGTGACCATAGAGAAAATTGACTCCAATAATTGACCACTCTCTGTTTGGGTATTTACACAATACATAGAATTGATGCACTAATTTGACACCTTATTCATTCTTCAGAACGTTAGTGAAGAACAAACAGAGTCCTTTAACTGAATCACTAGTTTGAGAAGGTTCATTATATTCTTGCAATTGCTTGTAGAGGAGAATGGAATTAATGTTTGTTAAACATGGAAAGGCAACTTCTTCAATTGATTCCCCAAGGAAAATGGTGATCAAAGAAGATTTATCATTGATGAAACAAATTTATAACAGAGTAACTAGAATAAACGACACATGCATACAGAAACACAAGCTTAGCTAAGAATTACAGTTTCAAGCATCAAATTTTAAACCGACTTCATAAGGTTGTATTATAGAAATCTGTTATTATTTCAAATATTCAAGACTATACATTTCCACAGAGCTGGAAAGACAGATCCTACACTCGGATAACATGCAACATTCAACTGTATTAATGAATCCTTGATACCAAGTAAATGAAGACTAGATTAAAGAAACTATGACTACCTTACGTTCCAATACAAAATTTAACAACCAAGGACCCGGTAAAGACTCAATTAATCTAAAAAAAAATTGGTATAGGGCATCTCAAATTTAAAATTTAATTGTTTTTCATAATAGCACAAACGCCTATCCCAGAGTGACTCTATTTACATGACTCTTTGTTTTGAAGAATATGGACAAGGTGAACCATGTCTTCGAAGAAAGATTAAAACTTGATAGGTTTACAAAATAACTTCAGCATAAGAGGGCTTTCGTATACAGTCCAAAAGTAATCCTATGACTAAATCATTTCGATTCATATAGTGCTCTAGAAATTTTTAAGAAAAACTCTGATTAAGGCAATAGTCGTCTCAAGGATGAACAAGATTCTAAATAAAAGTAGAAGGCACTACGTGGAACATAGTTTACAACCTATTACTATTTGATTCTCTAAAAAAATGTTTTGAAAACAAAAATAACACGGTTACAGAGAAACACAATTCATGCCTACCTTCTCTACCATTTTTTTATATTTCTAGAATTAAATAATCTAAAATCAACTTTTCAGCAAGAGTAAAATATTAACAGAGGAAGATACGGTGGAACCTGGAAAGATTGTAAATCTATACTAGAATGTGGTTGCTAGACTCAGGACCCAAATTGCAGCTCTTGCTTTAACCACTTTAGAGTTTTCCCAAATTCAAGAAAAATTTTCAGAAAAAGCAAAGAAAGCTTCCCGAAAAACCTCCAAAGCTTTTCATGGCAAAAAGAGAAAACAAGAATCAATTTCTTTTCTTCTTGGAGGAATAAAACCCATTGCCCCTATGGAGTTAATTCCACTTCTCGTCAATTAATTTCCCGTAACCAATTTTATTCCTCCACTCATTCAAATTTCCATTCTTTTCAACTTTTATTTAACTTGCACACAATATGTTATTCCTTTATTAATTTATTATATTAAATTTCTTATATAATTTATTTATACAAACACATTAGTGTATATATATATTTATATATGTAGGCACACAATTATATATACATATATATATTATTTAAATATTCTATTTTAAGAATTAACTCTTGACTTAATGAAATTTAATTCCCTAACAGGTTTAATTTAATCCCTTAATTTTAATTAGGCTTTTATATCATTACCCAAGCCTTCAAATTTAACATTCAAAATAAAATGAAATAATCAAAGCAGGCTCAAGACTCAGGCATGACTCCAAAATCGGTCAAGGAATAACAATCAGAAACATGACAAAGATATAATGACCACAAAAAGACAAAACAATACTAACAAAACTCACAGACATAACGAAACATCAGAAATTCGTCCTCGACAAGGATGATGGCTCAAAGTGAGGAACCTAGTGTAACCTTCGAACAATAGCTCCATTGGGCTCTAGCACACTCAGACCTGATAAATAGGTGGATTCGATGCCCTGTACCTGTAGCCTGTAGCAAGATAAAGTGTCGAGCATGTGCATATAAAAATAACCAGTCACACCGTGATGGGGAAATCACAGTCACAGGGTGCTCGCAAGCGAGTGATACGAAACTGTCCCCATCACCGACACACAACAACTAATATCACAACATGATAGCTCATACATCTATCCAAATATAACATCATCACATCTGTAAAATTCAACAAGCAATTAGCTAATCCATTAAACATGTTATAAATAAAAACATCAGATATCACTTAATCATCGAACTACCATCATAATGTCATCAGTATCACTAAACTAAGCATCATCATATTATCAAACAGTATCAACATCTACTCATTAAAATATCACCATGTCTGAATAATATCCAACGGTGTCATAATGTCAATCAAGCAGTAACATAAAGTCAAGCAAAACGACATCATAAGGTCTAGGTGAACTCCAAAAAGGCTATCCAAATATAAGAAAATTGAGGGGGCATCACATCCTCCCCCCTTAGGACTAGGCTTACTCCTAGAAGCCTATAAACAGATATGGATAAAGCTCCCTCATCCTGGAAGCATCCTCCTAGGTAGTCAAAGCCTCATCGTTTGGATCCCACTAGACCCTAACCTGCTCTATGTCTCGTCCTCTAAGTGTGAGTCTCAGGTGCTAAATTACACGTACGGGCTCCAAAGCCAGCTGCTTGTCCTCTACCTGTAATGCATTCCAATCGAGGACGTGAGATATATTAGAATAATATGGTCTAAGTACTAAAACATGAAATAAATCATGTATGCACGAGAGACTAGGTGGCAAAGAAAGACGGTATGCTATAGGTCCAATCCTCTCCAAGATTTCAAAAGGTCCTACAAAACACAGTGTGAGCTTAGAGCCCTTCTCGTAACAAATCAAACTCTTCCATGAATGCACATGCAGAAACACCCTATCACCAACTGAGAATTGATGATCCACCCTATGAGCATCAACATATTTCTTTTGTCTATTCTAGGCTGCTACAAAATGCTCCCTGATCCAAACCACCTATTGCTCCATCTCTTGGAGCATCTTTGGACCCAACAAAACTCTATCCTCCAAACGGTCCCAACTCAATGTTGTCTGACACAGACAACCATACAATGCCTGGAAGGGAGGCATACCTATAGAACTGTGATATCTGTTATTATATGCAAATTCTACCAAGTACAAGTAGTCCTCCCATCATGTTTGTTGATCCATGACGTACATCTGAAGCATGTCCTCGAGGATTTGATTGACCCTCTTGGTCTGCCCATCCGTCTCTGGGTGATAAGCTGAATTGAAGTTCAACTAAGTCCCCAAAGCATGCTATAGGGACATCCAAAGTGCTGAGGTAAACACAAGATCTCTGTCTGATATAATCCGGTGAGGAATACCATGTAATTTGACAATGTCCTCCATGAACACTCTGGCCATTGATGAAGCATTATAAGAGGAATGGATAGGAGAGAAGTGTTCCAATTTTGTCAACCTGTCCACAATGACCATAATGGCGTCATGTGGATGTGAAGAAATGGGAAAACCAACTATAAAATCTATTGAGATAATGTCCCATTTCCATTCCTGAACCAAGTGAGGCTACAAAGTCCTGCAGGGTGCTGGTGTTCTACCTTCACTCTTTGACACTCTAGACATCTAGACACAAAATCAACAATATCTCTCCTCATATCGGCCCAAAAGTATAGTTGTCGAAGATCAACATGCATCTTTTTGACAAAAGGATGAGCTAAATACAGTGCCCGATGTGCCTCTGACATGATCAAAGAGTGAAGATCTCTAGTGGATGGTACATAAATACAACCAAAATGCCTCAAGAGATGGTCAAAATCAAGGGAGTATCCTGTAAATGTGCCCTCTAATGCTCTACCTAACTCCACCTCAGCCCTCACCTCCTAATACCAACCATTTGAAGGAAGAGCTGAAAGTATCCAATTCCTCAAATCCACACCGACATTCACTGTCAATAACTCATTCCTCTGCCTACTAAGTGCATCTGCCACTACATTCTCCTTCCCCTGAATGAACTTCACCTCAAAGTCATATTCACATAGGAATTACATCCATCGTCTCTACCTAGCATTCAGATTAGGCTGCGTGAAGATATACTGCAAACTATGATGATCTATGTGTAGCTCAAATCTATGCCCCAAAAGGAAATGCCTCCACCTCGTCAAAGCATGTACCACTGTGGCTAACTCAAGACCATGTGTAGGGTAATTCAGTTCATGATCCTTGAGTTTGCAAGACTCATAGGCAATGGCACTTCCCTCCTGCATTAACATAACTCTTATACCCTCCAAGGAAGCATCTGTGCATACTACAAAATTCCCAGAAGGATTAGGAACAACTAGAATAAGAGCAGTGGTCAATCTCTCCTTAAGAGTTTGAAAAGTTGTCTCACACTGCTCTTACCAAACAAATTTCTTCCCTTTCCTCTGAAGAGCAGTAATGGGGTGTGCTATCCTCGAAAACCCTTCGAATCACCTGTAGTAACCTGCCAACCCCATAAAACTATGAACCTCTGATACATTAGTAGGTGTAGGCCAATCAATAATAGCTTGGATCTTTGTAGGATCCATGACAATTCCCTTACTAGAAATAACATGTCCAAGATATTTCACCTCTGTCTTGAAGAATTCACACTTCAACAAGTTAGCATACAACTGATTCTCTCTCAAGCATTGTAGCACCTGTCTCAAGTGATCCTCATGCTCCTCCATGGTCCGGGAATAAATCAATATATCATCTAGAAACACCAATACAAATCGATCAAGGTAGGTGTGAAACACTCCATTCATCAAACTCATAAACACTGAGGGTGCATTTGTTAACCTGAACGACACCACTGTGGACTCGTAGTGATCGTATCAAGTACAAAATGTGGTCTTATGTATATCTACCTCAAAGATACGCAACTGGTGATAACCTGATTTAAGATCAATCTTTGAGAATACTTTACCACCCTTAATATGATCAAATAAGTCATCTATCCTCGTTAATGGGTATTTATTCCTTATTGTCACCTTGTTCAACTGTCAGTAATCTATGCACAATCGAAGGGATCTGTCCTTCTTCACAAAAATCACTGGTGCTCCCCAAGGAGAGACACTAGGACGAATGAATCCCTTCTCTAACAACTCCTCAAGCTATAATCGGAGCTCCTTAAGCTCCTGAGTGGTCATCAGGTAAGGAGCTCATGAAATGGGCTTAGCTCTAGGCACAAGATCAATCTTAAAGTCGATGTCACGCTTGGGTGGAATCCCTGGAATCTCGCTAGGAAACACATCGGCATACTGCCTAAGAATGGGATGACTATTAAGCAACACCTCCTCTTGACTCTCTCCTAGCTCCAAATCATTGACTATCACTGCAAATAATTGACAGCCCTGCTGCACACACCTCCTCAACTGCATGGTTGAGATCATCCTCAATGAAATAGGTCTTTGAACCCCAATCACCTCAACCTCACCGCCAAAATCATCAACACACTTCACCAAATTGTGACGACAATCTATGACTACTCTGTGGGCCTCTAACCAACCCATGCCTAATACAATGTCGTAAGACCCAAGAGGGATGATTTGAAGATCAATCATGGTGTCAAGAGATCCAATCCTCAATCTACAACCATGGACAAGTGTCTCAACTATGACCTTAGCACCGGAAGCTAACTCAACCTACCACTAGTCCACATCACGCTACAACAAAAGGAGAAATGAAGGAGTCTGAAGCTCCCGAATTAAAAAGTATAAAAACTCTACCACCCTGTAACACACCTGATGTCTCAACTACTATCCCCTAGTGCTCTGCTTGATGGTTGTCAACCACAGAAAAAACCCTGTGAGATCTACCAGCATCCCCAACTGTCGGCTCTGAAGTCGCTGGTCTCTGAGAAAATCTAGTAGTGCCCTTCTGAGGACACTGATGAGCAATATGACCCTGTTGTCCACATGAGAAGCACCCTGTACCTCTGCCAAAACCTCTACTACCAAGTGGTGAACTAGACTGTTGAACACTGCCCCTATTAACTATAGAATATGAACTTTGTGTTGGCTATTTAGAGCGGTATCATTTCATCCGCCTCCAGTTCTTGTCTCTATCCCTCATGGTTGAGATCTATCATCCTGACGAGATCGAGAATTCTTATGTTTGAACTGTGAAGGTTGCTGCTATTGTTGGCCACCCTTAGAGGGTTCCTACTAACTTCTAGATGGACCTAGTGACTATGACTGACCACCACGTGAACTGAACCCTGCCAGAGGTGCACTTCCAATCTGAACCCCCATCTATCCACCTAAGGCCATAGCTAGATTCTCCTTAACAATCCAAGCCTTTTCCATGGCTACCTCCATGGTCTTTAGCTCGAACACCCAAACTCCACTACTGATGCGGGCATTTAAGCCCTTGATGAAATGCTATACTAGCATGCCCTTGTCATCACCAATACCGGCATACTACTTAAGTTCATAGAATTTCCACTCATATTGTTCCACTGACATTGCCAATTGTCTGAGTTCATGAAACTCATCTGCTCGGCATTGTCGCTAATGGTAAAAAAAAATTGGGCTTTGAACCACTCAAGGAACATTTCCCATGACACCGAATCAATATCTAGATGGAGCTTATGCTCCTCCAGACACCACCACGTGGAAGCAAACCCATGGAGATGCATAATGGTGCATATGGCCTTGGTATTACTACCATAAGGGTGCATAGAAAAACATTGGTTCAAATCGATAAGCCATGTCTCTACCTCTAGTCCACTGCTTGACCCATCAAATGTCGGAGGACGTGCTCGAAGTAGTTCCCTCATGTGACCAGCTAGAACGACATCCTTCTCAACATCTAACTCCTGCCTCCTGGGAGATATATCTCTCTCCCAAATCACTAACTACTCTCCTTCCTGCCTCAGACCAAGTTGGGCAAGAACCTCCTCTAGTAATTGACACTATTGTGCACCCTCCATGCCAGGTTGACTCTGATTCTGTCCTACACCACCCTAGTTGTTCTAAGAAATTTGATGCTCCTCACAATTTGACTCACAATAAATTTGTGGAGGTGAATCTTGGTGATTGGCCCCACGGCCTCCACCATGACCTTTGCCTCACCCTCGACCTCTACCTTGTCTCCTAGGCATGGTCCTACATAGACAAGTTCAGGGTATTAGAAAAGGTCAACAAGGAATTACTAAACTTCAAACTATACATCTGAGACAACTTAATGGGCTAATTGACATACCCAAATCACCCAGTGTTTAAACCTGGCTTTGATACCATGTGTAATGCCCCTCTGCGAACCCTAGAGGACAAATCCTAAACGATGAAAATGGGATTTTTTTTTTAGTGCAATGTTGCGCAATGAAATTGAACATAAATTTTAACTATTATCCTAAGTCCCCTAGGGTGCATGACTACATTACTTAATTTTCATTATCCAAATTACAAAACCAAATAACTTATTAACAATTAAACTCTAATTATCATTAAGTATGTCATTAAATCATTATATATAAACAAAAGAACCATGTGAAACATCCATTATATAACATAAAATAATAACTAATTTCTTTAATTTCAATTAACAAGTACATAGTCACTGATTACATAATTCCTTACATACATGAGATTCATCAGTTTAGTTCAAAAATATATTTGTACAATGATACCTCCTTGAAACAAGTGAGGAGTGCTCTACAAAAGTTACATGATACATGATACATGATCAAGATACAATACTTTTACAAGTACAATGATTAGATTCCCAAAGTAGATGTGGTGAAGTAGCCAAAGGATCATATGAAGATGTCACATCACGAACGATAAGGGAACCCAATGGAGAACATTACACGTTCCACCCAACCTCATGAACCCAAAGGTTCGCCCCCATGCTAAGAGGTAACAAAGGGCCCCACAAACTGAAGAACAAGGACTAGATATCCCAAGGTTGACAAAACTCACAACATAAGACAAACACATCAACAGGAACAACATCCATGAACATACTTCCAGAGGCACAAAGGTACACAAGTTGAAACAATAAGCATGGGAACTCATGGTTGACGTAGGGGAAGTGTCATCACATAATTGGACATTGGTTATCCAAGTAGTTCTTCCTAGGCCCTGACCCCCATCATGGGTGATCCTAGTAGCATCTACCAAACTTCGGCCCCTCATTCCAACTTATGCGGAATCGACCTACCTCTCATGGAGATGAAGTGGTCAATTATGCCATTCCAGGCCTTCCCGTCTCACCTCAAGCCTAAATGAGCACTTGAGGCTGAGTGAGGTACAACTTATCTTATTTAATGTTTGAACTACCCTTTTCCCCTAATTTATTTTTAAATTTTATCACTTGTTTACTAACTTCTACATGGGTTATCCAGGCGCCCCTTTGTGCATCGACCACCATTGGAATCCACTCCTCTACTTCCAACTGAAAACCCATAGAATAGAAAACAAGACCACTTGCACGACTCAAAACAAAAATGATTCACAATGCGAGGCATTACCCATCCCGCTTACAAAGTCCATAAAATCCATACCCAGGAATAAATATAACGTGCAAGGTGATTGACCATCACAAACATAACCAAGATAATTTTTTCTCGAATCAAGTTAACAAGTAAATCCATCAAGGAGACAATCACCCTAGCCTCTGGAAACTAAAAGATTCTTTACTAGGACAGGGTATACATGGACCACTACCCACAATTATTCAAATCTTTATCCAGTCACCCTTTAATTAACCAATTATAACATATATGTCCAAGAAACCAAATGTTATACAAGATAATAGATCTTAATTATCACTTATCCAATAACTCCCAAGACTAGTTTCCTTGTTCAATGCACTTCTATTGATTATCACATTGAGCTATTATAAGACTTTCTAACCTTTTTCCTTAATTCTACTTCTTAATATAAAATGCATGAACACCAATTTATTTAATTTTTAACCACACAACTTACAAATTTATATTTACTCACTTATATATATTTATAAATATATACATATATATATATTTATTTAATTTTGTCTTTATTGTTATATATATATATATATATATATATATATATATATATATATATATATATATATATATATATATATATATATATATATATATATATATATATATATATATATATATATATATATATATATATATATATATATTAAAAATTATATCACATATTACAAAATGATTCAAATGTAGCATTAATTCTAACTATCGAACATACATCCACATTACTTATTTAAAAGATATATATATATACACACACAGGAGTAGATTCATATTACTTCACTTACATACAGTTTGACAAATTTCTACTGTGTGTTATCCTGTTTTTAAAGAAGAATGATGTTACTTGAATCAGCTTAACAAATAGACTTGCACTTCCAGCATAATTAGGTAACAATCAACTTAGAAACTAATAGTCACAAATGTATCCCGTCCAACTCCAGTTTAACCGAATGAAATCATGCAGACTGGAGGTAAACATAAAATGATGATTTACCTAAAGGGAAATAAACAATGAGATAGGCTTACACACAACTAACAGGGTGACAACCTTAATTACTACATTCTTAGTGATACATTTTAGACTAAATTTCTATATAAGGACAAGAAAAAGGTGACGATATTCATTATGAAAGTGCAATTAAGATAATATATAGGTCATTAGGCTAAGAGGGAATCCTACAAAGGCAAGATAATAAATTAAAGAGTGACCACAGAGAAAATTGACTCCAATAATTGACCACTCTTTGTCTGGGTATTTACACGATACATAAAATTGATGCACTAAGTCAACACCTCATGCATTGTTCAGAACGTTAGTGAAGAAAAAACATAGTCCTTTAACCGAATCACTAGTTTGAGAAGGTTCGATATATTCCTACAATTGCTTGCAGAGGAGAATGGAATTAATGTGTGTTAAACATGGAAATGTGACTTCTTCAATCGACTCCCCAAGGAAAATGGCAATCATAGAAGATTTATCATTGATGAAACAAATTTATAATAGAGTAACTAGAATAAACGGCACTTGCATATAGAAACACGACCTTAACTGAGAAATACAGTTTTAAGCATCAAATTTTAAACTGACTTCATAAGGTTGTATTATACAAACATGTTATTAATTCAAATATTCAAGACTATATGTTTCCACATAGCTGGAAAGATAGATCCTACACTCGGATAACATTCAACATTCAACTATATTAATGAAACCTTGATACCAAGTAAATGAAGACTAGATTAAAGAAACTACGATTGCCTTACGTTCCAATATAGAATTTAACAACCAAGGACTTGGTAAAGACTCAATTTATCTAAAAAAAATTGGTACAGGGTGTCTCGAATTTGAAATTTAACTATTTTTTATAATAGCATAAATGCCTATCCCAGATTGAGTCTGTTTACATGACTCTTTATTTTCAATAATATGGACAAGGTGAACCACGTCTTCAAAGACAGATTAAAACTTGTCAGGTTTACAAAATAACTTCAGCATAAGAGGGCTTTCGTATATAGTCCAAAAATAATCATGTGACTAAATCATTTTGATTCATACAATGCTCTGGAAAGTTTTAAGAAAATATCTAATTAAGGCAATAGTCATCTCAAGGATGAACAAGATTCTAAATAAAATTAGAAGGCACTACGTGGAACATAGTTTACAACCTATTACTGTTTGATTCTCTAAAAAATTGTTTTGAATGTACAAAAATAACACGGTTACAAAGAAACACAATTCTTGCCCACCTTCTCTACCATTTTTTTATATTTCTAGAATTAGATAATCTAAAATCAACTTTTCAACGAGAGTAAAATATTAACAGAGGAAGATACGATGGAACCTGGAAAGATTGCACAACTCGATTGGAATGTGGTTGCCAGACTTAGGACCCAAATTGAAGCTCCTGCTTAAAACACTTCAGAGTTTTCCCAAATTCAAGAAAAAAAATTTAAAAAAGAAAAGAAAGCTTCCTGAAAAACCCCCAAAACTTTTCACGAAAAAAAAGAGAAAACAAGAATCAATTTATTTTCTTCTGGGAGCAAAAAAACCCATTGCCCCTGTGGAGTTAACTCCACTTCTGCTCAATTAATTTCCCGTAACCAATTTTATTCCTCCACTCATTCAAATTTCCATTCTTTTCATCTTTTAATTAACTTACACACAATATGATATTCCTTTATTAATTTATTATATTAAATTTCTTATATAATTTATTTATACAAACACATTAGTACATATATATTTATATATGTAGGCACACAATTATATATACATATATATATATATATATAATTTAAATATTCTATTTTAAGAATTAACTCTTGACTTAATGAAATTAAATTCCCTAACAGGTTTAATTTAATCCCTTAATTTTAATTAGACTTTTATATCATTAGCCAAGCCTTCGAATTTAACATGAAAAATAAAATGAAATAATCAAACCAGGCTCAAGACTCAGGCATGACTCTAAAATCAGTCAACGAATAACAATCAGAAACATGAAAAAGATATAAAAACCACAAAAAGACGTACAAAACAATACTAACAAAACTCACAGACGGAATGGAACATCAAAAATTCATCCTCAACGAGGATGATGGCTCAAAGTGGGGGACCTAGTGTAACCTCTAAACAACATCTCCATTGGGCTCATGAATGCTTAGACCTGATAAACATGTGGAATTGATGCCCCGTACGTGTAGCCTACAACAAAACAAAGTGTCGATCATGTGCATATAAAAATAACCAGTCACACCATGATGAGGAAATCATAGAGTCACAAGGCACTCACAAGCGAGTAATACGACACTGTCCCCATCACCGACACATAACAACTAATATGACAACATGATAGCTCATACATCTATCCAAATATAACATCATCACATCTGTAAAATTTAACAAGCAATCAACTAATCCACTAAACATGATATATATAAAAAAATCAGATATCACTTAATCATCAAACTAACATCATAATGTCATCAATATCACTAAACTAAGCATCATCATATTATCAAATAGTCTCAACATCTACTCATGAAAATATCACCATGTCTGAATAATATCCAACAGTGTCATAATTTCAATCAAGCAGTAACATAAAGTCAAGCAAAACGACATCATAAGGTCTTAGGTGAACTCCAAAAAGGCTATCCAAATATAAGCAAACTAAGGGGGCATCAGAATCAACTTGTTGAGCAAACTAATCATCTTTTGATTCTAGAAGATTCAACATAATCGATTCTTCTGGTCCATCTTTTCCAGATTGTCAAACATACTAGACAATGCAATACCTTGAAGAATCAGGTGAAATAGAAAAAATAACAAATAGGATACAAACTGTTTATACTAACATATTCATTCTAGAAAGAATCCTTGTTGTTACAAATTAGATATATAATCAGGAAAAACAAAGTGCGAGTGTTACCTCCTAGAGTAGTATGAAGCCATGGAGATTGTATTTGATTACTATATCCAATTATCTTTACATAAAAAATAATAATTAAGATCTTTCGAGAGTATTGAATTATGGATAGTGGCCTTAAAGCTACCAACTTATCTTTGACAACATCAAAATAAAAAATTATAAAACCTTTTTTTTTTCATAATTCAAAAATCAGAATAGGCAATGTAATTACAATTATATTATTCTAAAATATTTAAATAGTCAAAACAATAAAATCATCTTGATTATCTAATTTTGAACACCAACAACCATTAGAAAGTCTTAACCATATGAACTTAACTCCCGGTCAATTATCCAACATTGTCTTCAACATGTTTCTACATGTCAATTGCAGGATGATGATAACTTAACCAAAACTTACATAGTTCTTGCATCTTGGCCTTTATATTGTTCTTGCACATCTTCACAATAAAGACCAGTAGTTACAATTACAAGACAAGAATAGCCCACTACTTTAACCTAGTTTTAAACTCTAACACACTACTTTAACCTAGTTTTAAACTCTCACACAAACTAGACAATTTATGGATCAATCTGCACCATAATATAGGAAAAATGGCTTAGTGATGTATTGTTACGTCACCACCACTGTAAACGGATAGCCACCACTGTATTGTTACATCACCACCATTGTAAATGGATTTCCATAGACTTCTATATAGCTAGCTAAGGACTCTTTTGTAGCACCATTTTTTACATATTTATGAATTTTTTTACTACAATGATGCTTCTTAATAAATCTTTTTTTTTTCAACTCCATCAGATATCATATTTATTTGATGAATTTTATTAATCAATTCATGTCCCTTGTTTATACCTTCACCTTTTGCATCCTTCCATTATGCTTTCATGGATCTCTATACCTTGTTTGAAAGGCCCCTTTTTTACAATGCATGAGATCACATTCATTTGGGTCATTATATCAAACAATTCACTAACCTTGTCTACACTTCCACATTGTGCATACATGTCTACCATAACATTTTCAGCTATCATATCTGACCAAAATATCCCTTCTATTATGTTTTGATGGATCTCCATATCCTATTCTAAAGCTATCATTTTGGCACAGGTAGGGAGGATGCTCTCAAAGGAATGGTTCAAATTTTAATATAAATATTTTTTATCATGGAATATGTTAAACCAAATTGCAAGAGTCAAGAATACAGTTTTAGTTCATTCACATTGAAATTCTTAGTACATTTCAATTTTAACCACATATATCATAAGTTACTTTCATTATTGTGTGTAGGTATTTAATGTAAATTTAAAGCAAGTTGCGTGGTTTAGTGCTATTCCATGGGGGGAATGGCAGTTGTAGGGTATGGTGTTGTTTTTTTAGACCTTTTGGTTCAATCTAGTTGTACAATCACTATGGTACGCAAAATAATGCAGGTCAGTTAAAACACACCATGTTTACTATTTTATTTATTTTTTCCTATTCAGCTCAATTAATGATACTACTGTTTTATCATCATGTTTCAGGTTGTTCTTGTTCCAGTCATGATCTTGCACCATACGCATCCCTCCTATGGAATAAATTTGCATTATAAAGAAATTAATTGTATATCAACGGAACATATGTCTGATTGGAGACATTATATATTTTAATGTATGCATATTTCATTGTAAAGTAATTTTGATATTGCTTTTGATAGTAATCCAAGTCTATTTATTTTATTCTCATAATTTTTCTTACAACATAAATTTGAAATGTTGTTAAACCATTTTATTGGCATAAATATTCAACAACCAAAGGTTAAATTAGGGAAAATTAGGTTAAACAAAGTAAGAAGTAACAATATGAGTGGTTGGTAATAGATACATTCATAGGCCCAATTCATTTTGCACGTTGTCTATTAACTTGGAAAATCTAACACTACTAACTTATGACTGTTAATCACTAATTATAGACAACCTAATTCTCTCTTCTCTACAATGTCAATGGAATCACCACTTGTCTACTACCTGCCATGTTTATCGGCCATCAAGCAACACATTAAGATAGATTATGTAAGTCCATCTTCCTATGTATATGGTCTTGAATATATTTTATTTTAAGTTTTCAATTGTGGATGGTGTGGACATCATTGTAAGAAAGCAAATAAATCATTAATCTAATGAAATTTGTTAAAAATATGCTTGTTGCAGGTCCACACAAGATATGAAGATTCATCCCTTAATACAACTTATTATGTCTCTACGTAGTATCTGAATGTATTTGACTTGTGGTCTTCACCATCTTGTTCAGATTTATTAGTAGACAATAGTTGTGCCTAAATGTCATTTTCATTCTTCTCACAAACTTGCTTCTTGAGATAACCAACTACCACCAAATGCTATCATTCTTTGAACTAATTCCTCGCTACATCTACAACAATTCATGGATAATACAATTCCACCAAAAAAAATGGAACCTCCTTTGTAGATTGGAAAAGTTATAGTCCTCCCGTGACCTCCCTACAACAACAAAATTCCACTCCTTACACAAGCGTTGGGTACGCTTCTAGAATTGCACTAACTAAAAGAATTCCATCTCATCAACTATTTGAAAAAACATTGCAAAACATGTCATCTCATGGACTCCAGTTATTGTAGGATACTATTTAAATTCATATATTTAAACACCACTTTCCAAGGCTTTGGATCTAGTAAGATAAGATGTTCAGATTATTTAATAGAGTATATTGTAATATATTTTTTAATAAATAGAAATTACATTGAAATGAATGCATTTTTGTTATTAATTATTTTATACATGTCTTGTACTAGGCATGGTTTGCACAAGGTATTTCATCTTCCCATGGTTAAACAATTTTGAATACATGACTTCTATATATAACCACAACTCAAATTTGCAATTCTAAGTAAATCTGCTACATACTGTTCATTCTAGATAAAACTTAAATTAAATATGTTTTCAAAAATTAGATTCTTTCCCACAATAAAATTCATACCAACTCTAAAAAAAATATACCAAAAACTTTCGACACTTTACCGACTTTACCATCCACACCTCTTCGGCCTACCCATTGCACACAAAGGTGTGATTGCTAGTTTGTATGGTTGACTAATATTTAGCTAAGTTATTGGTTGGGGTTCACATCTTTTCATCTTGTTAGGGGAAACCTACGAATAATTTCAAGTCAACAAATCTCATTAATGAAATAACAAAAAATTTAACCAATTTAATGCATGAGATTTCTGCACATCTCATACTCTAAGATAAGGGGAACGGATAAGGAAAAGGAAAGGAAAGGAAAGTTCCTTTTATAGTCCACGATACTAGACGATTTTTTTTTGGGTCTATAGATGACATGAAATATATTGGTGAGGAGGGGTGTCCGGTCTGGAGGTAGATGGTAGTGGAAGAGTGTAATCTGATTTGACACCCACCCACTACATTGCTTTGGAGATTTTTTTAAAAAAGGGAAACATGTAAGAAATCAAGAACTGGCAGGTGAAAATCGAGATCCAATATCAGCAACCCCGAAGTGGAAGAGGAGGAGCAAGTCCACAAGCTCAAGAGAACAATGAAGGGGCGATCGGGAAACAAACCATCCTTTCATGGCCGACTGCAAGGAGGGTTACATGGTCCCCAAAATGAAGGTGGAGGCCGTCCCCAAGAAGGCGTGTTGACAACAAGATGCAAATTATGAGAAATCTTGAAGTAATTCGTAGGCCATGGTCTTAGTGGTTTGTTTTTGTTGTTCAAGAATAGGTACATGGCTAGATCATTTTATTTGTTGTGTTTTATTTCACCATAAAACAATTATGTTTTTAGTTGTCAAACGAAAGTAATTTAATTGCATTTCTTTCTACTCATCTCTATAATACTGACATGTCATTCTTTGCAAATGGAATAGTTTGGGTCAATTCTTTCTATAGCTTCCATTTGCTCATCTCTATAACTTGCTCAAATCTACAATATCAAACTTCCATTTTCTCACAATATCTTCCATTTGGTTTCATTTGGGTTAGTTCTTTCTATATCTTCTATTTGCTCATCTATATATCTATAGCTTCCATTTTCTCACAATATCAAACTTGCTATAGCTTCCTATATATAAATGAATGTGTTTTTCGTAGGCAAGTTTTAGTTTTGTCGTAGAGGAAACTTCATAAGAAAAAATGTGCATTTAACCGAAAACTTCAAAGTAAAAAATGCTTTCATTAAAATGGAGTAAAAAAAAACATACACAAAAGATGTTACTGCTAATGTGTTGACAATAAGAAATTTGATGCTACACAACAGAGGTCCTAGATCATGGTCACCTTGTGCAAATGAAGATAGGAAGACTATGAATAATATATATTGTTGAAGGTGTAAAAAATCTGCCCAACATTTTAAATATGCAAAAATTAAAATGAATTTTATAAAGATTTCAGTTCTAGGTGGCCCCGCCGAGTGGCTCCACCATCACCGATAAGCCACCATCCCACCACTGAGGAGCCACTAGTTTTAGCTTATATACTTTAATTGGGAAATTTTCTTCTGAGGGGCATAACTTTCACCTAGGTGGTCCTTTTTTGCTCTTCATGAACTTGTTGGAAAGGTGACTTAGAATTTTATACAATGGTGCTAAATATTTTTCTATATTTTGTAGGTTTGATAGTGTTTTGCTTGGTAGAAGTCAGGTGTTCTTTTTTAACTTCAAGAGGTCATATCAGGTGCATACAAAGTTAGATTCTGAACTTCGAATAGTTGACGGAAAGCTTATTCAGAGCACTACACAGTAGATTAGGTTTGGAGTTTTTTTGACATGGTTTATTTGTTGATATTCTATCTTGAGTTGTTTATGGGTTTTGTTGACTATGGTGATACTATGAGCTTATGGATTGTCAGATCTAGGAGTTTTGATGTTGGATTCATTGTATGCTCAATTGTACATCTCAAATTATTCTATTTTTAACATGGTTATCAGTATTGGTTGGATTTGTATACTTTATTATGGTATCTACAAATCATGTAGCATTGTAGGCATTCTATACTTACTTGTTGCACCTATGACTTGGACATGGGTTGCCTATGACCATAAATATTTTAGTGTTGATGCATTTTCAATTTTGGTGGCTTGGTTTAGTCACTTGGTTTGCTAGTTTTGATGTCAAGTTGAGGAGGTGAGATGGTATTACAAGGTACATTCATGGTATGAGACCTATGTAGTTGAATATGATATGTAGATATGTGGGACACGCTTGGGTTAAGTTGTTGGTACATTTGGTGGTGATCATGGTGTCATGGATATTTCTTGTGCTTTAGATACTTTGGAATATCATAATGGTTTATGCAGGTGCATTGTTGGAGGTGTTGGATTGGATCCTAATTCAGGTTGTGGCAGTGAATCTTCTTGGTATGAGGTGTTGGATGTTGTGGTTGTGTTGCTAATATGTGGTTGTCATTGATGTCAACACTATTAGCATTATTGTATTGAAGGTTGTATATGTTGAGGATATTGAGAAAATTGTTGAAGGAAGAGTTGCAAGTTACCAGTGGAACAGTGTAGGCCAAGAAGGTGTTTTGTTTTGTACGTTGAAGATAAGTTGTTGTGGACTTAAGATTTTATTGTTGTAAGTATCTAGATCATCTACCGGAAGTTTCAGAGGTCCACGTGAAGATTTGATCGTGTTATGGATAGTTGTGTTCTAATAGAGTTTTTGTGGTCTCTGTCAGTGTTCTTGATTGAATTTTATGTGATTCTAGTAATTTATGTTGTTGTGGATGCTTCTCTGTTAATTCTTGTTGCTTGTGGATGCTTCTAGATCATTCTCTATCCTTGTTGTACGTCCGCATTGATCGGCGTGCTTGTGGTAGAATATTTTTCTCATGTATGTTCAAGTTTTCATGTTCTTGGCCGACATGATGGTTGTAACGTGTTGCAGATCCTTGGAGATTTAAATTTGAATGTTTGGCATTGTAGGTGCCTTTAAAAATCTGCAAACACTAAACTCAACAATGGGTTAGCACCTACAAATCTTTTAAGAACACTCCTATGAAATACCTTGCAAAATGCTTAAAACATGCATGAAAAGGATGAAAGAAAGCTACAAGCATCATGAAAGCAATCACAAGTTACCTATTCCATAGTTGGATTGGTGTCACATGTGCTAGTGACCCTTTCCCAATCCTTGATCAAAGCTCAAATTGTGTAAATGCAAATGGAGATGGTGGAGTGATGATGAACAAGATCAAATCTCAAATGAAGAGAGTAACCTTGCAATAGATTGTGAAGGATTTGCTTGAGGATGATGCACCTATTTAAAGATTTTCAAAATGCCAAGTGTTGAAGAGGGACCAATGTGGGATCAAAAACAAGCCAATGAGTTGAGGACACTTGTCATCATGTGATTAGTTGATGTATATGCAAGATTTGGGAAGAGTGCCCAAGAGGGGGAAATTTTGAATTCAAATTTGCAATAAATTTTGAGAGGGGGACAAGAAAGAAGAGCAATAAATACCCTGTTTGACTTGTCATGTTGAAAGAAAATGAGATTTTAATAAATCAATAAAATTGATTTATTGTGCAAGTGGGATGGGATTAGCATTAGATTAGGATTAGATGATGATTATGCTGATTAATGCTGATTAGGTGAGTTGACATTTTGGACTTAAATTTTTGATTTATTTAAATCAGAAAAAGGATGAAATATGATTTAAGATTTGATTTAAAGAAAGTCCTGATTTATTTAATTAAATGGATGATGCAAAATGAAGGTTGACTGATGATGTTTATAAGATTATTTAATGAATGGTTTAAGGTGATGAATGGATATAATGCAACATCCAGTTCGGTTGATGAATGAACCTGATCAAATGCAGAATGTTAGTTTTGCATGTCTACATTTTGCCCCTCTTTGAAGCAATGTACTTGTTGCGTTGGTTCAAAGAATAACTTTCCGCGATCGAAATTTAAAAATTTCATTATTTTTTCAGATGCCTCAGCGGAAAGAAGTACACTGGTACATTGCCCCCTCGAGAGATCGAGCGAAAAGATTCAATTTGAGGGTCGATCTCGCGATAAAGAGGTTCAAAATGGGTGATTGTGGATGACGATGCAAATGAGATGATTTCAAGATGCTTAGAATAACAAATCTATATTATTCTAAATAACTTAAATGATGATATGATGTGAGACGGATGAGATGAATGATGTGATATGCTATGATTATGTAATGGATGATTTATGATATGCTTAGACTAACAGATCTATATTATGATGATGATATGCAATGCATGTGAAATGATCGATGTTTCCTATGATGTATGATATGAATGATATGTGGTATGCAGTTTATTGATGGTTTGTAGATGCAGGATGGATGCATGATGGATGCATGATGTTAGTGCGGGAATGAGATGATGACAAGAGGATCCAACAAGTCCATGATTGGTCGAGACTTTATTAGAGATGATGATGATGATAGATGGATGATTTGTTTATCAAGGATTGGGATTTTCAAAGGAGCACTTACTTTATT